>CM053611.1:46736935-46767438 GCA_028646535.1 Procyon lotor
ATCTATAGTTCTCAATTAAAAATCAAATGATCAAATTTTGGAGGAGGAGGGTTGGCTTATAACTTTAAAGTGAGAAAAGTGAAATTTGAGTAAAAGCTAATAAGGTTAATTGAACGTTTGTGGTCTGATTTTTCTTGCATATACTTCTTGGTTTTAAAAACAACACAGGTGGGGCCCCTCACTGGCTCAGTTGGTAGAGCATGCGACTCTTGGTCTGGCTTTGTGAATTCAAGCACCATGTTGGGCATAGAGCTTACCTAAAAACAAGCAAACAAACAAACAAAATAAATAAATAAATAAAAACAACATGGGTAAAGAAAGAGATGACCAAAAAGTGAGGAGAGAATGCCAGGGAAACATGAAGTTTATTTACTTTATTTCACCCTATTATTACATTGAGGGAATGTTCCAATTGTCTGTTTGGCAAAGCAATTTCCCCCACCCACATAGAAAACTTTGATTATTCTTCAACCTTGGCTAAATGTCAACCTGTCCATATTACTCGGAAGAAGTTTCAAGAAACCTTCCTTAAAGGAACTCATTGTGTAAATGCATGATAATAATAAGAATTGTAAGATCATTAGGGCTTCCTCCTCACTGCTCGAGAATTTCTTGCTAAGTAAACCTCTCTCTGGGTGACTGCATATTTTCCACAGAATATACTTTGTCATGGTAATAAGCAGAAGTGGGGAAAGATAGTGATATTATTTATTTGGAATACACTTGGTTTTTCTAAATTCTTGATGCAGCATAATAAAAGGATTTTAAACATCATATACAGGCCACTCAGTACTTCTCTTAGTGCTGTCAGCCCAGAAATCAACTGATAAAGTGATTCCACCAGACAAGGTGAGGCTTATTAAAACATTACATCATTCTGTATATACCAAGCCAAGGAACGATCTCCTCATATGGCACCTCCATGAGGAGCTTGTCCAGTGAAACTTTCAGTGACTCAAGTGGTTGTGATTCTATCCTTGCTTGAGAAAATATTTTGTAAGTTACTCATCCAGCTCTTAGGAAATTTAGACATATAGAGAAGCTGCATAAAACGTTTGAGATCACCAAATCCAAACCCTTTGTTTTTGAAGCTTACCCATGATATAGTTGGTGGAAGAACTAGAACTAAAATTCAGGTCTCCTTTTTACTACCTCACACTTATTCCTAGTTATTATTATTATTTTTTAAAGATGTATTTATTTGAAAGACTCTGTGTGTGAGTGTGTGTGTGCGCACGCGCACACATGTGCATACATGAGTACTCAAGTCGGGGGAGGGGCAGATGGAGAGGGAGAATCTCAAGCAGACTTCCCACTGAGTGTGGAGCCTGATGTGGGTCTCGATCTCACAACCCTGAGATCATGCATGCCCTGAGCCAAAATCAAGAGTTGGATGCTTAACCAACTGAGCCACCCAGGTGCCCCTGCTTCCTAGTTATTTAATGAAGAAATAAGTAATTTTATCTTATGAGCACTCTTCTGTTCCTTCTGTAGTGTAATTAAGGATGTATTTTTCAAGCAATTGTTCTTATGTCAGAAAGTTCTTCAATTTCGTGTTTATATTCTTGATGTTATAATATCTATTCAGTTTTGTAAAATATGTAAACAAAATATTTAGAATTTCTCTCATCCAGAGAAATTGTCACTTGGTAAAAATCTATTACATGTAAGTTTTTCAAAATAATAAAACTAAGTGAAGTTAGTGCCACACAGTGAAATGTCAGTTACCCATTTTGAGACCCAAAGATCCATATCCTATTTTATTTTTTTTTTAATTTTTATTTATTTATTTGAGAGAAGGGGAGAGAGAATGAGCAGGGAGACGGGCAGAGGGGGAGGGAGAAACAGACTCCCTGCAGAGCAGGGAGCCTAATTCGGAACTCAATCCTGGGACTCCAGAATCATGACCTGAACCTAACTGAACCACCCAGGCACCCCTCCCCAAGACCCATATTTTATTTTTCTATTTTAAATTTATTTTTTATTAACATATAATGTATTATTTGCCCCAGAGTACATGTCTGAATTGTCAGGCTTACACATTTCACAGCACTTATCATAGCACATACCCTCCCCAATGTCCACAACCCAGCCACCCTATCCCTACGGCCCCCGCCTCCCAGCCACCCTTAGCTCGTTTTGTGAGTTTAGGAGTCTCTTATGGTTTAAGACCCATATTTTAAAGTAAAACTTAAACATTAGACATATGGACACTAACAAATACACACTTTTAAAACATCACAAATAACTGTTTCATTGTGCAGTAAAGGAACAACTCCAGCCTTTTTCAGTGCACATATAACTTCATTCTTCTTAAGCAGTTTGTGCAGCATTAGCTATTAAATTAATTACCATGTGGGGCACCTGAGTGGCTCAGTGGGTTAAAGCCTCTGCCTTCGGCTCAGGTCATGATCTCAGGGTCCTGGGATCGAGCCCCACATCAGGCTCTCTGCTCAGCAGGGAGCCTGCTTCCCCCTCCTCTCTCTGCCTGCCTCTCTGCCTACTTGTGATCTCTTTCTCTCTCTCTGTCAAATAAATAAAATCCTTTAAAAATAAATAAATAGGGGTGCCTGGGTGGCTCAGTCGTTAAGCATCTGCCTTCGGCTCAGGTCATGATCCCAGGTCCTGGGATCAAGCCCCGCATCGGGCTCCCTGCTAGGCAGGAAGCCTACTTCTCCCGCTACCATTCCCTCTGCTTGTGTTCCCCCTCTCGCTGTGTTTCTCTCTGTCAAATAAATAAAATCTTAAAAAAAAAAATCTTAAAAATAAATAAATTAATTAATTACCATGTTATTTCTCAAGATTGTTTATATAGAGTTCAATATTTTTCATGTGACTGTCATGACATGGTGTTTGTGAGGGTCGCATGTCTTTCTCTGTTCAGGGAAAGCTGTACCCTGAAGTTACTCTTTCTTTTGAAGTTCTCTAGCACTCTTCACTTAGAAACAAAATCTGCTCCTCAACCTGAGAGACAAAACTCTCACTGACTAGAACTTCCATGGAATTGTCTTCTTTGGGCATAGACATCATCAAACAAGTTTTTCCTCTTAGAATAATATCAAGACCCAGACTAGCTGAGAACCCTGTAATCTAGAGTGACAACTACAGGGTTTTTAAATCCGGGTTTAAAACCTGACTTTGCCACTTAATAGCTCTATCACCTTGGGCAAATTAAGGAATCTTGCAGTGACATCACTTGCTTATTTCTTAAGACAGTAATGTTTACCTTTCAATGGTGTTGTGATAATTGGATAAAGTAATATATATATAAAGTACCTCCAGAGAATGCCTACAACATAATAGCATCTGAATAAACGGTCCTTCTTACATTATTACCTTCAAACAACAAGTCACTCCTGTCTTCTCATTCTTCAGATACTTCCAGATTCTCATATTTCAAATGACCAAAGCTAATGGTGATCACTAGGTGGTCACATTTTCCCATTATAACTTCCTTCACTAATTTATCTTCCTTTTCAATTTTTGAGTGTAACCCTTAGTCATTACATTCCTGGCATGTGCTCATTATGGCAAGACTTTCCACCTTAGTGCTTTCCCTCTCTAGAAGACCAGAACCCTTAATTATGTACTTTTCCCCTGGCCACATAGCCAGGGATTTAGAGCTCCTTAAGAAGATTAATTAAACCTGCTGCCATTCTCGAAGCAAAGCTTCCTTTATTTTAGACTGCTGAACTGAGGGTTAAGTGTTTTATCCCAGAGCAAGTCAATGGCAAATCTGGATGTGGAAGCCAACAAGCTAGATTACCAGCTCTTGTGATACTGAAAGAACGCTTCCATTGACTACTTTTCTCTTCTATGGGGTTTCAACAATACCTTAGTGAGAATCTGCCTAGAGACAAGAGCACCTTCCTGTACAGTGATATGATGCATCCGCTCACTCACAGACAATTCCCCGTTATCTTAACTGTAGAAAGGGGAAGCCTGGCACACTACTGAAGAAGGGCAAGTCAACCTAATTCACTTACTCCCAGCTTTTTCACAGCAATAGTGCTTTAACCATTATATTGCTTAACCATTGAGTATTTATGGTGTGGATTTCTTGATTACAAATAACGTGGGGCGCCTGGGTGGCTCAGTTGGTTAAGTGTCTGCCTTCGGCTCAGGTCATCATCCCAGGGTCCTGGGATCAATTGAGCATCAGGCTTCCTGCACAGTAGGGAGCCTGCTTCTCACACTCCCGCTGCTTGTGCACACGCCCTCTCTCTCTCTAATAAACAAATAAAATCTTTAAAACAAAACAAATAACTAGCCAATATTTATCCAATTTAGCTTTATTATATAATTTAATTTTATCTAGTTTTCCAGATCATTAGTGTAATAAGTAATCTGACTCAAATGTCAATATATTGCTCATTGACACTTAAATGAAAATACTTCCATATTCTTCAGTACACAGTGATTTATTTTTTTGTTTCCTCATGGAGGTTGAAAGCAAGAGAAAACATATCCTTTTATTAAAAAATGCTTTTGTGCTTTGCTTTAATAATCATTTTTGTGCCAAAGCCCAAAATTTTTTACCTTATAAATCAATCTCTGAAATTAATTAATTGATTGATTTATTTATTTATTTATTTATTAATTTAAAAATTAATTAATCAATTGATTAATTGATCGATTAATTGATTGATCAATCTATTCAATAATTATCGATTCAATCAATAATTGATTAATCAATCAATTAATTAATTGATCGGTTAATCCATCTCTGAAATTAATTAAAACATTAAAAATTAATGTTTTAAAAGTTGAGTGTTATTAAAGTGATAGAGAAGAGATTTGAATAAAGAAAAATTTCTCAAAATTATCAAATATAATATATATAAGGTATAACGTATATATAACTATTACCTGGAATGTGTGGGATGTGTGTGTGTGTGTGTGTGTGTGTGTGTGTGTATAAAAGACACGGCTGAGGTAAATTCTGAATTATAGCAAACTTTAATCCCAATATAAAGACTGCTTATAAAAAGGGCTTACATACCATTTTTATCACATTTTGAATTTGGGCTCTTCAATAATTAAAAATATGTTCCCTCTCTGTATGAGCTCAGTTATTAAGTATGTCATTTTAAAAACGGAAGACATAAATAGAAAAGTAAACCACAGGTTGTGCTGCTGAACCATCATTATTTACTACCTCAGATCTTTAGCTTGATGAGCACTTTTGCTTTATGAAATCTTTCAAGCACTTTAATCTGTGTATCTTCAATTTTGGAATAAAAAGAGAAATGTAACTGAAAAATAACAGTTTATGCTTTATGAAATCTTTCAAGCACTCTAATGTGTGTATCTTCAATTTTGGAATAAAAAGAGGAATATAACTGAAAAATAACAGAGTTTATGCTTAGCAATTTGGAGGTTTCGAATTCCCCATTCTGATATATCAATTTCAGTTCATAATATCAGTTCATATTTAATAACCTGCAGAATTCTTGTGGTTGTTTATTCTTTGTATTGAAATTCAAGAGAGATTATACCATAAACAGTTTTCTTGATTATTCATAAATATTGAGGATGAGAAAAAACATTAAGATGAAATAGAGTTCTTTACAGCTCATGTTTTTTCTCATCTATAGATGTTGGCAAACTGAAAACATTACCCAAGAGAGCATGGTTTTCTAGCTAGTAAACCATGTTCAGAAATGTTTCCCAGTTCAATACAACTACGTGCATTCTGAAAAGGAAATTGCTTTGTTGATATGTCCCAGGCAGATTATTTCCTGTTTTGGAAATCACTGTGCTCAGTTAATCAGAGCTGAGACGGCTCTATTCATCCTTTACAAGGGGAATTGGCCAGCTCAGTGAGAATGACTTCCAAATATTTCAGTAGAATTGAAGCTCAGGTTGTAAGACTCACTAGATACCTAAATATAAAACATCTGGGTTTTTTTTCTATGAATTGAAAATGCTTATTTTTATATGGTGTGATTTTTTATTTGTTTCCTACTTTGTATCTTCATGCCAAAAGAACTTGGAGTTTGAATTTAAATTTCCGTTTCTGCTATCAATCTTATGAAATCCCTTCTGGTAAGATGAGACGTCATTTTATCGTTATAGGAAATATTTTAGTTACTCCTATTAGTAGAGGCACAAAGTTTTGGCAATCACATATTAGCCAGTAACTCCATTTCCCCCAGTCACATTTTCTATATAGCCTGCTATTAATAAGTAAAGTAATTGACCTAAATTTTACTGTATTAATCATTTTATATACCCAACACTCTAAACTCCTTTCCTTTGGTATGTTACCATACTCTTTTTTTTTTTTTCTTGATACAACTTTTGTCCTGGCTATCTGTTTCAAGTAGGAACTTGCAAAAGTGCTATCCAATCACCTCCAGTTCCAGTGATTGGACCAACCCAGGCTAATCACAGGCATTCCTCAAGATTTTTCCTAATTCAAGTAGAGCAGGGACCATATGAAAGGAGATACTTGTTTACTGGATGTATTAACTAATTTGGCATTTGTTTGTGATCATTTATTTTTGAGTGTTTTTATAAAAGGATTTAGAAGTTCCTCCCTACATAACAAAAATGGAGTAACCTATTGTTATATTGGCATCTTATATTAATATGGAATTTAACATTTTTAGGGAGCCAAACTTGTTCTATTCTATGGCTGCTTTTTAAAAATTATTGACGTATACTTGACATACAATCTCATATTAGTTTCAGGTATATAACATAGTGATTCAACAATTCTATACATTACTTAATGCTCACCATGGTAAGTGCAGTTAACCATACAATGTCTTTATAATATTACAATATTTTTTTGCTGCAAAAAGCTTTATTGTTTCCATTTGGTCCATGGCTTTACTCTAGAGTGGTTTAAAAGCTGCCTAGTGGCTGCAAAGAGAGACTTGGGCACAAGCCCTGGCACCAGGGGGATGCCAGAGGGCCCCCTCAAAGACTGCTGGGCTTTAGACGCTCCTAGCGGTGCTGGAGGGTTAGCTTCGGGCAGAGATGCTCACCCGGCTGCAGCCTGGGGAACAGCCAACCTGCGAAAGTTAGTTAGGTGGTAGCTCATTTTCTTGATGAGTTTCACCTTCTCATCTGGGAAGTGGTTTTCCAGGAAGTCACAGAGATGGAGGTCGGTGGGACAGAACCCAGGCCACGCATACCCAAAAGGGCCTAATTAACATTCTTCTCCAGGAGCATGGCGGCTTCCATGACGTCCAGGGTTTTACCCTACTCATCTTGGCACGCTTCTGCACAACCTGGAAGAGGGCACAGCTGCAGCATTGGTTTTACGTCTTTAAGGGACATTCAGCTCCCTTGCGCTTCTCCTCAGCAGCTCCTGGAAAAAGCCCCCCCTCCCTCCAGAGCAACATGGTCCAGGGGAAATAGAAGCCCAAAGAAAGGTAAGTGTAGGAGGTTAGTAGATGCACTCTGACCAGGGGGTTGATGCCGTCCTCCACTTGGGTGGAATAATTCTGACGAATCTGGAAGCTCACAGGGGATCAGTAAGAAGGAGCTACCCTCAAAATGGGGTGTTGGCTGGTCCCAGAGGCAGAGTGGCCAAGAACATGGCTCTGAATGTTGCAACTCGAAAAAAGTTTGGAAAAAGGGTTGGAAGATGGTTGGAGACTGGTAGAAGGGGCATCCCTAGGTCTGTTTGGTCCTAACACTGTTGAAGCCAGAGACAGATCCACGGGAACTTGGACACACTGCCTAATATCGTAGTATTATTGACTATATTCCCTATGCTGTACTTTTTATTTCCGTGACTTATTTATTTTATGCCTGAAAGCCCGTACCTCCTAATCCCCTTCACCTATTCTGCCCATCCCCCGACCCATCTCCTGTCAGTCATCAGTTCTCTGTATTTAAGATTCTGTTTTTCATTTGTTTTGTTTTTCAGATTCCACATAAAAGTGAAATCATAGCATCTGTCTTTCTCTGATTTATTTTACCTAGCATAACACACTCTAGGTCCACTCATGTTGTTGCAAATGACAAGATTTCCTTTTTTTGGTAATATTCCATATGTGTGTATACATGTGTGTGTATATATACATATCTTCTTTATCCATGCATTTATCAATGGACACTTGGGTTGGCTACCTTGGGTTGGATATCTTTTTGAATTGGTGTTTTCATTTTCTTTGGGTAAATACCCAGTAGTGGAATTACTGGATTATATAGCATTTCTGTTTTTAATTTTTTTGAGGAATCGTACTGTTTTCCACAGTGATTGTACCAATGTACATTCCTACCAACAGTGCACCTGGTTCCTTTTTCTCCGCATTCTTGCCAGTATTTGTTATTTCTTGTCTTTTTGATAATAGCCATTCTGACTGTTTAAGGTGATAATCTCATTGTGGTTTTGATTTGCATTTCCCTGATGATTAATGATGCTAAGCATCTTTTCATATGTTAGCCATCTGTATGTCTTCTTCAGAAAAAAAAAATGTCTATTCAGATCCTCTGCCCATTTTTGAACCAGATTGTTTGGATTTTTGGTGTTGACTTGTAAAAGTTCTTTATGTATTTGGGATTTAACTTCTATCAGTTAAATCACTTGCAAATATCTTCTCCTGTGCAGTTGGTTGCTTTTTTGTTTTGTGGGTAGTTTTTCCTTTGCTTTGCAAAAGCTTTTTATTTCGGTGTAGTCCCAATAGTTTATTTTTGCTTTTGTTTTCCTTGCCTGAGGAGACATATCCCTAAATATGTTGCTAAGCTATTGCTGCTAAGTTTGCTCAAGTGTTTGATTAATGCTCTTGATAGCACATCACACAATTACTTTCCAAGTTTCGAGCATTTGTTCATGTACTTTTGCCAAGTAGCAGATCATGTGCTTCAACTGCAGTGATAGAAAATGGCAATTGTTTTTGCTGCATTAATTCTGGAAAGTGACCATTCCTAACGGGCAGAATTCAATGACAAGGAGATCATGTCCTTGCTGCTTTGTTTGGTTTAAGGCTCAGGACCACCTACCGAGTAGATGGGGGTGGGAAGTCTCTTTGCAATTACTTTTAAAAGGGAAGAAAGTCTGTGCACCTGTTGCGCAGCTGTAATGACAGCCAAACGGAGACAAAGCTTGCGGGGAGTGTGCTCAGCAGTTATTTCTCTCCCATGAGGTGTAAATGCTTGGCTGTTTCAGGAATTCCTATGAAAAGCATCAGGCCTAACAATATCCTTGAGGAGTTGTTTTGTAAGAGATTCTCCTGCCTTTCACTTTAATTTGTGGAAAATGATAAAGAGGAGCGTATTTCCAAAGGCAGCAAAACTTTACAATAGATCTCATAGAATGAACAATTTTAAAAGGGAAAACTAAGAGAAAAAGAGAGTCATTTTTGAGCCATTTCCATTATCCAGAGGGCTCTATTGAGCAATGTTGCTCCAGAGCTCCCTATTTTATAAAAATACAGTTTCTTTTTTTTTTTTTTTTTAAGATTTTATTTATTTGACAGAGAGAAACACAGCGAGAGAGGGAACACAAGCAGAGGGAATGGTAGCCAGAGAAGCAGGCTTCCTGCCCAGCAGGGAGCCCGATGCGGGGCTCGATCCCAGGACCTGAGCTGGGATCATGACCTGAGCCGAAGGCAGACGCTTAACGACTGAGCCACCCAGGCGCCCCAAAAATACAGTTTCAAGTAAAATTTTGGATTATTAGGGTCACACCAAATTATTGGTCTTAAGGAGGTCTTAAAGAGGCTTTTTTGTCTGTCTTTTTTGTCTATCAAAAATAGAATAACAATAACAAAAAAGTGCTATGTTCTTATCCTGGAATATTACTTCTGTAATTAAAATGAGCAAATTACAAGGACACCTGGGTGGCTCAGTCGGTTAAGTGTCTGCTTTTGGCTCAGGTCATGATCCCAGAGTCCTGAGATCAAGTCCCACATCAGGCTCCTTGCTCAGCAGGGAGCCTGCTTCTCCCTCTGCCTGCTGCTCCCCCTGCTTGTGCTCTCACTTTCTCTCTCTCTGACAAATAAAATAAAATCCTTTTTTAAAAGATGAACAAATTACAGGTTTATACAAACTTAGATAAACCTTATAATCATGAGATACAGAAGAAAACAATTAGTATACACTCACATATATTAAGTTCAGAAAAAGGGATGCATACACAATTGGTAAAAAAAACTGTAACAAAAATAAGTTATTATCATAAAATCATAATGATGATTATGTCTAAGGTAAAGGGAGGAGGATATGTTCTTGAAGGCACACATGGGCAGCATGGGCAGACTTCTAGGTTGTCAGCAGTGTTCTATCTCCTAACCTGTGCATTGGTCACAGGTGCATTTTCCTATAAATTCTTCTCAACATGTTATATTTTGCAATAAAAATAGGCTAAAAATCACAGTTCATTGAACATGCCTGCCTCTTTGAAAATATCAAACCCTATTTAAACTGACAAAACTGAGTGTTCATAACTGCATGGAATCTAGATGGGAGTGTACAGATTTTTTAGTGTACAAGCTAGAGTGTTACCTTTTAGTGATGATGGGAAAATGTTAATTGAAAAATGTTGGCAGTAGATTATGGAAAACATACTTAAACAAAAATAACATCACTTTTTTATTCCCTGGAGGGGTGCATGAACCAGATGGCATATTTTTATTCTTTAAGTGGCCAGATATTTTAAATATCTTTGCTGCGTTTGCTGTCATTTTCTTCAAGATGTCATGTCAAATAAAAGATTGATGGAAGTGTTTGTAGATTTAGAAGTTGATACTGATACTGAAGTATTTATTAAGGACAAGTTAGCACAAACATTTTCCTACTACCACTAAACCCAGACTCGGTTCAAAAGTTTCAGTTGAAAATCCTTCAAATATTCCAAACAATCTCTCGTGCTGTTATAGATAGGAAGGGTTCACAGGCTTTATCTTCAGATTCTTGCTCAGCAAGAAGGATGGGTCATACTCAATTATTCCTTGAACCTGAAGTTGTTATTTATAAGGTGGGAACCTGGATATATATATGAGACCTGTCATGATCTGGATCCTGACTGCCCTTCTTAATTTATATCCTTTCTAATTATGTTCTAATTATGAATGTGCTTCCAACTTAATGCCCTGCCTCTCTCCAAATCTCACTATAGAGTTGATGAATATTAAGCTTCATGAGGTTTTGTATTTATATGGCTTCAATTGTTATGCGAAGACTCTTTTGGCTACAAGTTAGAAAAATCAACTCAAGCTAGGTTAGCAAAAAAGGAAAATCTTGTTAAAACTTAAAAAAAAAATTAAAAGCTATTAAATACTTCCTGTATAATTCCAAATCCAGAAAAACCAACTACTCTTAAAATTTGGCTGTGGCTCAGATTTCAGATTTTATGCATACCTACACAGATAGTTTTCTCTTCACATGGGATGATACTATCTGTGTTGCTCTTCCAGTGTTTTTTTCATTTAATGAATAATCTTTTAAGACTGTATTAAAGAGTAAGTCAGAGGGCTTTCCAGTTTTGAAATGGCTGCATTATGTTCACTGACATTTAAAATATTTCCAATTTATTTACAAGAATTTATGGATATTTTACGGGGACTATCAGTAAAATCCCTTTTACAGAATCCAAGGAAAAGTCAAACAACCATCAGCAGGAATGGAGGAAATAAGGCAGTTCCACAGCAGGAATCCTTTGACTGTTCTTCCAGAGCTCTGAGATTAATATGTCTCTCAGTTTACATTCTCCAGAGAGTATCAGATTCGTCCACCTGGACTCAGGTGCCACATTTGGTCCAGTTAGGTCTGACCAAGGGGCCAGGGTCAGGTAGGAAAAAGCGTGGCTGCCAGGAACCAACATCTGAGGTGGGATGCAGAGCCCATGTCATACTTGATTTTGTCTTTCTGGCACTTACACAGTGTCTTAGCATCTCCACAGGAAGAGTTGTGACAAAGTAGCTCTCTGTAATAAGTTGGGCTACTCTCATTTCCCCCCTTTACTTTAGTGTTTTATTAACCTTACATGCTAAATCAAATCATGAGTTATGCGACAGGCCCCAAAGTTCAGGTCTGGTGGGACCAGCCCCATGGAGCCGCAATGAAGGGAGGGAAAAGGAAATCTGTGGGAGACCTGAGTACTAAATCCTTGCTGTCAGTATCCAGTACATATGTCCCCACCCTTGCTCTCTCTAGCTCCAAAGCTCTGTGTCCCAAGTGCTTTCCAGCACCCCCATCCAGACATCAGTTGGACACGTCACATCAGCATTTCCAACACTGGATTTACCTTCTTCTCACAAACTTCTACTTGTTCCGGCTTACCTTAATTAAAAGCATCTCCCCTGCTTTCCAGTCAGTCACCAGCTTCTGTCAGCTCTTCCTTTAAGGGCTCTCAAATCGCTCCAGTTTCCTCCAGTCCATTGCCACTGCTCTGGTTTAGGCTACCATCTTCTCTAGCCTGCATAACTGCAAACTCTAGCTTAATCAAACTTCTCTCCTGCCTCTAGTTTTACTTTCTACAGTCAGTTCTTGACCCTGCAGCCAGTGAGAGCAAAAACTTTCCTTGCAGCTGTTCTCTCTTCAGAATAAAGCTGGAAGTTCTTAGCATAGCTCAGCATAGGATAGGATTGCACAGTGGACAAGGCATTTTAAAATTGTTTACGTCTTCCATCTAAGCCTCTCCATCCTCCTTACTCATTACCCTTTCTATTTTCTTGCAGCTCCCTGGTATCTTGCCTCCAGAGCAATGGTTCTGAACCTTGACTGCACATTAGAATCACTTGGAGAGCTTTAAAAACATCCTACTAGCCTGGTCACCCCAGACCAATGAAATCAGAACTCTTAGGGGTGGGACCCAGGGCTAGGATTTATGTTTTTAAAGCTCCCCAGATGATTCCAATATGCAGCCAGGTTTGGGACCCTCTGAAAATCTTTGCATATGTTCATTTCCTCTCCCTGACTCAATCGCCACCTCCTTTATTTATTTATTTATTTATTTATAAGATTTTATTTATTTATTTGACAGAGAAAGAGAGAGCAGCAGAGGAAGAGGGAGAAGGAGGAAGCCCCATGTGGGACTCGATCCCAGGACCACAAGATCATGACCTGAGTCAAAGGCAGACACTTAACCAACTGAGCCACCCAGGCGCCGCCACCCCCACTTGTTTATTCTTGATCCCTCCTCCAAGCTGCCTATTTCATACTCATCCTACTTATCTGACAAACCATACGTACAGAGAAGCCTTTCTTGACCACAGGAAATAAGTTATGTGAATAGATGCAGAGTTTTGAATAATGAGACTCTCAAGATCTCTGAATTTGTATCTATAAATTATCCTTTGGGCCATTTGATATCTATATAATAAACATCTTGAAGATGTAACTGTGTTTATCAGGCTAATAATATACATTCATCATTAACTACTGTCAGGGTTTGTGCGAGTTGTTCGTCTAATTTTCTTGTTTCATCCTTTCGGTAATCTTTAGGAAATACTCGAATCCCATTTTACTGCTGGGAAAATTGAAGCTTTGACAGTTTAACAAATATAGACCAACTACATAATATATTTAGTATGTATTACTTAGTATTATATATAGTTATGTAATAGATTATATATTTTAAATATAATTATTTCATATGTTATAGTAATATTCTATCTTAATTATAATTATATATTATTTAGTGGGTAGTGTATATATATATTAATATATATACACTAAATACATAATATATACTAAAGCTGAAGTATGGATACCAGTATGAATCATTAAAAAAAACCCAGAATCTAAAATATTCTCCAGGTTCTTTTTTTTTTAATCAGAATAGTATAAATGAAAAGTTTTGAAATACTTTAACAAGAAATTGTTTGGAAGTATATGTTTTAAATTTTTTAGGTGCTTATGGAAAGAACTACTCAGCAGCATAGCAGAATAATAAATAAACATTTTGGAAACATGAACTAATCGTTTTATGCAGACAACAGTGTTTCTGATAAGCACATAAAACTTAGATAAGAGAAGTGGCAAATTAGTTTGTTTTGCTTTTAATTGGAAAATAGTTCTTTTACAGTTCTCATGTATATTTAAGAGGATATATTTCAAAAGGAACAGGAACAAATCTTAAATGGGATTTCTAGTAGTTTTGCTGCTCCAGAGATCTTTGTATCTACTGCATGGTAGACAGATACCAAGGTTTCAGAACCAGAACATAGACCACACCCGTTTTATTCACTATCCCTACTACCTCTCTTCACATCTCTCCTCCCCTCCCCTCAAATCACAATCTCTTTTTATTTTTCCAGCTTGCACAGTGTGTTCATTCACCTCCTGTGTAATTACCATAAATAATCAGCAAGATAGAACCTGTGTCTTACAAATGCCACACCTTGGTTGTGTTGTGAGCAACCACTTGGAGTGGTGGCAACCTAAACATTTGCACACTTTTTAAAGCCACAATGTCCTGAAGTTAAGTATTTCACAAATAAATCTTTTAAAATCCAATAGGCAAAATATCTGAATGCCTCTCTATGGTTAATACCTGACCCAAAAGTCACCTTTTGACTGGCCAAAACACTTGACTCTACATGCCTGGCATGGGTGTTGACTGCTGCTCAGGATGATTCCTTCAAATTAAAAACAAAACACAAAAAACAATTGTTCTGCCCTATTAAAAACTGAGCAGAGGAAAACAAAAGGCTTTGTTCAGCTGTAAATCATGTAAAAGCAGGGGTTTGTTACCTGCTCCTGCCAGGACTAAAGTAAAGAAATCGGCAAGATGACTTCAGGGATTGCAAAATCCCAGAAAAGGAATATTATGGCACTTTCTTGATCCAGATATTAGTGTGAAATGAAAAATGAAATAATTAAATTAAATAATAAAATTAAATTAAAAAACAGACATTCTCAATAAATAATAAGATAGGCAGGAAACACTCCCGTTATGGGTTTCTTTGGCCCATCCCCTGTCTTCACTACCAGACTCAAGCCTCCAGTAAGTATTAATTTTCCATTTGCATGTGCTTGGTTGTGTGCTCTGTGTGTCCTCCCAGCTGCAAGACAAATTTTCATTCTATTCTTCCCAAAGAAAGCATGAGTGAGGTTCTTTAGCATGTAAATGAGCCCCAGTTTTGAAGAGTTACAAAACTCAGATTTCCAAATCACTAATACCACTTCCCACCCAACCTCATACATAAACGGGGCCCAAAAACCAAGTAGATGATATTGTATAAACCAGTCAAATTCCATAACTTAGAAGTGAAGAAATTAAGAATCAGAAAGAGAATTATTTTTCTCAAATCTACGAGTTATTGGCAAACTAAAATGGAATTCAGATCTCGTGATTTCAGTCAAGTATATTTTCCAATACCTAATTATTTATCTTTGTAACTTTATTTTGCTTATAAAACTTCACAACATATGTTGAGATAGCTGTAGATACTTGGGGGATCATCACCAAAGAGAAGCATAGAACTTAACTGGAATTCCTAAAAATTCATTTTGTTTTTGTGCTTAATCACAAACTTCACAGATGCCAAATTTGTTCATTTTTTTTCAATATATAGATTTTGATAGCACAATCTGTTTCCTATCATAATTGCAATGTAAAATTAACCGTTGCATTTTCCTTTGATTTGTCACTATCATGCTTTCCAATACTGACTAACCATTGCACACAGTTTTCAAACAAGATGGTGCAACTTCTCTGGAGGAACTACTAAGAAACTTGAGATAGATTAGCTGCTTACCTAAGATAGCTGCCTCTTACGGCACCTGGGTGGCTCAGTGGGTTAAAGCCTCTGCCTTTGGCTCAGGTCATGATCTCAACATCCTGGGATCCAGCACTGCATTGGGCTCTCTGCTCGGCAGGGAGCCTGCTTCCTCCTCTCTCTCTGCCTGCTTCTCTGCCTACTTGTAATCTCTTTCTCTGTGTGTCAAATAAATTAATAAAATCTTAAAAAAAAAAAGATAGTTGCCTCTTAACTCTGGTTTTTTAAGCAGCTTTCCTTCTTGGCCTTGGTAAGTGCCCTCTGGAACAAACTCAACTGAGCCAAATCCATTTTGATAACTTGTCTTGCAAGATCTTGTACCAGCTTTACTCATTAGCTAAACATTAAATAAATATCTTTTTCTTCTCTTCTTTGGGTGCTCCAGTGACCAATGGGTTTAGATGTAAATTGCATGAAGTCAAGGCATAATTATTCTTAGTTAGGAGCACTTAGTTCAGTGACATGTCCATGATATACCATTAAGTGTGAACTGTCTAAGCACACGTGATGAGCATAACCCAAATGCAATCACAGGATTCAATTCTAGGTTCTCCAGGGTCCAGGGCACCCGACAGGCATACAGCATGTTATGTAGCTGCATCCTGTACTCTGACCAATTATGCTACTTCTTCAATCCCAACTTGAGCTTTACATTGGAAACTATATTTACCATTTCTCCCCACTTTTAAGTTCAGATATAACTAAAAATATTGTAAGCTCATCTTTCAGACTGTGAGCTCCTTACGGGCCATGACTATGAAGTATTTAACTTTGAATTCTCAGTGACTAATCACCTGATTCTTTGTGGTATTTAATAAATGTTGTATCAATAAGTGAATGAATAAATAAGAAATGAAAGAATGTGCTCCAAATCCCTCCCATACAAAGACAACGCTGTTAATACTATACAATAAGGACAGTTTTCTCTTTTGTGATCTATGTTTCCTTGCCCTTTCCCTAACTGCAGTTACCTTTCTTCATCTCTGCCTCAAAAGAAAGTATCTCTTTTCTGCTGTGGTCCAAGATTATAGGGAATTACAAAGCTTACAGAAGATACTGGTCTCATATATGAAGATAATGAGATACTCATTGGCATGCCCCAATACATTATTGGATATTTTCGGGAGACAGTGATCAGATTCCAGTTTACAAACAAAACTGACACCATCTATTAAGAAATTGGGGTCTGAACGTTGAAAGGGAACACACCACTTCAAAGTCAGGAGGCTAGACTGGAACGCAGCAAAGAAAGGAATGGGAAGAGTAGAAAGGCGATGGAAGACCAGTTGGTACTACAATAGACATGAGCTTTTTTTTTTTTAAAGACTTTATTTATTTGTTTGTTTGTTTGTTTGAGAGAGAGAGACAGCATGAGCAGGCAGGTTGGAGGGGAACAGCAGAGACAGAGGGAGAAGCAGATTCCCCACTGACCAGGGACTCCGATGCAGGGTTTGATCCCAAGACCCTAAGATCATGACTGGAACTGAAGACACGCTTAACCAACTGAGCCACCCAGGTGCCCCAACATGAGCTTCTAAATGCAACCACAGAGGCAGCTCATAGCTTCTCCACCCCAGACCCTGCAATGAGCTCTGGATTGTTGACAGTTGCTCAGCTACCATACTCCTTTCCACACAACTATCTCAGTTGCTCACAAAGGATTTGTGACTTCTCTTTTTTTTTTTCTTCCTTTTACCTTGTAGGATGCCTTTGATAGTGAATTATTAATCACATTTCAAATGTCAGCAAATGTACTATTTGTTCTGAAATCTGAATCCTCCTCAAGAAAGGCCATTTGCTATGGTGAGTTTTATGTTGGTGACCCCACAGACTAAGTATAATAGCTAAGGCAGAGTATTTTAAATGTACAAATCTTCACCACTGACTCCACTTCTAGGAATTTAACCTAAGGAAATATTCACAAACGTGCTCACATTGATCCCTCATTTATAATGTCAAAAATTGGAAACAATTTTAAAATAATACATGAGAGATTTGTTAAGTAAATGATGATACAGTCATACAATGGATACCATCAGTTAAAAATTAAGTTGTAATGGGATATTAGCATTATTACTATTATCATGAAAACATGTTTATCATATATTTTAAAAAAATGTTATTTAGCTATTTTTTATGCACATCATTATGTGCATAAGAAAAGTAAGATATTAATGGTGCTTATCTTTGAGTAATAATGTTATGGTGAACTTTGTTTTATTTATGCGTGTGTTTGTTTACCTTTAAATTTTTACATCCCCAGAACTTACTTATTTTATAACTGGAAGTTTGTACCTTTTGTCCACCCCACCCATTTTACTCATCCCCACTTCCCAACACTGGCAACCAATCAGTTTATCATATCTGTGAGTTTGTTTTGGTTTTTTTGTGTGTGTGTTTTTGTTTTATAACATTGAGGCAAGTTCCTTGTATATCCACTTTGTTGAGAATTTTTGTGATGATAGGATGTTGAATTTTGTCCATTGCTATTTCTGCAGCTATTGAGATGACCATAGGATTTTTCCTTTGTTAATACGGTATATCATGTTGATTAATTTGTGAATGTTGAACCATCCTTGCATCCCTGGAATAAATCCCACTTGACTATGGTATATGATCCTTATAATGTATTGTTGAATTTGGTTTGCTAATATTTGTTGAGGATTTGGCCTATAATTTTCTCTTTTTGGGGAGGTCTTTGGTTTCACTGTCAGAGAAATGTTGGCCTTGTTTCATTCATTCATTCATTCATTCATTCATTTGTTTTAGAGAGAGAGTGAATGTGAGCAGGGTGGGGGGAGAGGCAGAGGCAGAGCGAGAGAGAGAATCTCAAGCAGACTCTGGCTGAGTGCAGAGCCTGATGCAGGGCTCGGTCTCACAACCCAGCGATCATGAACTGAGCTGAAATCAAGGGTCAGCCACTTAACAGACTGAACAACCCAAGTGCCCTGGAAATTCTGGCCTTATAAAATGAATTGGAAACACTTTTTCCTCTTCTATTTTTTAGAATAGTTTGAGAAGAATAGGTACTAATTCTTCTTTAAGTGTTTACTAGAATTCACCTGTGAAGATGTCTGGTTTTGGATTTTTGGTTTTTAGGAATTTTAAAATCACTAATTCAATTTTATTACTTATAATTGGTCTATTCAGATTTTCTATCTTTGGGAAATATATCCAAACTCTAGGAACAATCTAGAGTTATAAAGTAAATAAGTAGATGGAAAAATAAAAATATGGCATACCTTTTTCCATTCATTATAGTCCTTTAACATTAAAAGCAAAATAAAAATTGCAAATATGTGTTCTTTTTTATTGACCTGATTTATTTGACAGTTACTACAAAAATAAAACTTAATGTAATGCTTGACACACAGATATCAGTAAATATTTTTTAACGAAAAGAATAAATATTTAGTAAGCAGAGCTCAGGATCATGAAAGCCAGAATGTAAAGGATGTCTTCTCATCTAAAAGAAGTTTTCATTGATTCAATGGGCTTTACTATCACAGTAGTCAAATTTACTGTACCATTGCTTTAAGAATTTTGTTGAACTCACATATTGGAAGGACCACAATGAGAAACAAACATTGCAGTCATTAAAATGTTATTTAAAAAAAGATAATTTTAAAATTATTATTCTCTATATATTTGTAATGTGTGTGTTTATTTCCTTTTTTAAAAGCTAGAACTAGGGGGGCTCCTGGGTGGCTCAGTGGGTTAAAGCCTCTGCTTTCGGCTCGGGTCATGATCTCAGGATCCTGGGATTGAGCCCCGCATCGGGCTCTCTGCTCAGCAAGGAGCCTGCTTCCCCCTCTCTCTGCTTGCCTCTCTGCCTACTTGTGATCTCTCCCTCTCTCTCTGTGTGTCAAATAAATAAATAAAACCTTTAAAAAAAAATAGAACTATGGCACCTAGGAGGCTCAGTGAGTTAAAGCCTCTGCCTTTGGCTCAGGTCATGATCTCAGGGTCCCAGGATCGAGCCTCACATCGGGCTCTCTGCTCAGGAGGGAGCCTGCTTCCCCTCTCTCTCTCAGCCTGCCTCTCTGCCTACTTGTGATCTCTATCTCTCTGTCAAATAAACAAATAAAATCTTAAGGAAAAAAAAAGCTAGAACTAGCATTTTGATCTCTAATTCTGAAGGATGAAGGCAAAAAGTTTAAGAATTGTCATATTCTCTTTGCTGATAATATAATTTGATAAGTGGGAAAGTTTTTTTGAGACCAGTCTTAAGCCAAGGCCCAATAGAACAGATTAGTAAATGTCAGTGACTAACATTTGAGCTTCAACCACAATCATGACAGGTTAATGTAACCTTTATTAATCATTTCTATTGTAACTCTCAATATTAAAGAATCTGAGTTTTGGTGCCACCGAGGAACAAAAATATTTATTTTAGCATCAACGTTGACACACAGAGAATGAAAGCATTATGCATGTCATGAGAAGTTTTAGATACATGTCAAATTAATGTATGAATCAGTTATACTTGGAAAACTGGGCAAGGGAGGGTGTACATGGAAAACTCAAACCTCGAGTAGGCTGACAGTAAAAATAATGAAATAAAGTAAAATATACCTTGTCAACTCAAAAAATATCTATTTCCAAGCTTTATGATCAGTTTTCTGAGGTAGAGGGCATTCAAGAAAATTTTTTAAAATTTATTTATCTTAGAGAGAAAGTGGGAGCATGGTGGGGGGTGGGGTGGGAAGGGGAGAGGCAGAGAGAGAATCTCAAACAGACTCCATGCTAAGCATGGAGCCAAATGTGGGGCTTGATCCCAGGACCCTGAGAACATGACCTGAGCCAAAATCAAGAGTAGGACGCTCAACAAACTGAGCCACCCAGGCACCCTGAGGGCATTTTAAAAATTGATTTCAACAAATGTTTTTGAGATATTTGCAAAACTTCCTCAAAAATCTAAGTTTGTGTTTGATAAGCAAGGAGGAAGAAGGGAGATAGACTGCTGAAATAAAAACTTCTGCAGAGTCGAGTATGGTATCGAAGGGAAAGAGCTCTAAATTTGGACAGATTGCATTGGAATTCTAGCTCCATTTGGCATTGGTGTAATTAAATCTCTCTATTCTTCAGTTCCCACACTAAATGGTTAAAATACTTACTCTCCAGGATTTTAAATATTAAATGAGAAGTACTTGACATAGCACATGGCATTTAATAAACTGTCAGTAAATGGTGACAATGACATTGACATTGCAGATGATGATACTGTTTTGAGGAAAGTAGGCAAGGGTAGAGCCATGTTTTCTACAACTAGCTCATCAATACTCAGGCTATACCTTAGACCTACTCAAGCAGAACTTCAGGGGTTGGGACTCAGAAATATTTTTAGAAATCCTTGGTGACTATATTAATAAACTGATTTTAAGGACTACTGAAATTCAGTAAAAGTTGCTGGCATCTTACTGACTTCTGTGGTGTGAAGGAAACCGCAATCTCATGATGTCTAAAAGTAACCAAGAAAAGAACTCTGAGTGAATCATTAAGTGAGCTCACATCCTTTGCATTTGTGTTGATCTCTAGACCTCGTATGAGACTACCCTGTGGCTACTTGTAGTGCTAGGATGCTAATTTAAATAATCTCTTCAATTAAAAAAATAAGTAAATAAACAGATGTTAATATTCTCTGTAAGACTGATAAACACACTGAAAGAGCAAGTAACTATATTTATGTTGATCCATAAATAATATTTCTAATCTCTGAAGGTATCAGCTGTGGGTTGTTTGGGACTCAAGTGAGACCTGAGGCAGAATTTTCAAACCTCATTTGCCTTTATGTTCTCATTAGTGGTTCTCTAACTCTATTCCAGAAAGTGAGATGTCACCATGGGGTACAATCCTAATTCTGACCCCACAGTTTTCTACTCTGGCAGGTAAGGTGGACCCATAGACATTTCTCTGTATCCTTAAATGGGTAAGGCTAACCTCTGGAGATAATAAGTGTTGGCAAGGGTGAGGAGAAAAGAGAACCCTTGTGATCTATTGGTGGGAATACTGGTACAGCCATTGTGGAAAACAGTACGGTGGTTCTTCAAATAATTAAAAATAGAACTGCCATATGTATGATCTACCACCAATTCCACTTTGGGAAATATATCCGAAGAATATAAAAACAGGATTCAAAGAGATATATGCACTCACTGTTCATTGCAGCATTGTTCACAATAGCTAACATGTGGAAATAACTTAAGTGTCCATAATGGATGAATAAATAAAGATGTGAGATATATATATATATATATATATATATATATATTTACATATATATATAATGAAATATTCAACTACGAATATTATTCAGCCCTGAAGGAAATCCAGTCAGGTGCAACAACTTGGATGAAACTTGAGGGCATTATGTTAAGTGAAAAACTCAGGCAAAGAAAGACAAAAACTGTATGATATCACTTATATGTGGAATCTATAAAAGGTCAAACTCAGGAAACAGTAAAGTGGTGGTCACCAGGGGCTGGGTATGAGGGGAGTTGAAGATAATAGTCAAAAGGCACAAACTTCCAGTTATAAGATTAACAAGTTCTGAAAGCCTTGATGTATCTAACGTACAGCAGAAAGCCTGATGTATCTAATGTACAGCATCATGATTATAGCCAATAATGCTATAATATATACTTGAAAGTCACTAGGAGAGTAAATCTTAACTGTTCTTACCACAAAATGAAATGATATTTATGTGACAGGATAGTTATGTTAGCTAATGCTATGGCAGTAATAATTTTGCAATATATAAGTATACCAAATCAACAGGTTGTACACCTTAAACTACATAATGTTGTATGTCAGTTATAACTCAATAAAACTGGGGAAGAAAATAAAAGATGAACCTTCAGGAAACCAATGAATATTAACTGGACTGTAGAGAAAGCAAATGAAATTGCTTCACTTATTAAAAATGACTGGGAAGAGGGACGCCTGGGTGGCTCAGTTGGTTAAGCAGCTGCCTTCAGCTCAGGTCATGATACCGGGGTCCTGGGATAGAGTCCCATATCGGGCTCCTTGTTCAGCGGGGAGCCTGCTTCCCCCCTCTCTTTCTGCCTGCCTCTGCCTGCTTCTGCTCTATCTCTCTCTGACAAATAAATAAATAAAATCTTTAAAAAAAAATGACTGGGAAGATTTCCTGAAATCTATGCATTTGCTTTCCATCATCAGTCCATGCAATGTATTTATTTTAGGTCCTTTTGTAATAATTTGTATTTTCTGGATTCAAGTTAGTCACATGTTCTGAGATATAATCTGTACAGGAGCATTACCTACTGTGATACACTGAAGTTTATGACTTAGATCAAGGTGGTTCCATTATATGACACAATTTTATTTATTTATTTATTTATTTATTTATTTATTTATTTTAAATCTTTTTTTAAAAGATTTTTTTAAAATCTTTTTGGTCTGGTCTTTTTTTTTTTTTTTTTTAAGATTTTTATTTATTTATTTGACACACAGAGAGAGAGATCACAAGCAGGCAGAGAGGCAGGCAAAGAGACAGGGGAAGCAGGCTCCCCACAGAGCAGAAAGCCTGATGCAGGCCTCGATCGCAGGACCCTGATATCATGACCTGAGCTGAAGGCAGAGGCTTTAACCCACTGAGCCACCCAGGCGCCCCTATATGACACAATTTTAAAAGAATCACTTTGATTTCTGGGGTTGACAGGGAAATATACAATAACCATTTAGCAACATTTTTTATGGGTATACGAATGGCAAGATAGTAAAAATAATAACAATAATATAACATTTATGTGACACTTTATAATTTAGAAAAGGCTTACCAAATAGTGTTAAACTTTTAGTTTTGAGAAACTATTTCATTTAGCTTGATTTTTGTAATCAAAAAGAAAAGAAGAAGAGGGACATCTGAATGGCTCATTCAGTTAAGTATCTGCCTTTGGCTCAGGTCATGATCCCAGAGTCCTGGGATCAAGTCCCCTGGGGGGGCTTGAAGGGGACTCCTTGCTCAGCGAGGTGCCTGCTTCTCCCTCTGCCTACCACTCCCCACTGCTTGTGCTCTCTCTCTTTTTCTTTCTCTGACAAATACATAAATGAATAATCTTTTAAAAAGAAAAGAAAAGAAAAAGAGAGCAACATTAAGGAATTACTTGCCCAAATATGTAGACACTAACAGCTGGAGTTAGATATTTAATTCCAATACTCTATTTACTAAATGATGTTCATGACTTCAAGTTAACTATGTTCACTATAAAAAGCTGACTTGATCACAATTTGTATGTAGTTAAGAAATACTGGCTCGTTGCAATTTTTGATATTCATTCTAAAATTAAGTACAATAGTCTTTTCAATAGGTATTACTAATTGGGTCAAGGAGCTAGTTTATTGATTCCTCAGGCAAAATATGAGCTCCTGGGGCGCCTGGGTGGCTCAGTCGTTAAGCGTCTGCCTTCGGCTGACGCTTCAGCTCAGGTCATGATCCCAGGGTCCTGGGATAGAGCCCCACATCGGGCTCCCTGCTCGGCAGGAAGCCTGCTTCTCCCACTACCACTCCCTCTGCTTGTGTTCCCTCTCTCACTGTGTTTCTCGCTGTCAAATAAATAAAATCTTTAAAAAAAAAAATATGAGCTCCTATCACAGTCCTTAGTTTCATAATATCTTCTGTGTCTACACAGTATTATTCATCAGTTTCAATAATCCTTCATCAACAAGTAGATGAAGTAGATTTCTCTGTTAGAAAAAGAGAACTACCCTGCTCAGTGGAGAGCTTGCTTCTCCCTATCCCTCTGCTGCTCCACCGGCTTGTGCTCTCATAAATAAATAAATAAATAAATAAATAAATAAATAAATAAATAAATAAAATCTTTTTTTTTAAAAAAAGAGGAGAACTACCACATTTAGCACAGAAATCTATTGCAAAGTTTCTATTGTGAGGAATAACATAGAGAAAGCGGGAACCCTTATATAAAATCTGCAGCTCTAATTAAAGGGGTGATAATAAAATTCTCATTGAATTACATAGGATGAGACTCAGATCCAATAATAATTACATAGTGTGTTTTAATGACACTCTACAATCACTAATTAGATAGTCCAAACATCTTCCCTATGAGGTAGAGTGAGTATTGTCATCCCTGTCTTGCCTATGAGGAAATAAAAATGCAGATTTGTTCCATGACATGTCTAGTCATACAGGTGAGTCATGGTAAAGCTGAGATTAGAACTCATAGCTCTGTTATTTCTAGAACTTGCTATTCTTCTTCACCAGTTTAATGCTGAAATATTGTTCATTATGGTTTAGGATTATCATTTCTGAGTAAATGTTTTCATAAGAGTAATGCCACCCCCCATTGTAATTATAGCTTGTTTCTTTGGGCTAATTTAAAGAACTTGGTAGACATTCATTAGGCTGTCTGTCATTATCTTATAGCCATGTGTCCATTTTCTGATTGAGATGGAGGGGAATATAGGAGATAACAGGAGAGGTGCAGAAAAAATGAGATTTATACTACAGGACATATATACATATACGAATGTGTGTGTGTGTGTGTGTGTGTGTGTGTGTGTGTGTGTGTGTGTGTTTGTGTGTGTGTACCTACCCTGAATTCTGAAGACACATATACACATGTATACACACCCTGAGTAATCCATAATGTCTCTTAGAAAGGCCATTTTGAACTGAAATTATTGGGAACTAAAATGGAGGCACCCAAACTATTTATAGAAATGAATTAGATAGGAGCTAGCAATTATCTTAGCCTGAACTAGATGTAACGGAAATCAATTTTGCCCTTGGTTCCATTGTTAGCATAGTCTTTTAGCCCCAACAAACTCCTAGGATACTGGTGTCTAACTGAAGAAAGCAACATTGTATACTTCAAGAGCACTGGTTTTAGAGTCCAGGGATAGGTGGTTAAGGCCCAACTCTACTATGTAACCTTAAGGAAACCCCTTAACCATTCATTTTCCTCAGAGTTAAAATGAAAGCAGGTTAGGGTCCCCAACAAGTTGTGTTCAGCCAAAAATTCTCACACAGGATTTATGCCAACTGAAACATAACACAGTTGCACCTGAAGCTCCCACAAACCCACTGGGCCCAGTCTTTAGTCCAACTTCACTACTCCTTCATCACGCCTACAGTTGCCCAGCTTACCTCGTCATGTCATATGTCTCCTACTCAGGAGCAAGTAGGAGAATGCACAAGAATTCTTTACAAATTCAAATATGGAAAAGATGTTGAGAAGCAGGGAATAAAGTTAGTATTTGTTGTAACCAAAGGTGAAATGGAACAAAGTAGATAAAATCTGAAAGGGATACAAAATCATGCCCATGATGGCTGATCAGAAGCTAGTCAGCAATCACCACAATGCTTGCAACTTCTAAGATGGAGCTTATGTTTTAATTAAGCTTGACTGTAACTTAGCTGGAATATGTTTAAGCCTCTAGAAGAAATTTGCATCTTTTAGATGCAGGACACAAATTATTTTCTTTAATTTTTTAAGACCTATGTTATGTTTTGTTTAAAATCTCCAGTAATACAGTGCAAAACATGCTCCTGAATGTTTATAAGTTGGCACAGAATTTCCTCTGAGAATTTAACTTCTGTCTTCAATTATCAGAATAAGTGGAGAAAATGTAACTTTATATGGCATTTCATCTCTTTTTATTTTTCAAGTTAGAAGAGATTGCAAACTTGTAGGAGATTCATAGTAATTACAAATATTCCTACCAATGGCTGTGGGCCAGGTTTTGTTTTATACACTTTACATGGGTTGAGTCATTAGATTTTCACACTACCACCTTAGGGTAAGTATATCAGTTTTTCCCATTTTACGGGTAAGGCAAGTGAGGCCCAGGGCCACACAACTAATAAACAGCTCAACTGGGATTTGAATTCAAGTCTTTGGCTCCAGAGACTGGGTCTTGACCAGTTCCTGATACCATCTACTTTTATACAAGGAGAACCTAAGCCTCAAAATCTGATACATGTTAACATTTTTCCATGTTTTCTCTCGATTACTCTCCTTTTGGGGTGATAATAAGCAGACAATAAACAACAGAGGCAGTTGACCCCTATCTTGTGCCCCCTCTCAAACCCATTGCCCTCTACACAGCATTTCCAATGAGCCAATGTTAGTCAGGAAATCCCTGTGTTTTTCATCAGTGCGTTTTTGAAAATTCACACCTGAAAATGCCATGGGTGTATTGGAAAATTTGGTTTAAAAAAAGTTTTATTACTGATCAGATATTAAAACATTGTAAAGGTATTTTGCAATTTTTGGTCAATAATTTATTCTTCATCAGAGATGTTCACTTTCAATTACAGAAGAAAAAATTGAAAGCACTGTATGGGATTCAGAACCAACTGAATCTGATTATACCATAATTTATTGTCATAATAAATTCTTTGATTCAGGTGTACTTTCACTTATAGGATTTACTGTGCTACTCCGTCTCAAGATTGACTTTTCGTATAATCTGTGGGTGTTTTTGTATAATTTTGATAGTGTACTTAAGAGTTAAGTTTTTAAATTTCAGTAATATCTCACATTTCTGAGTTAGAGAAAATTCCACATTTTTCTGAATGTCCAGCTCCTCCTGTGGAATAAGATTTCTATGATTTGTTGAAGTCTACAAATGTCCATTTTTCTTAGGGCTTTTGAAAGTCACATCAAAGTATTTTTAGAACTCTGAAAAGTTAAAAGCAAAGTTTTATTGGACTGTTTATAGTATAACATTTACAATTCAGTGACTTCTGAATGTGAGCTAAAGGTTTCTTTTTGTAGTATATATTTAAGCACCATTTTAAGTACATATATTGTTAACTCTTTCAACAAATAACCTATCAGCTCCAGTTCTAAGCATTCTATTCTGGTGGGAAATTTTGTAATTTATTAGATTTCTCTATTATCCAAGGAGTGGTCAGCTCTGTGGTAGGTGTCCATGAAAAATGGGTTACTTTCATACATTAAAATGAAACTACTGACTCTGTTTAGGAGCATGTGCTCAGGAAATGTTATTTAAATATAGGGGATGGGCTTGCATGAGCTGATAGTACTCTCTTATCTAATCTGTGGTTATAAATCTGCAGTTCTAAATCAGTGTTTCTCTAATAGAAGCAGCTTCATTTAGGGATCCACCCAAAAAGTAATGAAGTTAGATAAATTTATCAGGTCCAACTTGGGTCTTTAATATTTTTTTAAATATTTATTTACTTTTTTTTAGAAATAGAGATTCTGCACATGTCAGGGGGGAGGGACAGAAGGAGAGAATCTCAGGCAGACTCCTAGCTGAAAGCAGAGTGCAGAGCCCAACACAGGGCTCATTGCAGGGCACCACTTGGGATCTGAGGTGGGGCTCCACTCAGCACTTGATCTTATGACCCATGAGATCATGACCTGAGCCAAAACCAAGAGTCAGAGGCTTAACCAACTGAGCCAACCAGGTGCCCTAGATCTTTAATTATTTCATTTCATTTCATTTCATTTCATTTTATTTCATTTCATTTCATTTCATTTTATTTGTCAGAGAGAGAGAGCATAAATACAAGCAGCGGTAGCAGCAGGCAGAGGGAGAAGTGGGCTCCTTGCACAGCAAGGAGCCCTGATTCAGGACTCGATACTAGGACTCCGGGATCATGACCTGAGCTGAAGGTACATGCTTAACTGACTGAGCCACCCAGGCATTCCTAGATCTTTAATATTTTTTTAAAGATTTTATTTATTTATTTGACGGAGAGAGAGATCACAAGTAGACAGAGAGGCAGGCAGAGAGAGAGAGGGGGAAGCAGTCTCTCTACTGAGCAGAGAGCCCGATGCAGGGCTCAATCCCAGGACCCTGAGATCATGACCTGAACTGAAGGCAGAGGCTTCAACTCACTGAGCCACCCAGGCGCCCCAGATCTTTAATATTTTAAAACAGATGTCCTGTTCTCTGAGTTAAGAGAGAAGTTTACTCTATATTTTGCTGTAAAATAAAAATAACACGAGGGGCGCCTGGGTGGCTCAGTCGTTAAGCGGCTGCCTTCGGCCCAGGTCAGATCCCAGGGGTCTGGGATCGAGCCCCGCATCGGGCTCCCTGCTGGGCAGGAAGCCTGCTTCTCCCGCTACCATTCCCTCTGCTTGTGTCCCCTCTCTCACTGTGTTTCTCGCTGTCAAATAAATAAAATCTTTAAAAAAAAAAAAAATAACACAATAAGCCTTCTAATTATGTATTCCTTGAATGAGGTCTTTGAATAATTGAGATTTTCAATGGAAAGATTCTTGTACAAAGAATCTGTGAGACTGATATATCAAATGTGTGGCTGAAAAAAAAAGGCATCTTTTTTAAATGAGTAGTTCAGTCTAGCCATGATCTATTTATGACCATGTGGGTAGGTCTGTTTATTTTGTGCTAAAAGTTATGGATGGTAATATAAAGAATATTAATAGAGCCAATGATTTGGGACACTGCAATGGAGTGAATGTTTGTCTCCCAATTGCATAAGTTCAAATCATAACCCTCAGTGTTAGGGCATTATGAAGTAGAACATCTGGAGGTGATTAGGTCATCAGGGTAGAACCCTCATAAATGGGATTAGTGCCCCTATAAGAGACTCCAGAGAACTCCCTTGCCTCTTCTGAGTGTAAGAGCACAAGAAGACAGTTACCTGTAAACTAGAGGGTGGTTTCTCACCAGACACGGAATCTGCAGGCACCTTGATCTTAGACTTCCTAGCTTTCAGAACTATAAGAAATAAATTTCTGTTATTTATAAGCTACCCAGTTTATGGTATTCTTGTTATAGCAGCCCAAACAGACTAATATAGCATCTATAATAAAATTAAACACATAAGTTGCCTTAACTTATTGTGCTACTGATAGCTTTTATGAGGATATTTATGACCTGACACAGTTATATAACTCTTTTTTTAATCATGAGGAAATAGTTCACAAATTAAATATTGATTTATGTCAAAAGTAATTTTTTAGGTAAGTATTAATGGGACTATCAGTAAAGAGTAGAGCAATTTTATGGATAATGAAGATAAAGACTGGACTAAAGTGAATTAGTTAATTTAGTTTTCTTTTGACTCAGTAGAAGTCACAAAATTATTTCTCATCTTTCATATAACTTTTTCTTTGGAGGCCTAACCAATAATTGTTCAAAATAACTAAAATGCTATTTTGAAAGTTACACTATTTGGTACTTCTCAATGTGTATAAATAACATTATATTATGTTATTATTTTCATGTTGTAAAGGTTTATAGTCTGAAGTTATGAGTTAAATCACTCATAGCTATTTACATAAAGAATATGAAAGTGATTATTCCTTGGCCTATTTTGAGATTTATGTTCAGACTCTTCAAAATGTACTATCTTTGGGCACTTGGGTGGCTCAGTCAGTTAAGCATCTGCCTGCGGCTCAGGTCATAATCCCAGGGTCCTGGGACCAAGCCCCCACAAGCTCCCTGCTCAGCCAGGAGACTGCTTCTCCCTCTCCCTTTTCCTGCTGCTCCCCTTGCTTGTGCTCTCTCCTCCTTCTTTCTCTCTCTGTCAAATAAATAAATAAAATCTATAATAATTAAAAAAAAGTAACGTACTATCTTATTTATAAGAATTAGAAATAAGACTGTATAAATCTTTCTGAACATTGAAATCACCACATTTCATTCTTCTGAACTTTTCTTACTCCTTGGAGAAGCACATTGGAGAACTCAAAAAACAATTCAATAGAATTTTTAAAAAGCCACTCACTATTCATTTCTTCTTTAGTGATTATCATAAGTTGTAATTATTTTCTCTATTTATATACAAACTTATTGTCTGAATCCTTCACTAGGATGTAAAGTCCATGAGGGAAG
>CM053611.1:46767938-46798661 GCA_028646535.1 Procyon lotor
CAATCTTAATGTTTAGGAACTATTCTGAATTACTTTCCTAAGAAATCTGTCAGCAGGTGGGCATGAAGTTTCAAGATTATGGCATGTTGTAAGGGTTTCAGAAACCTGATTCAGGAGTTTTTAATCTGGACTCCATAAATGGATTTCAGGGGTCGGCCGAACCCTGTAAGTCATATAGAAAATTTATTCCTCTTTTTAATCAGATTATTAAGGGGTTTGATGTATTTCAACTAGGACCACTGTTCGTATTTTGCTTGGGATAATACTTCTTTGTTAGGGACTGTGCCAGATTTTGAAGGACATATAACGTCCCTTGAAAGCCTGTTCATCAAATGCCAGGAATGACTCCTTAAACTTTGTGACAACCCCAAACAATCTCCATGTTCCTGTCTACTCCCTCCGGCTTCTTGGATTGAAAAATCACTGGATTTTATATAGTCCCAAAGAAGCATGGTTTTCTAAAGCTTTGATTGCCTCATTTTTGGAAAAATGTTTTCTCATTTGTGGGATGATAATCTTCCAGAGGCAGATGGGACTGGAAACCTCAGTTAGACAAATTAACACATGTTGTGAGAACATGTGAGAAAGAGAAGTGAACAAGTAGAAAGAAGGCAGTAGTCAGAATGAGATGTCTGAATTTAAGTTCAGAAGTTCAAGTAGTTCCAAATGATGACAAGTTCATCTGTGTCCGTGGAAGTGGATGGCTCATGCGGGTGGAGGTGAATATCATTAAAGATGAAGAGGTCGATGTTGGTTCCCAGCCCTCGTGGGAGCTTTCCCGGTATAAGCTGAAACCATGCCCCATGTGTGGAGGGCAGAAAGAAGCTGGTAGGTGGTAGTATTAATAATAACAAAGGGAACTAACATATGAGGCTAGTCTTGGGTGGCAGCAAGACAAATGAACCCCTGCACCCCCTCTCCAAACTTAAAAGTTTATAAAGAGGCCCTGACAGGCTCAGTCAGGTACATACTGTGTAGGTGTTTTCAACACCATATTGCCATCTCAAGGCTATGCTGTCCTTGGAGCAGCCTCTGGGAAAAGGTTAAGTCGAGCAGAACCCACATTCCAAGGACAAGGGAGGAGGTGAGGAGCCTCTGAGTGCCTAGGTCAAGTTCACAGGTCAATCACTGGTCATGTCTTTTTGATGACATTCTTTACAGTCAAGGAACAAAATTGACCCTGTTGTTGAATGAGGTATCCACGTGTATTTTGGAGAAACTCAGTTAATGGTAGGACTTGTGATGAGGGGTATTAGGTAACAGAACTTTGAAAGGGAACCTGACATTTGACTTTTGAAAAGATAATCTGACACCTCTAATAGGAAAAAGCATATTAGAAAATTATTGGATACTATTTCTCAGTTTGGATTGGATACAATTGGATACTATTGGATTGGAGACAATTGGATACTATTGTCTCAGTTTGACAAATATTAAAAGATTGATAATATTCAGCATTGGAGATTGAATAGGCAAAAGGATATTATGTATCCCTGAAGGGAATGCTACTATCTTTTTGGTTAGAGAGTTGGAAATATCTGTTAATTCTTCTATCCCATTTTGAGAAGCTATTCGATAGGAACATAGCTACCAATATAGAAGGCCAAATGCATAAATATGTTTATTGTAGTGTTGATGGCAGTGTTAAAAAATTGGTAACAAACTATCTATCAATAGAGAGATACTGCATTTACAGTAGGGAATGTTTTGCTTCTACTAAAACAGAAACAAGTTAGAGATAAATGTTTTAAGAGAAAAATATCTATAATATGTAAAAGCTTTTTCAAGTTATAGAATTATATGTGGAATAAACAATAAAAAGAAAACAAATCCTCTTTTTGTTAGTATGAAAATAGAGAAAATTGTGGAAGATTACCCACTAGTTTGTTCACATGAGATATATCTAGATAATGGGATTGAAATGGAAGAGAGAAGACAGAGGTTATGAGTGTTTTGCTTATACGCCTTGAATTTTTTGACTAGCTTAACTAGGATTACTTTTACCATTAAAAACAAAACTACCATGATGAGCAAAATAATCTATTTACTCAAAAGAAATTACAATCTTGAAAGGGATAAGAGAAATATACAAATAGCATTAAGAGGCAGAACAATTGATGTGCCTTGAAAGATCAATAAATTACCTAGGGAGAGAACAGTGAACAGTCTAAGTAAAAAAAAAACTTGAGAATTTTTCTCATATCTAATAATATTTTTAAGAAAAAGATCAACCTACTCAAATTTTGAATTCAGGTAGTCATGTTACTAACCTGAGTCTCTTCAAAGTACATGTGGACATTCCATTCAACCACATGGCCATTTTTACGATAATGAGATCTACCTTATAGGAAATTTTCTTCTTTTATGTGATGGAGGTTCATTCTTTAAAAAGTAGTTATCTCTACTTTTTAAACAACTGACAAATAGTAGTGAGAAGTTAAGAGGTAGTTACTCCCTGGCGCTTGTCTTGTTTCCTTGCCTGAGACACAATGTCTCTAGACATTGCCTGGAACTAGTGTAGTGTTTTACAAAACACAGCCCATCCCTAGCCGTTGGCTATAGATACAGTATTACATGTCATGAAGATAGATAAAGAAAAATAAGAAGCAGAAGGCATATGTGAAAGATGGAGGCTATAATCTCCCTTACTATCATGCTGCATATGAATACTGTGTTGTGCAGAACTGGGATAAAGAAACTCTTTCTTTAGCTTAAATTGTCAAGGTATTGCTGTTTTTCCCCCTCCACCCATTTAAGCTAATGCATCGTGGTTGGAGCTAGGAGCCTGGGCGTCATCAGTGAACTCCACCCCTTACTTCCAGTTCCACAAGAACCTTAAGTAGGTGGATAGGTGTGTGTGTGTGTGGTAGGGTGGTGCCCCTGTCACATCCATCTATCATACTCCTGCTAATCTAGTTGTTGAGCCAACAGGAAGTTGCAGCCCTATAAGGAATGAAGGAAAACTTCCATTTAGCTGATCTTCAATGTTCTCAACTTCACTTGATATTTAAAGGCATGGACTTTGGAATAAAATCACAGCTTTCTAGTTCCTAATTGTACAATTTGGGCATGTTATTTATTTTATCTTCTGAGCCTTAATTTCTTTGCCTGTAAAATAGGGTTGTACCTATGGAGTTTTTGTGAAGATAAAGTGAGAAAATACATAAAAAGTTCCTAATACCAAGCCTGCTCAGAAAATATTGATTCCTTATCTCCTGCTCATCTACCTATTTCAAAATGCCTGTCTTTGACCTCTCATTTAATTTTTCTTTCACTGTCTATCACCTTCTTTCTGCCCTTTCTGGTTCTTTTCCTTCTCTAAATGGGTGGTCTTCTTTCTGGAACAATTTATTCTTTTTCTTCCTTAATATTTTAAGTTTTAGCCACTAGAGGGCTATGTAACAGGATACAATTCCACTCACCCTGACCACACTAGGAAATTAGAGAACAAAATCAAAGAATCAAAGAGGAGTCAAATAATCTTAGTGTTGATGAGACATTAGAAAACATTTAATACAATACATATTTAAAGATGAGGAAACTAGATAAACAAATATGACCAGGTAATTGTTATGGTTTTCAAATCACTACCTCTACAAATCTAGAGTTAATAAATAACTTTCATTTTCTCTTGAAAGTTTTCTACTTTTAAATCATTTATGAAAAGAAAGAAGACACATGTGAGGGCAAATAAACCTCTTTTAGCAACAGGGCCATTTTCTTTAATTTGCCTTAATTATATTATATATATATATTATTTATAAACATATATTTAAATTTATATATTTAAATTTACATAATCAAATTTAATTATTTATTTAATATATTTTTTTCTTTTTTCTTTTTTTTTAAGAGAGTGAGAGTGTGCCAGCAGGGGAGGGAGGAGCAGAGAGAGAAGCTTAAGCAGGCTCTACACTCAGCATGGTACCTTGATGTGGAGCTTGATATTGGCGACCCTAACAAAGATCATGACCTGAGCTGAAATCAAGTTGAATGTTTAACTGACTGAGCCACCCAGGCACCCCTAAATATTTTCTTTAACTCAATTCAAATAATTTAAAATGCAAAGTAAATCTATGCATTTAATTAAAACTGTAAAATGTCTACATTTGAAATATCTCAGGTAAGTTTTAATTTTTACTTTGTTTAACATTCAACAAATTGAAATTAGTCTGTACTTGAGATATCCAAGTAAACTTCAAGCATTAAGGCAATCTCTTAACTTTGAACACCCATTCGTTCTAAAATATATGCAAAATAGATCAAGAAGTACTCATACCTACCTAGAAACTAATAGAAACTTTGATGCTATCATTGAAAAATGGCCTTAAGCAAATATCCTATACTATTAAAAGTATCAATTAAAAATGCAAACAATTAAATGAAGAAATGAAATATCCCTGTAAAGTATCCAATCCAGATGGTACCCTTTATATTTATTCATTTACTTTTCACACATAACCCATTGTCCTTATGTCTGGGAAAGTGATTTATGTTTCTGTTTGTTATTTTTTCATTATTCTTTCATTTAAAAAATGTTGCTCTGTACTTTTGAGCATAAGCCAGACCCCACAGAATTCTACTCCACACATGCTGGGAGCAGTGAGAGTTGTCTCTGTGCTCACAGCTCCACTGAACAGAACTAAATAGCCAGAAGCTCCATAATTAACATTCCATCAATATGGAAGCGTTTAAATATATTCTCATGCTTAAGTTATATTTTAAGAAAATGCACTTATAAATCAGTCCATAAAATGCCATCTACAATTGACAAAATTAAACTAACATTTTTATCTATGTGAAACAAGCCAAATCCTGATTTTAAGTGAGGCTAATGAGCGTGGTGACAGATTCTTGACATTAGAAAATGGAGAAGAGAGTTTTGTTGTTGTTTTAATAATCCTCTCACAAAATGATTTAGTGACTCCAACACCAATTCTTTGATACTTGACCTCCATTCTTATAGCCCTTACACACAATAAGGCATGTAATTTGATTGATTTGTTCATTCGTTCATTGGACAAATATTTCTTAAGTTCTTACTATAGACCAGGCAGAAGGCTAGGGTAAAATTTAGAACCAAACCAACCAACCTGACAATCAGAAGCAAGTTCCATAGTCCTTATCCTCTTGGAACTGATGATCGTGTGTGCGTGCGGTGTGTGTGTGTGTGTGTGTGTGTGTGTGTGTGTGTGTGTGTGTGGTGGTCGTGGTAGAGGTGCAGATTGGATATAGATGTTAATCAAAGAAAGGTAAAAGCACAAAGGTGACAAATGATAGGAAGGACACATGTGATGTTAAGAAGGCAACATCTATGTGATGTTACCATCTTAACATCTATTTAGATGTTAGATGTTACATCTAACATCGAACATCGAACATTAGATGTTAACATCTAATGTTAACATCTATGTTAACATCTATGTTAACATCTAATGTTCCTCCAAAGAGGAACATTAGAGGAACTTCCCTCTGAGAGTAAAGACAGGGCTGAGATCTGAAGAAAGAATAAACAAACTAGGTAGAGAGGCAGAAGAGTAGCTCTCTGGGCACGTGGAAAAAACTGTAAAAGACCCCATGATAGGAGGGCATGTTACCTTTCTCAAGAAAGGAAAGAAGGACCTGGAGCAAAAGAGGACATGGCTTGAGAAAAGGCTCTCAAAGGAGAGAATCCAGACCATGCAGGGTTTGCAGGCCAAATCAAGGGTTTTAGTTTCTCCCCCCAAATTATTGAAAATCATCAAGAGTATAGGATTAGATTTGCATTAGGAAATGGTCACTATAGCTGTTATGCACATTTGTAACATGAGACGTGTATAATAATGTTCATACCAGTTTGCTGTTCTTAATAGTCCTAAACTAGAAGCAGTCTCAATGTTCAGTGAGAATGGAATGAATAATTATGTTGTAAATATACAATATATTGCTGTATAAAAGTGGGAATGAAGGGTGCCTGGGTGGCTCAGTCAGTCAAGCATCCAACTCTTGATCTCAACTCAGGTCTTGATCTCAGGGTCATGAGTTCAAGGCCCACATTGGGCTCCATGCTAGGCATGGAGCCTATTTAAAAATAAATAAATGAAAATAAATAAAAATAAAAATAGGAATGAGCAGACTATGATTGTGCACTGCAACATGGATAAATTCATGCATATAGTGTTAAATGAAAGAAGCCAGACAGAACTAGACCTACAGTACGATCCTACTTGCATAGAAGTAGGCAAAACCAACGTGCATGGAAGTCAAGATAGTGCTTATACTAGGAGTAGGGAAAGAGGGTCTATTTATTAGAAGGTGGTGTTAGGTGGGCTTCTGAACTGGCAATACCTTGTTTATGAACTTGGATGGTGGGTCAACAGGTGTTCAATTTGTGAAAACGTATTGTGTATACATTGTATATTTATGTTTTATGAAGTTTTCAGTATATGTGTGATATCACACACAAAAACATTTTTTTAAAGTTTTTATTTTTAGAAATAGATTGATGGAGGTGTACCTGGCTAGCTCAGTTGGTGGAGCACAGGAGTCTTGGACTTAGGGTTATGAGTTTGAGCCCCATGTTGGTTGTAGAGATTACTTAAAAAATAAAATCTTTTGGGGCGCCTGGGTGGCTCAGTGGGTTAAAGCCTCTGCCTTCGGCCCAGGTCATGATCTCAGAGTCCTGGGATCAAGCCCCACATCGGGCTCCTTGCTCAGCAGGAAGCCTGCTTCTCCCGCTACCATTCCCTCTGCTTGTGTTCCCTCTCTCACTGTGTTTCTCTCTGTCAAATAAATAAAATCTTTAAAAAAAAATAAAATAAAATCTTTTTTAAAAAAGAAAACATATGGAGTTACTGAATGGATACAATAAGTTCAGTCAGGAAGCAATGGCAATAGTCCAAATGGGAGATTTCTACTTGAAACTTTCTAGCATGGTGAAGATGGAAAGGAGACTTATTTGAAAGTAATTATTTAGGAGGCAAAATGAACAGGATTTGGTGGTAGATTAGATATGAAGTATAAGGAGCGAGGAGGTAGCAAGGGTGATTCCTATGAGCCACTGATTTAAGAAACAAAAAGGCAGGACTCTGTCAGCAGGGACAAGAGTAGAATGGATGAGGATGAGGATTAGTTTTCATCTTTGGTGGCAGAAGGTAAAGGGTCAGCCAGAGACCAGCTGTGAGAAAAAGAGGAGGCTGGACTTGTTCAGAGAGCAGAGAAAGTAATAGTGGAGGATGAGAAAGTGAGTGAACTAAAGAATACAGTGGGATTGCTGAGTGCTACTGAGACATCTTTTTGATCATCACCAATTGGTAGTAAACATTTTACCCTGAACAATGCTTTGCGCCAGCATCGCTCCTCCCCTCTTATCCAGGCATGAAGAGAATCGGTAATCAGGGTCACACACAGAGTTTTGCCAGGTGGGTGTGATCAGTAGTTTGGGGGCATTAACATAATTCAAAATAGACCAATAAGAGTTGTAATAAATCTCAATTTTCCATCTTTTTCATGAAGGAAGAGGATCTTCAATGGACACCTGTTCTAGAGTTCCCTGGGAATATGGAAGTTCTCCCAAGAAGGTAAGAGAGAAGATGGGGGACTCCTAGGGTTCATGATTACCCTCTTCTCTCTGAGCACACTTCCGCAGTCATGGTCACCACAGTCGCCACCAGGATATTACCATTTCCTCTCACTTTCTCTCTGTTGTTCTTTTTCTCCAAGTCCCTTTTGGGGATTGTATGGGAGAAATAAACACGAAATAGACACACTAAAGTTGTGTTGGGACCCTGGCAGATTTGGAACTGGAGGTACTACATTTTGAAAAGATTAGTGTTTCAACTTTGGACACGGCAGTTTATACATAGTTTCAGGCTTCGGTAACTGATGGACCCAAATATAGCTAGTCTATGCAGTTTCGGTGATATGCCAACTAGCATTTGGACATTAGGCAGAATTGCAGTTTTATCTTTGGCATTCGCCTATCTCCCTTTCTCTTTCTTCTGCCAACACGCCACTAATTTATTCATTCAGTCATTTGGTCATTTGTTCCATAAACATATATTGAGTAACCTCTATGCATCATACATGAGCTGGTTGTCTTCTAGCAACTCACGCTAGGGGTTTCTCACCCCCAAAGGATCACCCCTCCCCCCTAAATTAGCCCTCTATCTTCCATTTGTGGAAGGGGGCTGATTAGATATTTATTTCAATAACTCATATCAATATTAAGCATAAATGTTAATAGCTATAAACATATGCCATGCTCTTTCCTAAGCCCTTTATATGTGTGAATACTCTTAATCTTCACGACATACTATAAAGGAAGTACTATTATTATCTTCATGTTAAAAACTAGAAACTGAAGGCATGGAAAGATTAGGTAACATGCTCAGTAGGGAGGTGGCAGAGGCAGGACTCAACCAAGCAGTCTTTCTTTAGTCTGTGTTCCTAATCACTGCCCAGCATAGCCTACACCTGAGACTTATGATGAGGTTTTGGGGAGGAAGAATTTCTTCTGCCCTTCAAGGCCTTTTAGCTGGGCTAAGAATCAAATTGGCATGAGACGGATTAACAAGAGAAAATAAAATTTAATGGCATACGTGTGGGGAATCCACACAGACAGGGAAATTCCAAAAATGGTCAGACAATATGATGTGTGTATGTTTTTTTGTTTTGTTTTGTTTTCTTTAGGCAACATGATGTTTATGAGCTAAGGAGAGGCAGAGGGGTCCGAGGAAGATCATTAGCAGGAAGGTGGAAGGAGGTATTTGGAAAACAAAGATTTCTCTATTATAAATAAATAGATAAATTTCTTAAGAGGAATCTCTGTTAAAAGCTTTCTTCCCAGGACAAGCAGGTAGTTGAGGAGGAGGTAAAAAAGCTTTTCCTGAATCTTCTGGATTTTAATTGCTTTTAACTCAAAATAATGTTCATGCCAAAGTGGCCTATTTTGGGGACAGCCTTCCCTTGGTCCTTAGAGAGGCAATAAGAGGTGCTGTGTTCTTACAGGCTTTGTTATAGGTTGGAATTGAAATTTGCTTTCTGCTTTGAATTGACTCTTTTGTTCTTATCATCAGAAGTCCAGTGTCATTAGGATAAGGTTGTTCTGTTGGTATTGAATTTTATACAACCCTCAAAGAAAGTAAAAGTCCATTCATGACTAATCTGAAGAAAGAATTCTTTATGGTCATTGGGATTGATAGTAATGAGGGTTTAGGGTCTTTGAACCTGGGCATGGTCTACTTGACTTCAAGGGTGTTGAGAACTATCCAGGGAAGCAGAAAGAGGAAAGATGTGCGTTTGTAATCACAGAGAGAGAAAACACATAGCAGTTAGAGAGGTGGTCCAGTTAGACAGTTAATGGGATATCCAATTTTTTTTTTAAAGATTTTGTTTATTTGACAGAGAGAAACACAAGAGAGGGAACACAAGCAGAGGGAATGGTAGCGGGAGAAGCAGGCTTCCTGCTGAGCAGGGAGCCCGATGTGGGGCTCAATCCCAGGACTCTGGGATCATGACCTGAGTTGAAGGCAGATGCTTAATGACTGAGCCACCCAGGTGCCCCGGGATATCCAATTTCTATTGAATCAGTGAATTAGAAGAAACGTTTGTGAAACTTTTATAATCAGCATGCTGGGGTCCCTAAATGTATCAGTCTGTTAAGCATTTGGCTCAGGCCATGATCTCAGGGTCATGGGATCCAGCCCTGCCTCCACACTCAGCGGGGAGTCTGTTTGAGATTATCTCTCTCCCTCTGTTTTTCCCCACCATCCTCTCGCTCTAAAATAAATAAATAAACTTTAACGAAAAGTTATATAATAAGCATCCTATTGGGAAGAGTAAAACCAGAGTATTACTTTTAGACTTACTCTGGAGGAGAGGAGATGAAGCAGATGAAACAAATACTATGAAATCCCCAAGATAATCAATTTTTCTTTCAGCAGAAAAGAAAAACAAACAACTGTACTTTACAATTTTACCTAGCAGTGTGGGCTTAATATACTAGAATATCAAGGAAAGAGTGTACTTCTTCTTATATTTCTCCCTCACTGATTTCATTCATCCTCATTAAATCGTTTTAATTCTCTCATTCATATATTTGTTCTTTAGTTCTATTTTTATTCATTTATTCACTAATTCATTAATGCACCTATTGGATAAATACTTTTAAATCTGCCGTTTATTGTTCTGGGTGCTACGAATATTACAGTAAATAACATAAGCAAAATTCCTGGTCCACAAAGTTCATAGTCTAAGGAGGTCATGGGCAGAGAGAATCAAGTAGCAAATAAGTGAATAAGATAAATGGAGAAATAAGCTATATAAATAATACTGACCAATATGATCAAGAGGGACTGACTGAGGGCAATTTAAATTGAATTATCAACATATAGCGTATTATTACTTTCAGAGGTAGAGTTTAGTGATTCATCAGTCTTACATAAAGACGCCATTGCTCATTGCTCATTCTTGTGCTCTCCTTAATGTCCATCACCCAGTTAGCCTATCCCTGTCCCTTCTAGCAACCTTTAGTTTGTTTCCTATGATTAAGAGTCTCTTATGGCTTGTCTCTTTCTGTGATTTTGTCTTGTTTTATTTTTCCCTCCATTCCCCTATGATCCTCTGTTTTGTTTCTTAAATTTAAAATAGAAATGAAATCATGATAATTGTCTTTCTCTGATTTATTTCACTTACCATAATACCCTCTAGCTCCATCCCCGTCATTACAAGTGGCAAGATTTTTTTTTATGGTTGAGTAGTATTCAATTTAATGTATTTATGTACATATCTATACTATATCTATATCCATATACCACATCTTCTTTATCCGTTCATCTGTTGATGGACATCTGGGCTCTTTCCATAGTTTGGCTATTGTGGACATTGCTGCAGGTACCACTTTGGATCACTACATTTGTATTATTGGGGTAAATACCCAGTAGTGCAATTGCTGGGTCATTGGGTAGCTCTATTTTTAACTTTTTGAGGAACCTCCATATTGTTTTCCCAAGGGGCGGCACCAGCTTGCATTCCCACAAGCAGTGTAAGAGGGTTCCCCTTTCTCCGCATCCTTGCCAACAATTGTTGTTTCCTGACTTGTTGGTTTTAGCCATTCTGATGATGTGAGGTGCTATCTAGTTGTGGTTTTGGTTACCTGCCATGTCCACCCAAGGTAATGAGGAACAGAGGGTAGAAGAAGGATAAGGAGAGACAGCTTTTTGGAAGTAGAGGAAACAGATTAAGGCTAGATCATGGAGGGCCTTGACTATCGTGAAACAAATCTTAATTAAAAATATATATATATATTCAAGCAAAGGAGTAGACATTCCTCCAAAGAAGATATATAAATGGCCAAGAAATATATGAAAAGATGCTCAATATCACTAATTTCAGAAATGCAAATCAAAACCAAAATAAGATATCACCTCACATCCATGAAAATGGTTACTATTAAAATATATCAAGTGTTGGTGAGGATGTGGAAAAATTGGAACCACTGTCCACTATTAGCAGGACTGTAAATTGGTACAGCCATTATGGGAAATAGTGTGAAGTTTCCTCAAGAAATTAAAACTGGCACTATCATACAATCCACCAATACCACTTCTGGGTATATACCCCAAAGAATCAAAAGCAGAGTCTCAAAGAGATATCTGTACACCCATGTTCATTGCAATATTATTCTCAATAGCCAAAAGGCATTCACAACCTGCTCTATCAATGGAAAAATGGATAAACAAAATGTGGTACAAACATACAATGGCTTTTATTCAGCCTTGAAAAGAAAGAAAATGTCTTCCTGTCACAGTATGCATGAACTTTAAGGACATTATACTAAATGAAATAAGCCAATCACAAAAGGACAAATTCTGTTCAGTTCCACTTGGGTAAAGTACCTCACATAGTCAAATTCACAGAAATGGAAAGTAGAATGATAGTTTCCAGGGGCTGGAGAGGGGGAGAAAGAAGAGCTATTGTTTCCGACAATAGAGATTCCGACTTGTAAGCTGTTTCACAACAATGTAAATGTCCTTAACATTACTAAACTGTAGACTTGAAAATAGTTAAGATGGTAAACTTTACATTTTTTTATCATAAAAAAAAAAATATGGGCACCTGGGTGGCTCAGTTGGTTAAGCAACTGCCTTCGGCCCAGGTCATGATCCTGGAGTCCTGGGATCGAGTCTCGCATCGGGCTCCCAGCTCCGCAGGGAGTCTGCTTCTCCTTCTGACCTTTGCTCCTCTCATGCTCTCACTTTCTCTCTCAAATAAATAAGATAAAAAATCCTTAAAAAAAAAAAAAAGAAGTGCTGTCTGGCACCATCATCTTTAAAAAAAAAAAATATTTTGCTTAAGTCCTCAAAATCATTATGCTGTTTTATTTTAAACTTTTTTAAATTTTTTATTTTTTTTAACTTGAGAGAGAAATAGAGAATGAGAGCGGGGGATTGGAGGGCCAGAAGGAGAGAATGAAGCAGACTCCACATTGAGCAGGGAGCCTGATGCGGGGCTCAATCCCAGAGCCCCGAGATCATGACCCAAGCCGAAGGCAGAAGCTTAACCCACTGAGCCACCCAGGCGCCCCTGCATTAAACTTTTAGAATTTGTGTGTGTGTGTGTGTGTGTGTGTGTGTGTGTGTATTAGGTTGCTGAAAAATATGTTTCTGCTTGGATCTACATTAACCTCACTTATCTACACATCACCTTTGTGAATCTTGGCAGGTTGTATGGAACAAGAAGCTAGCCTGAACAAGGGCCTTTGACACTTGCTTCATCAATGTTTATCACTCTTGAGTTATCAATGTCTGCATATTGCAAAAGGTCACTTTATAGTAGCTTTCTTTTTCTTTTCTTTTCTTTTCTTTTCTTTTGTTTTTATAGTAGCCTTCCAAAAAAAATGAGATCTTATATAGGACCTCTTTTACCCCATCCTTATGTGGTTCCAAGGCACTTTACTAGCATAAACTTTTGTAGTTTTATACATTTACATGATGTTCAGGCCCAATTTTTTCTTCCAGATAGAAATTGATTGACCTTTATTGAGACTTGTTATGTGGCCTGATACATGATCAAATTTTGTAAATGTTCCATTTGGGATTTAAAAAAATGTGTGTATCCTATTTTTGTATATGTACAACTCCATATATACATATATATTCGCATTATTCACATTCATTTTTTATATATTCGTTAGAATAAGCTTTTATATTTTTCAATTAGTAAGGGATTTGTAGACCAATATATTTTAGTTTATTTTATTTTGCCCAAATAACTTTATTTTAGTTTATTTTTTCAGTGTTACAAGATTAATTGTTCATGCGCCACACCCAGGGCTCCATGCAATACATGCCTTCTTCAGTATCCACCACCAGGCTTGCCTAACACCCCACCCCTCCCTCCAAAACCCTCCAGTCCACAGTCTCTCATGGTTCATCGCCCCCTCGAAATTTCCCCCCATTTACCCTTCCTTTCCTTCTCACAATGCCCTCTATGTTTTTCCTTATGCTCCGCACATAAGTGAGATCATAAGATAATTGACTCTCTCTGTAGACCCAATATATTTTAATTATTAAATTTAATATATTCGATAGGTAAAAGTTAAATAATATATTAGATATATAAGTTTGCCTCCTATTTTATACGGATTAAACTAACTACAATTAAATGATTTGGCAAGTGATTAGTGTTTAATATTTCATTATTTCACTGTTGTATGATATATATTATAGGTATTAAATAACATAAGAACCCATAAGGTGAATACTTAATCACTCTCTTACATATTAGGTAACAAATACTGAGCTAGAGCATATAAATCTCAATGTGCTTAACTTTAGAAAACTTGTGTATTCACTTATATAATTATTTATTTTAAATTTAATCTTATTTTTACTTTTTTAGAGCTTTGCTTTTTACACAGTATTCTGCGTAAACACTAGTGAGATACTTTTCATTGTCCAAAACTGGTTCATTTTACATGACCTGAACTTGAGAAGCTAATGTTTCTCAGGTTTCAAGGCAACATGCTAAATGTACGGGAACACCTACTGGTGAAGAATGATACAGCCCTACAGACTGGTTCTATTGGACCTTGTCATTTAGACCAAGTTGAAGGGCATTAGGATTATGAAACCTTTAAATGTGTAATCACGGGGATCCTGCTGCCAGAAAAATGCTTGTTGCTTAAATATGGCAACAGAGTGGTTGTAGGCATGAAATACACGAGTTGAGAAGATATCACAAAACCAATATGCCATTTAGATGGGACCACATCTAATGGGCATACAGTTGTTTAATATTGGCATACAAAATGTTTCATGAGGATTGAGACAGAGTCTGTGCTGTTCACCTAGAATACCTAGCACAGTAAGTGGTACCTTGAATGAGTCAATAAATATTTACTGAATGAATATTAACCAGTTTGGACCTTTATTCCTCAAAAACATTTGGAAGTTTGCCTTTTGTTCTCCTCCCACATGGCTGTATATATCCAACATATATAATAAAAAGAACAAAGAAGTTATGTGATGTTTCCTTTTTAGATGAAAAAAATGCACGTTTGGTTAACCAGAAACCTTGAGCTAGTGAAAAATGTTCTTATAACTTTAGAGTTTAAAACAGTTATAATGTAAATTGACCTAAACTAATTAAAAGGAAAGTGATAGGGAGTTACGCAGACTTTGTAATCAAATATTGCTAGCTTCCAATTTCAGCTCTATAGCTTAATAGCTGTATGAGGTTGGATGAATTACTTAACCTTTCTCTCTTCACTTTCCTCTTTTATTAAATTACAGTTTTGTGAAGATGTAATGAATCAAGTGTATGTAATGCTTTATGCCTTCTTGGTAAATAATATATAGTAGCTATCGACTTTTTCCTCTCAGGGTACTCATTTTCCTAATTTTGTGGACAGTAAACTTCTTTGGACAAGGACTGTATTTTATTTATTCATAAAGCCTAGCACAGTGCCTGCCATAGGCAGGTACTTAATAAGTAAGTGTGTGTTGAGTTAATAAAGAAAATAAATATTTAAGCAACTATTTGGGGACTATAGTTCATAGTACTAGGTAAGGTTGCATATCATACAACTTGTAAGTGACATGTATGTAGACACATAGCCAACAGTCATTTAAAATATAGAAATAGGGCATTTTCTACCCCTGGAATAATTTGTAATTCCTGTGATTAATCAAATGGTTTTGATGATGATTTAAGGAATTCACAAGAAATGTTGAGTTCAAGTAAATGCTCATTGGACAGAGACTGTTATAGAATATTCACACATAGCCACATTCTAGCTTAGCTATATAGTAACTTTTACCCTTAGAACATTTTTCTCACTTGCTTTCAACACAGGCCCTGTGTATAAGTGTAGATAACTGGCTTTGGAAATTTCACAATAAAAACTGTAAAGCACTTTAGTACTTGGTAATCAGGAAAGGCACCAACAATGGAAGAAGGGATTTGCTTTTAATAAAAATATTTTATACATCCATCTGAAAGTTCTCATGTGGCAAACATGACAAGTACAACTCTAAAACACATTTGACATACCTCAAGGTGTATCAGCAGAAATGTCAATACCCTGGGTTAAATGAAAGCACTTTACATTTCTAAATGAGAATACTATCTGCCCATAAAGTAATTCTATCAAAAACATCTCTTTTAATCAATGGTTTAATAATCATTACCATTTTTCTGCACATCTCGGAAGTGTGTAACGTTCTCCAGATCTAGGTTCCAGTAAGAAACAAGTTTTTCTGGGCTTACGGAATCAAAAAATTATTCCAAACAGATTTTAATAGGCTAAGCCTATTGCCAAATATGAAATTATACTTGGGACAAAGTCTCAAATAAAAACTAACATACTCATTTATACCTTTACTGACAGAGCAAAATTTGACACAGAACCCAAATTACTGTCAAGGGAAAACCATTCCTATTGTAAACAAATGCAAACTTGCTTTGAATATCAGGATATATCATTTTCCTTGAGATTTCTGGAGAGGGATTTTTTTTAAAACATTATCATGTTTACAAGAATGCACACTATTTTAGACTCATGCTTGGCCTAACACTACATGCTGGAGAAATAAAATGCAACATTTTCATAGAATGCAACTCATTTTCCAGGTCAAAAGTTAGCCAAAAAGTGTCCATTTACAAATCTAAGCTCCATTAATCTTAAAGCTTTCTTTGACAAAACGCCAAAATCTCAGAAGTCAAAAGTTTGGGCAAATAGATAACATGGTAAAAGTACTCTGAAAATGGAAATTTTTTTTTTCCTTTTCCCATCTACCTTCTTTAGTTTCTCAATCTTATTCATCTTTTTCATAAAGTATAACTACAAGAATAGTAAAATATTGTATACTCATTGGACCATTTTGGAAATAGTTAAATGGTACATCAATACAAATTCAAAACACAGATATTTTCCCCTACAAGTTAGAGGATATTGGTCTTTGATGAAAATTCAGAAAACAAATAGGCACAAAAAAGCTCATGTAAAACATGTTTTTCTTAGAACTGTAACATTTAAATTATAGTGTGTACAGTTTTAGTACAGAATTTTAAACATCCTCAAATCCTGTACATTGTAATGAATCTTACTTACTTCAGCTCATTGGTAGGATATATCAAATAAGGGTTAATTACAAATCTAATATTTATTGTGGCATTCATTTCTAGGTTTCAAAGCACAATATATCAAGTTCTAAATGCTTTCTTTTTCAAATTGTGAAAATTAAGGCTTGGAAATTATGCACATATTTCAAATGAGGACTTTTCCTTTTCTTCTCGTACCTTGAAAAGTTAACTTAAGATGCTTGCCTCACACTGTTCCTATAGCAGTATAAACTGAATAACTGCTAATATAGAAGTTAAGATTAATGGATCATTGTTATCAGGTTTAAGTTTTGGCTCCATGCATTTTTTTTCAAACATGGGATGCCTGCTTCACTTTTCTAACAGGAAGTAGCAGTAACTGACAAAAGAATATGAGTACCTAGAGATACTAACAGAAAAACCTAGACAGATGTACCGATTAGGATTTTATACTGCATTCCTTCCTATGAGATGGTTACATTTATCGATAACTAACAATGTCTTAATCAGCATGGCAGAAATTGAAAATGTGAAAATGTCATGCTGTTCAACTACAGTCATCATGAATGACTTCGAGATACTCTACCACCTGAAAAAGTCTGGGAATCAATGACTTACCATCAATTATGGTTGTGTCTAAATATGTAAATAAAACCCAAAACTATTAACAACCAATCATTCTCATTTTTCCTGGCCTATCAATGTGGTGGCATAGGCAATAGGAGATTAAAATGCTTTGGCTTGTGTACTTCCAACATCAGGGCACATGAATAGATAAGATTTATTTTATATGGACTATTCCATGCAGATTCTCTCTCATTATGTTCAATAAATACTAAATTAACCTATAACACAAGGAATTTCCTTTCTGATTGCTAGCTGTAGAGGTATGATAATATTCAGTAGGAGTGCATTGTTGCTGAAAAATTTGCTAACTTTCTTGGCTCTTTTTAAACCACAGCCCAGGGGCGTCTGGGTGGCTCATCAGCTGTTAAGCAGCTGCCTTTGGCTCAGGTCATGGTCCCAGGGTCCTGGGATTGAGCCCCTCACTGGGCTCCTTGCTCAGCGGAAAGCCTGCTTCTCCCTTCCCCTCTCCCAATCCCCTGCTTGTGTTCCTTCTCTCACTGTTCACTGTGTCTCTTTGTTGAATAAATAAATAGAAATATAATAATACCACTAACATTACCAAATTTTTTTTTCTTTTCAACATCTCATCTAACTTGTATTGATATTATAGCCCAGTTAGATTTCAAGGATGAGAGTGGAAAGTGGAAATAGCACTGATCAAGGAATCAGAACTTTATTTGATCCTTGGATCTGTCCCTAAATAAATTGCATAATTAAGGCAAGTCTGAGGGTTAATTTTCTCAAAAGTGAATGAGGTAAATAATAGTTGCCTCAAAAGATTGCCACAAGAATTAAAATGAAATGATATAAACAAGGATTGTAAATTATAAAGTGCTATTTCATTGTATGTTATTACTACTTTGATTTCGAGAATCCCTATATTCTATTATAGCACTGCTGTTTTAAAAATGTGGTGGACTCCTCCTCTGAGCACAAAAACAAGACGAGTATTTCTGGACAGGGGTTGCAGGAGATGATGCTGCCAAGCAAAGTAACAGGCTAAGACATACATTGGATACTCCTTTTCTGTCTTGGCAATTTTCTTCTTAATATGAATGAGTTTAGGGGCACCTGGGTGGCTCAGTGGGTTAAGCCTCTGCCTTCGGCTCAGGTCATGATCTCGGAGTCCTGGGATCAAGCCCCACATCGGGCTCTCTGCTCAGCAGAGAGCCTGCCTCCCCCCCTCCTCTGCCTGCCTACTTGTGATCTCTCTCTCTCTGTCAAATAAATAAAATCTTAAAAAAAAATGAATGAGTTTATTAACAAATATGTAAGATTCTCATTAAAATTAATTTGTTATGTGCCCATAGTAAGGTGCTCAAAATCTAAAATTTAAAAATATGGCATTTCATACATGTATAGCCATGCTTCTTTCTTTCAACCACTGCCATTAAAATAACTTTTTTTCACATTGAAATTATTTATTAAACTGTCAGCTATTTTGTGTACAGGGTTTAGTTGAAGAGTAATGATGAACATGAATTCTACCTATTAAACCTAATAAACCTAATAAATGGACTGAAACATTACTCAAACTTCTAATTTTATGCACCTCGTTTCAAACCATGTGCTGTTCTTAAGTTGTTCCATTCTCAAGATATCGCCCATGTTTGTCAAGAACTTCAGACACATCACATACACATAATAAATCTGGTATTCTTCATAAATTCACCTAGAAAATCCTATTTGACGGGTGAATTAGGCTTTTGCTAGGAATTAGTACAGGCCAAAATGACTAATCTCGCATAATGCATTTGTTTATTTTCTTCTGAAAAGTCAGATCGTTTATTTCCTTGATGCTAAAATTTTATAAAACATTTCTTACTTCCTTTTTTTCTCTGTGCTTAGCTTAAACACAATGCATGCACTGTAACAGACTGTCTCTGAGTCTTTACCTAAAAATTAACTTTTAAAACATGTCAAAACAAATTAGGATGTCTCATCTTCGGTTTTTATTGTTTTCAGCACTGAGTCTTCTCCCAAAATTTTACATAGTTCATTGAGTCTCTGCTGCATTTTGGGAATTCCAGCTAGCTGAGATTCTAGCTTTTGTTTTTCTTCACTCAGTGTTAAACGGATAGCAGTATCCAATTGTTCAAAGCGCCAACCTCCTTCGCCATCAAACTGTAATAAATGAGTGTGGTATTTCCTGCATGATTAAAATGAAATAATATTATTAGCAATAATTGTGAAAAGCCATTATCATTCCAGTTGATATTAAAAGGAAAATTTTAAGTAAGGTGCCTATTTTACATTTGATTTTCAAGAATCCTAAGAAGGTTGTGATTTTTTTAAAAATTGTGATTTTTTTTTAAACTCCAGAAGTCATTGATCTCTTGGAAATTCTATTGCTTATATTAAATTTCTTTTATATTCTGAATGTATATGGATTACTAGGGATGACATGCTGTTTGTATTTATTTATCTTCAAACCTAGTATGACTCCTGAGTAAATAATAAAGCTTAGTTAGAACGGGAATATGGGAAGGAAGCTGAGGAAAGAAAGTAAAAATTTTAAAGGTTATAAAGGAAAAAAAAAACTAAGAAAAACAAAGGAAATACAAAGGGTGCCTGGGTGGCTTAGTCAGTTGAGCATCGGACTCTTGATCTCAGGGTTGTGAGTAACATGCTGTGTATGAAGCATATTTAAAAAAAAAAAGTTTTAAAACACTTTTAAAAAATGAACTCTTTTATAAAAATCTTTTAAAATCTATTTAAAAATACTTCCATGCTTTATATGGTGTAATCTCCTTTCTCATGGCTCTGGTGCATAATTAGAAACTTCAGAGAGGTATAGAGATAATTTTATTGATGAGACAGGAGACAGTCTATCTTGTCCTAAAGAGAGGCTAAAGTCACTCTGGTTTTGGGGATTTGTGGGGGATGTATGGAGAGAATTATGCTAGCAGAGTTGGCCTAGCATAGCTGAGCCCCTCCATCTTCTCACTGTGCTGAAGTGGCCCATGTTCTTATGTGTCCCCAGTTTTCCTCTCTTTTCCTTAAAGTTTTTCTTGGTTCTTGATCCTTTTAAGCTCTCATCTGTCATTATTTACTCTGATCGGTGGTCTTATTTCAAGTAGATTTACCTCCTTTTTTATACTTGAGATATAATTCACATACCATAAACTCATTCTTTTCTGTGTAAAATTCAGTGATTTTTAGTTGATTCACAAGCTCATATAACCATCACTACTATCCAATTCCAGAATATTTTCTTTATCCCCAAAAGAAACCCCATACCTATTAGCAGTCCCTCCATCCCCCTTCTGCTCAGCCCCTGCTAATCATCAATTTCCTTTCTGTGTCTCTGGATTTGTCTATTCTAGGCATTTCATATACATATAATCATATAATATGTGGCCTTTTGTAACTAAGTTCTTTCACTTAAAATGATTTCAAAGTTCATTTAGTTATAGCATGTATTAGTACTTCCCTTATTTTTATGGCTGAATAATATTCTACTGCGTGGTTTTGCACACTTTGTTTATCTGTTCATCAACTGAAGGACCTCTGGTTTCATCTCACTTTGATTGGATGGATCATGCTATAAGATGAGGAAACTAACCTGTGTTAAACCGTGTCTAAAAGACTAAAAATCACTTGCCAGTTGAAGGTTGAAATTTCATGTGTTTGATAACATATGACAGAGATTAATGATCTTGTTTGTAATATTCTTGGGCTTTCCTAACGTTGGATTACAACTGGGAGCAATTTTAGAATGCAGTATTTCTGATATTGGACAACTTCTATCTTTAAGGTATAATGAAGGTTGGCTTGGCATTCCAGTCCCACGACTGGAATTATTTGATTTCTACATGGGAGGAAGAAAATGTATGGGTGTTTTATGACCTAAGATTCAAAGGTATGTTCTATATAATGGACTAAAATAATATTTCAGGGTTTGCCTTAGAAGATTTTAAAGGAAACTACTATATTAACTGAGGCTTATTGGAAATAATCTGTAGACTTCCTGCACTAGCAGGATCAAGCTTAGGAAAGTGGTAGGCATAAAGTTATAATTCTATCCAGGAACCAAATAATTTAATAAGCGTCTATAATTTTTGAGCTCTTTGTATACAAGAGTATACTCTTTGTATACTCTTTGAATCTTCAAAATCAACAATTACCCCTTTGGTGTCATGGGGAAAATATAATACATTTTTTTCTCTCTTCTGAAATCTTTTCAGGAAAAATAAGAATTTTGTCTAGGGAGAAAGGCTAGTCAGAAAAGATAGATTTCTTCAACCTCTAATGTCTAAAGTAATTCATAATGCAGAAGTAGCATGATTTTTAGTTTTATGGGAAAATATACTATAAATAGCTGCAATTAAAAACACATTTCTCTTACTAAAAGGCAGAAAATTACAGATTTTGTTATTTGCTTTAAAAATTATTTGTCCTCTATACACCTATTAGAATGGCCCAAAATCCAGTATACTGATAACACCAGATGCCAATAAGGCTGTGGAGCAACTGGTGGGAATATTAAAAAGTTGCAACCACTTGGGTAGACAATTCTGCAGTTTCTTACAAAACCAAACATACTCTTACCATATGATCCAGCAATTGCACTCCTTGATATTTATCCAAAGAAGCTGAGAAAACTTGTGTCTACCTAAAAACTTTTATATGAATGTTTCTAGCAGGTTTATTTATAAATTGCCCAAACTGGAAGCAACCACCAAGATGTCCTTCAGTAGGCGAACTGTCTACATCTAAACAATAGAATATTATTCAGTGCTAAAAAGAAATGAGCTATAGAGCTATGAAAAGACATGGAGAAAATTGAAGCGAATATCACTAAGTGAAGAAGCCAAACTGAAAAGGCTACATACTATATGATCCTAGCTATATGACATTCTGAAAAGGCAAAACCAGGGAGACATTAAAGATAGTGGTTTCTAGGGCTTGAGGGAAGAGAAGAATGAATAGGAAGAACATAGAGAATTTTTGGAACAGTAAAAATGCTCTGTACAATACTATAATGATGGATATATGCAACTATAAATTTGTCCAAACCCACAGACTGTACACCACCAAGAGTGAACCGTAACGTAAATTATGGACTTTGGGTCATAATGATGGGTCAGTGTAGGTTCATCAATTGTAACAAATGTATCACTCTAGTGGAGAATGTTGATAATACAGCTATGCATGTGTGGGGGCAGAGCATATGGGATATTTCTGTTCCTTCCTCTCAATATTTCTGTGACCATAAAACTGCTCTAAATAAAATCTTTAAAAACACAATAGCAACAAAAACCTACTTGTTCCTTATGAGAACAAAAAAAAAAATTGGCTGAATGTGATTCCAATAACTCTTTAGGCTACTTGAATAAAGAACTGAATGACAGAATAGCATAGTAAATCCATTGATAAGGTCAGAAAAAGCACCAGAACTAAGACATAAGTCCGTGTTATCCCAACATGTGATCAATTAGGAAGCATGTCTGGAAATGCCAAGTCCATACCAGAAAGGGCTCAAGAGTTCTGGTGTGGTTCTATGTCATCACTGATTCAGGGATTTATAGACCAATGTCATGTGTCATAAAGATCCAGTTCCTGTTGGTTTTCTCCAGGGAAAAGAGGAATCACACTCATTGCCATGTACTCATCCTGGACTAGATCTAGACTGCTTCTGGAGAGATTAGTAAGTCAAGCTCTTATTACTCCAGGTGCCAATTTGTTCTCAATAACAGAGAGACAAACCTCAAAGTTCTATAGAAAAGGTCACTTCATGAAATGCTCTATTTTTAGGTCACCTGAGGGAAAAAAATTATGAAAAATTCAAAGTTTAAATGAAGAGTAAAAATAGATTATTATCTTCTCAACAGAAGTAGAACACAGAATCAAAGAATGTTAAACAATGAAAGCCTGATCTGAACTGCATACTCAGTTAACTCATAATTTTAAAGTAAACATTCTCTATGCAGTGAAAAGTCTAGAAGGGTTTCCAGGATTAACTCCAATAAAGCTTGTTACTCAGCCTAGGTTTGAAGTTAATCACATGACGAGAGCTTTGGCACAGAATGTGATAAGCCACCTGCTACAGAGAGAGGGAGAAGTCCTTTCTGTGCCTTGGGATAATAGGAGACTAATGCATATAGAGTCCACCATAATTACTAGTATAGCAAAAGAAAAGATTTTGATTGATGAAACAGAAATATCCAACATATATGGTGCATTTTGAGTTCCTTATAATAGGTAGAGCAGCATACTATAGTATAGAGAGTGTAATCATGAAGTTACTTTCTGCATTTTATGAGTTCTCAGTTTCTTCATCTGAAATATGGGTATAATTAGACTACCTATACTCAATATAGGGTTGTTATGAGACTTAAATAAAATGAACCTGGAACAGAATAGGTGCTGAATCTGCAATAGCAACCATTATTATGTGATGAATCAGTAGAAAAATAGGAGAACGGTAAAAAGTGTTATTTTTTAAATAGGGGAAATCTCATTGAGTTTAATGAGCTGTTACTTAGAAAATATTTTCATTCATTTTTCCTTAAAACAAAACCTCTCCCTCAAAAAAGCTTTTCCCCTTGTGTTTTCTTCCAACTTAATCATTTGGGAGAACATTAAATTGTGGAATTTTTTTTCCTGGATTTTGAAAAAAGGGCTAAAAAGATGATTATATTTTTCCCAGTACATGCTAGGCATATGAATATTTTCAGTTAAAAAAATAACTCAACTTTTCTATTTCTTTTCAGAATTACTGGAATGTGATAACCATTTTCAAAGAGCATATTAATCTTATAATGTTAGGTTTAGGGTATTTACACTACCAGTGTTCAATTTAACAGAAATATAGGTAGAAAATAAGTGAAATATCCTATGCTCTATAATGAAAGTTTAGGCAAAGTGATTCTTTGAGAAATATAAAGAAAAACCATCTATTGCAAATTAACATTGGGAACACTCACCACAGAGAAGGCCTGTGTGTTATAGATAGTAAGGAAATCCCGGCCCCTTTTGCAGCCTGAAATATCTTTCCTTCAACATCAATGCTGACAGCACTGGTACATTCATCCAGCAATGCATATTTTGGTCTCGAAAAAAATAAACACAAATAAATGAATGATTTTCTTATTTGAATTATAAATCTTTACATGGACAATATGAGTTGCAATGTTAACTTCATTATTATTTATTTTTTTTTAAGTACGCTCTATACCCAAGGTGGGGACTTGAACTTACAACCCTGAGATCAGGAGTCACATGCTCTATTGACTGAGTCAGCCAGGTACCCTGCAATGTTAACTTTATTATTTTTTTGCAAGATTTTATTTATTTATTTGACAGAAAGAGATCTCAAGTAGACAGAGAGGCAGGCGGGGGTGGGGGGGGAAGCAGGTTCCCCACTGAGCAGAGAGCCCAGTGCGGGGCTCGATCCCAGGACCTGAGATCATGACCTGAGCCAAAGGCAGAGGCTTTGACCCACTGAGCCACTCAGGCGCCCCTGCAATGTTAACTTTAAAGAAGCGAAAGAGTATATGACATTATTAAAGGTGATAAATGATAAAGCAAAAGAGCAGTCATCTTCCTTCTTTGGATTAGAATTATATTCTTCGTTAATTTTAAATATATTTCCCGATGCCTGCTCACTATACAATAGATTTATTGTCATGCAGATGAGTGAATCATGGGTATGAGACACAGAAAAGACGAGGCAGGTCACTGAGTGCATTTTCCCACAGAAGGCAAGTTCATTCCTGGTGACAGGTTCTGATTAATTACATGAAAAATACATTACAGTAGCTAATTATCAAGCAGCCCAAAAGCCCTGCTAGCAAAGATTTATTGAGAAGATAACTTTACCAACCATGTAAGTACCAAAGCATGATTAATGGAATTTCACTGCTACAAGATTCTGCAAAAGTAGTATGTTTAATCTGACAAATTTAGAGTAGGCATTTGACCTGGTAACACTGAGACCCTGCTTTGCAATAAAATTCTTAAGGGGGGAAAAAACAGTAAATATTTTTCTGATTATACTCAGGAACTTTTTTTTTTTAGCTTGATTTTTACTTTGGAAATGACTATCTACTACTGTCAGAGGCACCTAACATTTGCTACCATTTCCTTCTGTTTATTCTCTTCCTTTCCTCTCAGCACCCCTGCTCTTATATCTTTCTTTTTTCCTTTCCCTATCTTCGTTCAAGCCTGTGTGAACTTTAGGTACATATTTGGTCTCAGCAATATGACTTAGCTTTGTTAATGGGACCAAAGGCCAACTCATGCACCATCATTTAGTATTTATTTCAGAGCTGAAAATCAGTATCAAGTATTTACCAGGACGATTTCCTCCATGAAGATACTCTGATCTTTAAAAATAAATGATAGCGAAAAGGTAAACATTAAAGACAATAATGATTTCTCCTTCAGCATACTTATTTAGCACTTAAAATTGTTTTTATAAGCTGGATTTGTTTACTAACAGGATCCTGCTACCTATTCTAGGGAGGATAGTTAAGGCGAATAGACGCAGGAATTAAGGTAGCTTTAACACCCTGTTTGACTTTAGTAACTGCTCTCCAAGCAAAGAACTGAAAGACCACGGAGATTCCCTATAACATCAACAGAAATGGTTGTGCTGGTTGGCTTTTGGTTACTGTTCTGTTTAAATATTAAGCACTACTTCTTTGTCTCAGAGTTGGTTACGGTTTTGCATATAATTTTTTTAAGTAGAAAAGGGGGAGAAGGAAGGAATAAAAAAGAGCAGTTTGGGATAAACTTTTCTTTTTCTGTGTAAATCTCTTTCTAGCAATTTAGTTAGTTATTATACTGTGTCATTTTTCAGAGTGCTTTGAGCTAAACAGAGAAGAGATGCCATCTTAGAATTAGAAATAAAGTATATGTCTTATACTCAGTGGTCATGGTAATCCTTAGGCTAGCAGATGCAAGATAGATTACATAGTTTTGCTTTCTTGGCAGAACTGGTGTGTGTGTGTGTGTGTGTATGTGTTTGAGTGTGTGTGTGTGTGTGTACATAAATTAAGCAATAGCTAGAATCTGGGCTGACATAACTAAGTAAAACACTAGAGAATATTGTTTCTCTGATTTTCCTTTCTTTTTCTTTTGGTGTAACATCCAGAAGAGGGATCTTTGTGAAAGATCTAATCTATTCCCCTTAGGACAGAACTTTTCTGATCATTCTTTAAACATTAAAACTAAAATCCTCTCAAAAAGTATTAAGGCATTTAATAATCTCTGTCAAAATTCTCCATTTTAGCTAGTTTAGGTCTTTCATACTCCAATTCAAATCGTGTTAATCCTTTGAGGATAACAGTTCCTCATAATTTTACTTGTCTTTCACTGGGTTTAAAATTTCTATTTCATTTTGTTTTTCTTCAACAGATTCTGCTTTTCAACAACTTGCTCATCTTCATGGATCTTTCTATAGGTCACTAAATTTTCTTTCTATTGGTATGCTTGAAACTTGATATTTACTTAGTCTCACATTGAATCCAAAATATTTTAGATACCAAGTATCCAAAATATTTATTTCAAGTTACAAATACATAAAAATCTCTTTGGGTTGAGATTAATGCCTCTTGCTCTTTGTTACAGGGTTTATTTTATTAACACACTGACACGTGAGAAATTTATGGTCACATTGTACATCCCATCATATTATATTTCACCAACTATGCTGGTGATCATATTACTGAATATTTATGGACAAGGCTCAAACAGATTCAGGGTGATAGTGGGTAACAGCTGGTCATAAATGTCAAATAGTAAAGTTTACTCTTGAATCTCACTCCCTCATCTAACTGATAATTATTAATAATTAATCAGGGATTAATTGTTAATGATTATAATTAATTAAATATTTAGTAATTATTTAATAATGCTTATTAAAATAATTATTTTTAATTTTTCTTTTAATTTTTATTTAAATTCAATTTAGTTAACATATAGTGTATTATTAGTTTTGGGGTAGAACTTAGTGTTTCATCAGTTGCATTTCTTCAGTTCACCGAGTGCTCATTCCATCAAATGCCCTCCAAAATGCCCATCACCCAGTTACCCCATCCCCCCACCCACATCCCCTCTAGCAACCCTCAGTTTGTTCTCTACAGTTGAGAGTCTCTTATGGTTTGCCTCCCTCTCCCTTTTAATATTATTTTATTTTTCCATCCCTTCTCCTATGTTCATCTGTTTTGTTTCTTAAATTCCAAAATACCATGTTATTAGTATAATATATTTTCCCATTAAGAAACTCAAGCTCGACCCTACAGACAGGCCCAAAATATAGTGACTTGTGCTGGGTCCATGTCACCAAAATGGGGCTTAATATCTAACCCGATTGTACGTTCAATCTTCTCTAGGAATGTAATCTGAACAGGTCAGTCTACAATTTCCTGGTCAGCATTGGTGAAGTCATGCACCTAATAAGACCTTTTAAACTCCCCATAGGAGGTGAGTTTGTTCACAACTTCCTTGTTCTGCTTTTAAAAACTATTCCCTTTTGGGGCGCCTGGGTGGCTCAGTGGGTTGAGCCTCTGCCTTTGGCTCAGGTTGTGATCTCAGGGTCCTGGGATCAAGCCCCGCATCAGGCTTTCTCCTCAGCAGGGAGCCTGCTTCCTCCTCTCTCTGCCTACTTGTGAGCTCTTTCTGTCAAATAAATAAATAAAATCTTTTGAAAAAAAGATAAAAACTATTCCCTTTCTGTATCCCTCTGGAGCTCCTCTCTACTTGCTAGATGAGATGCTGTCTTATTCATTAACTGTTCAAGAAAGCCAATTGTTCCTTTAAAATGTACTTGAATTTTTGTTAAATAACATAGGTAATGAGATAATAGATTTTTTTTACTTATCTAAATTTTCTACTTTTATGAAATGACCCAATAATTATATTTTAATAAAATTATTTAAACAATATGTTCCTTTTTCAAAGATAAATGTTATATTCTTATTAAAAAGGTTAAACTAAAATATAGTTAAGCTTTTAGCTCTAATTTCTAGTGTACAAGAAAAATCAGAGATTAAAGAAGTAAAAGATTCCATGAGGAAGTAATCAGATGGACCTAGAATGGGCAATATTACAGTACAGTTAACCATATTTCTTTTTTTTTTCTTTTATCTTCTTTTATTTTTTTAAATTTAAATTCTTAGTTAAGATAGAGGGCAATTTTGGTTTCAGCAGTGGAATTCAGTGATTCATCATTTATATACAACATTCAGCTCATCACTAGTGATGATGACCATCACCCATCTAGCTCATCCCCCATTCACTTCCCTCCATCAACCCTCAGTTCGTTCTCTATCTCTAACGCTATTTCTTTATCAAATCAATGACAAAGAAGATTGACGGGTGAGTGGTGGTGGTGTGGGGCACAGAGTAGCAGAGACTTTAGTTTAAAAATGATTAAAAGCTGTAACAACAAAATTCAATATGTTTGAACAAATCAACTATGAAAATATTTTTAAGACAACTAGTGAAACTTTGAATATGAGCCTGGTATTAGATGACTTCAATTTTGATCAATTTTATTAGCTATGATTATGGTAGCTATTATGCAAGACAATATTCTTCTTCTTCTTTTTAAAGATTTTATTTATGTATTTGACAGAGAGAGAGAGATCACAAGTAGGCAGAGAGGCAGGCAGAGAGAGGGGGAGAAGCAGGCTCCCTGCTGAGCAGAGAGCCCCATGCAGGGCTCGATCCCAGGACCCTGAGATCATGACCTGAGCCGAAGGCAGAGGCTTTAACCCGCTGAGCCACCCAGGAGCCCCTGTAAGACAATATTCTTATATTTTCTTGATGCCACACTTTTTAGGAAAAAATACCATGATATTTGGGATTTGCTTTAAAATGCTTCAAAATTTAAAAAAAAATAGAAAAATTAAGTGTGGTAAAATTCTACACTTGGTGAATCAGTGTGGTGGGAACATGGGATTCAACTTTTTTCTTTGATAGAGTTTTGATGTTTTTTCCATAATAAAAGGTTGTTGTTTTTTTTTTTAATTGATAGCCAACTGATTGCTAAGTGTGGCCTAACTAGCTGCTAAGTATTTAATGAGGAGATATATATGTATATATAATATGTATATATATATATATATATATCTATCTCCTTTTATCAGTTTATTAAAGTTCCCTATAATAGTATTACTGCTTCTTTCTACTGCAACTCCTTCAGAGTCACATCTGCCCCAGTCTACAGACATAAACTGTGCCATTTAGGTATTCATGTATATAACTCTTGGTCCTTTTTTCCCCAAGATGGTTTATTAAAGCTGAGTAACGTATTTCTTAATTGCCTCCTGCTTTGCATACAACTCTGATTCTCATTGACAGAGACCTAAGATTAACAGAAGGAGACAAACAGATACAGAGAGAGAGATCTTTTTCAGAGAAGAGTAGGACAAATAAGAATATTTCAGAATAGCTTTGATATTTCTTTCCAGCCTCTTGTGCTTGGTATTCTCGAACCTCAAAAGGCTATGAAGCTGATTGCAGAGAAAAAAGTGTTATCAGGAGAAATTATTTCCTGTATCTCTCTTTTTCTGAGTCCATTAGGACCTATGCTGGCTGGCTCCTTTTTGCACTAGATAAGCGTCTGATTTTTCTTTTTCCCAATTACTTTTATTTTATTTTTTCAGTGTAAGTTTCTGATTTTTGAGGAGAGCACTACTGAGCTTAATAGGCTACTGAATGCCTGAAAGTTAATTTAACTTGAATTTAATAACTTAATCCAGAAGTAGTATAGAATGCCTACCTACTGTGTTCACAGTATAATAGTAGTTATGTATTCATCACATTTTAAAATTAGTAATAATCCTTTCACACATAGGATATATGTGAATTTACTTTTGTCATTTAACATTACTCAACCTAAGAAATAGAAAAAAAGTACTGGGAGATTTCCAACACATGAAAAAAAAAATAACAAGAATATTGAACCTATAAATTCTAACCATTAGTTTTTCCTTTTCTCCTTTCTTTCTATTTTATTTGAGTATAGTTGACACACAGTGTGACATTAGTTTCAGGTATACAACATAATAATTGGACAAGTTTACACATTAGGCTATGTTCACGAAAATGTAGCTACATCTGTCACCAGATGACACTATTACAATGTCATTGACTATATTCCTCATGCTGTGCCTTTTTTCTGTGATTTATTCATTGCATAACTGGAAGCCTGTATCTCCCACTCTCTTTCACCCATTTTGCCCCTCCCTCCATCCCCCAGGAAGGTATTTTTAAACTAAAGGTGAGGATATTGAACCCTGTCCAAAGATTTTTTTTTTTTAGTTACAACGATGGCACACTCACCTATGATAAAACATGCGAGCCATGCCCATTCTTTGCTTTTCCCCTCCAGACAGAACATCTTTCCAGTCCATAACAGCATCCCATCCTTAAAAATATATAACAACATATATTTTTATAAGGCATTTTTTTTTAAAGATTTTATTTATTTATTTTTGACACACAGAGAAAGTGAGAGAGATCACAAGTAGGCAGAGAGGCAGGCAGAGAGAGGGGGGG
>CM053611.1:46799161-46851610 GCA_028646535.1 Procyon lotor
TGAGATCATGACCTGAGCCGAAGACAGAGGCTTTAACCCACTGAGCCACCCAGGTGCCCCACGCTCTCCCTCTTTTAAGTTTTTAACATCACTTATCTCTTTTTATATTGAAATTATACTATAGTTATTTTTTATACTTTGTCCTTTATACTAATATTTAAGTGGTTAATACATTGCCATATTAGAATATTCTGAATTTGACTATATATTTACTTTTACTGGTGTATTTGATTTTTCATGTTACAAATTAGCTTCATTTCAATTTCAAGAACTCCTTTCATGTCTTGTAAGGCAGGTCTAGTGGCAATGATCCCCTCAGCTTATGTTTGTCTAGGAAGGATTTTATTTCTCCTTAATTTCTGAAGGATGATTTTGCAGAAAAGTGCAAAAGGATGCACTTTTCTTTGACTTAGAAATATCTTGTATTGCTCAAGTCACAGCTATGTTCGAGAATTATATCTTTCATATTATATAGGAGATTTAAAATAGCTAAAAATATAAAATTTATATATGATTTTATTTGAATTAAGAGAATAGAATTCTATGATAGAATATTTTCCTCATGATTTTATACCTTATGACCTAAATTAAAAAATTAAAATCAGTCTACTTAAAACATTAATGTCTGAAATTTAAGCTTTGGCTGCATAATTTAATTGTCAGATTCAGAAGGTTTCCCAAAAACATACAGAGGAAGAGATAATGATTCTGGTGTAATAAAATGTTATCTATTTTTATGTTAAATATAAGAATTCATGACACTACTCACATCTAACATTTTCTTATTGCCAATGCAGTTCATTCTATTCTCCCAAACTTCAAGTAGCTTCTTACTACTAACATAAGTCTTACTTTAAAGCAAAGAACCCCACAAACCCTTATGTTCCTAACTATAACCTGCAGTCTAAAAATAGACAAGTGGGCAGGATGGTACAAGCACTTTTGACAGGAGAAAAGGGGCAAGAGAGACATGTGATGGTACCATACTTGATGCAACTTTTATATTTGTTCTGGCTCTGTACTTCCAGCCCCAGTGTTCTATTAGATTCCACAGAACAGTCTTCTAATATAGGAGTGCTCTGCGATGTCTACCTAGCCCAGGGTGATGACAGATGGAAAAGATGAGTCTATTCTTCAAATTTCATTTTCTCTAATCTGCAATAAATATTCCAAATCCTCAAGTATAACTTTGTATTTAGATGGTTCTAAATTGTTACAAGGAAAGATGGCTACAGACTTCAGAAGAAACAATATTCTTTGAAAAGACTTCTATGCTTACTTTACACTCATTTGTAATTTTTTAATTAAGGTAGTTTCAAATCAATAACTAATAATATAGCATAACTGTAATAAAGACTATTTTATGGAGGCTCTTAACATATAAGTGAACAATATTAGAACATGTGAATGTAAACAGTTTGATGAAGAGATGGTATACTATCCAAATACAATTTCGTCTGTGAGAAGAGATAATCTGACATCTACAGCAATCAAATTATTCCTTTGATTAGCCTGCTCTTCCTTGAGATTAACATCTATAGTCTTTGAGTGCTCTATATATCTAGATAGATGTGAAAATAAAAAGAAGTGGTCTTGTCCTGGAAACTCTTATAATCAAAGCAATAATAAAACTTTTTTGAGGGGTGCCTGGGTGGCTCAGTGGGTTAAATACTCTGCCTTCAGCTCAGGTCATAATCTTAGGGTCTTGGGATCGAGCCCCGCATCGGGCTCTCTGCTCAGTAGGGAGCCTGCTTCCCCCTCTCTCTCTGTCTGCCTCTCTGCCGACTTGTGATCTCTCTCTCTGTCAAATAAATAAATAAAATCTTAAAAGAAAACTTTTTTGAATAACTGAATTTGATTTTCTTAATAGTTTCTCTCAGTGAAAACATGCTTAAAGATTATAAACTAAGGAGCTTAAGGAATCAAGATAATTCAAAAACAAACTGAAATTTTCTTGTGATATAAAATATGTACCTACCTTTGTGGAATATAGAACATATGCTGGGGAGGTGGTTTATAGAGGACTCCTTCATACACAGGCCAGAGCCCGCTTAAAATTCTGAAGAGAGAACTTTTCCCACAACCATTAGGACCAGTTATCAAAAGATGCATTCCTTCTTGTACCTGAAGTAAGAAATAAAATTACAAGCTGCTATATTTAAAAATGATTTCATCTGGCAGCATTTAAAAGTGATTCATTTTTTAAAAAGCTTTCAAACACATGATAACCCAGGGTAGGCAAGGATTAAAAAAAATATATCAGGATGGAAAACATCAAGTTTTGCTCTGAAGCTAAAAACATGATAAAATAATCCAACTCCAAAGGAAATGGATCTTCTTGGAATGAGCACTGCCTTTCTAAAATTTTAATTGAGGCCTTGTCATCAGATACTACATACATATGTAGAAACACAGCCACGGGAAATAAGAAAGTATAAAATTTTTAATTAAAATACATTAAATTTTACTTTATTTATATTAATATTTGGTTAAATTTATATTTAATTCAAATACAACTTTGTTGTATTTGTCAGCTGGAGTTATTAGCTACAAAGCTATTCTAAGATCCAGCTGGGTAGCTTAATTTTATACTTCGGCAGTCTGAAATGGTACACAATCACAAAAGTCCATAATCAGTCAGATGAAATTATTCTAATTCTGTTTTATTCACAGATGGAGAAAATACATTTACCAAACCAAGACAGAGGAAAGCAACAGGATTATAATTTAGTCCTATGTCTAGGAATGAATTTAAAACCTGTACTTATGTATGTGTATGTGTATATGTATATGTGTGTGTGTGTGTGTGTGTGTGTGATATATATATATATATTATATATATATTATATATATCTCAGAAGTCATTTATCCATTATCAACTGGATGCTTCTCTTGAGAATCTTCTATCTTATTTGTCATTTAAATTTAAACAGTTAAATTTCATGAGTTCTCATTCTACCCAATAGGATCAGGAAGTTGTATGGTATGGTATGGTATTTAAAGAGTGTTGGAGGGACACCTGGGTGGCTCAGTTGGTTAAGCAGCTGCCTTCGGCTCAGGTCATGATCCCAGGGTCCTGGGATTGAGTCCCACATTGGGCTCCTTGCTCAGCAGGGAGCCTGCTTCTCCCTCTGCCTCTGCCTGCCTCCGCCTGCCTCCCTGCCTGCTTGTGCTCTCTCTCTCTCCCTCTCTCTCTCTCTCTGTGACAAATAAATAAAATCTTAAAAAAAAACATAAAGAGTATTGGAAAGAACAAGGAAAAGGAACAGCATTTAAAAATTTACTCTAAGAACAACAATAACATTTCTAAGAACAAACGATATTTTCTAATGGTGATTAAAAAGTGAATACAGCTTCAAAGTATGAGGGACAGGGGGTGCCTGGGTGGCTCAGTCGTTAAGCATCTGCCTTTGGCTCATGTCATGATCCCAGGGTCCTGGGCAGGAGGCCTGCTTTCCTGCTCCCACTCCCCCTGCTTGTGTTCCCTCTTTCACTGTGTCTGTCAAATGAATAAGTAAAATCTTAAAAAAAAAAAAAGTATGAGGGACAGAAATCTACAATATGCTTGTAGATAAGGCTTTGTATGATATGGATATAAATATCTAAGTATTAATGATATAGAATATATCATACTGAAAATTCGAAGATGAAAAAAAATTATATTATTTGGATTATGTCAGTATAACGGGTCCACTCCATGTCTACACATTGTATATAACATAAGCTGAAAACATTTTGTTGAAAAAGGTGGAAGAGAGGGAGGAAGGGAAGGGAAAGTGTAGAGCTGGGATAGGGTTAAGGTAAAGGAACTAGGAATGTATATCATAAGTAGATGTAAAGCAAAACAGTTCAGATACATATTCTGTCTAAATAACTAGACATTTCCTCGGTAAACATTGATTATTTACCATGTGCTAGACATTCTTCTAGGCACAAGGGAGACAGGGCTACCCAAGACAAACTCTCTGTTCTCATGTTTTACATTTCAATGGGAAAGATGGCCAAAAAGACATAAACAAAAAATTAGGTAGTGATAAGTGCTATTATAATAGCAAAAGGAAGAAGATGCATTTGGGAAAGATGATGGCATTGTGGGGTTGGAGGCAGTGGCGGTGGTGAGGAGTGCTTCATTTGATAGAGTGGTCAGGAAAATCCTCTTTGAGGAGGTAATAGTTCTCCTGAATCTGGGCGACAAGAGAAAACCAGTCAGAGCTGGAGTTAAAGCATTTCAGGCACTGGAGACAGCTTCCACAAGGACATAAGACAGGAGTGAGCTTGAGTCTAAACGTTTTACTATAGATATTTTTTCTCCCTAATTGTAGCCAAACTGAAAAGCTATTTTGATAGAATAAAGTTCAAAGAAAATCCTGGGAAGAGCCCCAAAAGAATTAATTTTGTGATTTGCTGTGCTCTTTCACTAGAGAGAGGTTAGTTAAGGAAGCTTAATTTGTAGAACCATCAATACTTCCCAAATGATTCTTTTAAAGATATGTGCCATGGCAAAAGGCATAGTCACAAAATATTTTAATAGCATCATTCTTAGAAATTTTCAGATATTTAACAGATTTTGAGTCCTAATAGAAGCCTTTTCTACATTCAAATTATTTTGTTGGCATAAGTTTTCTTATGTTTAGTAAACAGCAAGTGTGAAGCAAAAATAATTCCCACACTTTCTTCTTTGAATTTTCTTCTCCAAACAGTTTTTTAATTCCACAATGTCTACAAAAGGATGAGAACCTTTTCTTCTAGAAACCTGTTTATTTGTCAATGCATACAGAGGAAACAGAACTTTAATTATATTTTAGGGACCTGACACTTTAAATAAAACTGCCTGAGTCAGAAAAATACCAATTATTATAAAGTGTACTATCATGTATCTCTGTAGAAGTTCAAAATTCATGACGTTTTCATTAGATTAAGTATTTTGAAATTCATTTTTTTATAAAAAGTAAACTGAGCCCTGAATTTTTTTCACAGAAAGAGTATGATGTGTCTACAATAATGTAGTTAGTAGGTGGGCAGAATTCAAGACTTACTCTGTTTAACAAATGGAGCAATGAGAATTGATATTACAAAACCTAACAAATTCTATATAAAAAGTCATAAATTATATAGATTACAAAACTATTAATAAGTAACTAAACATTCCATGTATGGCTCTTCAAATGCTTTATTTCAAATCTACTTAAGATTATGGTACATCATTAGCACCTAAGAGGTAGTGATGACCAGATCCAAATAATTAAATCAATCTGTAGATCTATAAATAGAAAAATAAAGCCTAACCAAATTGTAGTTAAAAAACAGTTTCTCATATTTATTGTATTTATTAACACAGAATTTCCCTATGTTCAGTACTTATCTTCCAGCACCCTTATTCATTTGCAAACCCATCTTTAAAATTAAAGCTAGACTGAGGTCCATACTAAAATCATTTGTACATGTATTGTCATGCTTGTAATTCTGTTACCAAGTCCAATCATGTCTTTGAACTACACTTAGATGCCTGCATTATAGTCATTTATGCTTATCCACAAATTATTGTGTACTTGAATTCCAAAATCTACATTTAAATTTACAGTGCTTTAAATTAGGGCCTCGGGTTTGTTAAGCAATTTTTACATCTTGGTTTTTGTAATAAAGACATAGAACAATAAATAACAAATACCTCTTATTCTCAACAAAATTAAAAACTAAATGCCAATCCATGAATCTTCTTTTTTTTCCAAATGGAAGATGTGATTACTGGAAAAATAAACTAAATTTAGGTAATATACAATAACAGAAGTAAACTTGCTAAGGACCTCTTTCCTCATATTGTAGTAAATATATTACGATATAGGCTTATATATTATGAGTAATCCCTATAAGGAGAAAATTAAAATTTATTTCCAGATAATAATTTCTGAAGAATTTTTCTTTTGTTCCGTAAAGTTACCTTGTATAGGCCCTCAGTGCACTGAGAAATTTTGATTTTCAACCTGGCAAAAAAGCAGTAGAAATCAAATTTCTCTTTCTCTTTGCTTTCTGAGGAAGTAACTGCTTCTGTAATTGAGCCACTGTGCATACCTTTCTTGATTTCCCCTCCTTTCCATATGCTCCTCCAAGTATTTAACATAAGGTACATGAATTCTGAGTTGTTTTGTATTAGTGTGATGGCAACAATCAGAAGATTCTTGAATATCATCTTACTTTGAAGTTTAGCCTGGAAGCCACCACTTCTCCCGTTGGTGTAATTATGGGAACATTTTCACAAATAATTCCATGATCCACATCAATAACTCTTCCTAAAAGTTGAGGAATAGTTTAAGTTATAAAAGCTATTTCATGTTGCATCTATATCTAAAGCGAATTTTAATGTAAATGTGGACATTCTGACACATATATTTGGAAAGTCTTTTTCAGAAACATGATTTTATAATAATCTAATGTCAATGTCATAATGAGAGCATGATGGGATAAACTCTATCTGATAGAACCCAGCCGTATTCTTTACAATTAGTTATTTCACTAAATTGACCTTTCATACCAAAAAAAAAAAAAAAAGATACAGCACAGCAAAAAAGGGAATTAAGGCAAAGAAGAGTATAATTTTTAAAAATGTGATAACCAAACTTAAGTTTAAAAACATAGAAGGATAGAGAACAATAAGATGTTAGCTCTAATTCTGTGTTTGAATTTTAAAAGCAAACAATTTGTTCTGCCAGATGGGCAGTTTCCAAAAATAATTCTAGAAATTCGTCCTAAATACAAGTAGCATAATTTTCTTATGGTAATGTTAGTCACCACTCCTCAAATTGCAACACTAATTTTAGCAAGAACTGTTTAAATAAGCAAGTATTTGTCCTCTGTAACTGATAAAAGCTATCTTCTAGAAATGTTTGGTTCTGTTGCTAAAGCAAATATTTAAATATAGAAAAATTTAAAACATTTGATTCAGTACCTTTGATCTCCAGTGTGTCACTGAGGGGTAATTCTATGTTAGCTCCATTCTTGCTGTGGCTTTCAGATTCTTGCATGACAACAGCTCTTTTATAAATGCCTCTTTTCACTTCATCAAAGACCCAAAACATATTGTAAACTCGAGCAGTATAGCCTGCTAATTCTGTGATCTAAAACCAACACACACACACAAAACACACACACACAAAATAAAAATAAAATAATAATAGTAAAAAAAAAACCCAGAAGGGTAAAATAGAGTTAATATACTCAAGACAGACTTTTTAAAAAAGATATGCAATCCTATCAGCTTTCCTGATTTAATCTTAATGAGCTTATTGTACATAAAAAAAATACATCTGATAACTAGCACAAGTAACAGTAAATGGTTTACCAAGAGAGCAACATAGCAAAGTGTCAATGTCAGTTTGACTGGAATTACAAAACCTATAAAAAATTATTCATTCGAGCCAGGGTTCAAAATAAAATGTAAAGATTTCAGAATGTTAGTGAGGTCTAAAGATCTTTCAGTCAAATTTCTGATTTGGCTCTATTTACATGAGAAATTTCATTTCCAGAAAATTAGAAATTTTGTGAAAAGCTTAAGGTCATAATGATCCTTTGTTTTGACATCTTTTTTTTTTCAGTTTAAAACAGAAGATTTTAAATATAATAAAAATACATTTTTTTCTTATATGAAATGAATGTTTCTGAGTCAAAATGATTGTCAACATTCCTGAGCTTTACCAAAAGAAATACCCGTCCGAGGATATCAATATTGGGAGTGAGCTCAGTGAAAAAGACTCAAATCCTTTTCAGCCCAAATCCCACAACTCAGCTTCTTTTCAAGCCAAACATGATGTACATGTCCAAAGAAAAACATTAAATATGACTCTTATTCTAGGTGAGATTATAAAATGAGATCAATCTCTGCTTTAATCCATAACGCTCAGTAGAATGGGGTCTTGCTCTTATTCTGCCAGTTATCCAATTTAGATGAAATCTCCTGCAGTTTTTCTGTTAAAAGAACACCTTGTTATCAGGGTAACATGAAAAGTGACTCATCTCCTGTCAAGACTATCTTCCTCAGTGAAAAGGAAAACACAAAAACCATTCTCCTTTAGGGATATTGACTAGGAAATTGGCACCAATAAGCAAAGCATGTCACCAATAAAACGTGGAATAATACAGGAAGGCTGACATTTGTGTAAGATTTATGTGTGTGCAAAACCTAAGCCATAAATGAGTGGGTGTTTTTATCAAAACCCTTCCATTGCATGTTTCCACTGTCATTAGCTTTGCATTTCTATATATTAATGTTGTACCTATTTAAGAGGTAACTTCTAAACTGTTATCTTGAAGAATCTCTTGAGTTCCCCAGTGGAGGAAAACAGAGCTAAGAATTAACAAAATACAGATTCAAAGGAAACTGGGGTAAATATATTTGCATAGAGAAAAAAAAATCCAAAACTAAATGCATGGATCAGTTAAAGAAAGACAGAAGGCAATGAATTAATACACTAGGATGCAGGATGGAGTGGGCAGTGTCTCAAAAAAAAAACAAAACAGAGAACGTGACTGTGGACAAATGACTTTGATATACATGGCAGGGAGTTTGCCCTGGGACTCTTATTCTGAAAAGGAATCTTGTTCCCTGTGGAACTAGCCAGAGAGAAGGCTTGGGGCTTTCATGTGCTGTCACAGTGGTAATGGGATTCTTTAGAAGTGAGCATTCTATGATTCCAAGAACATTCAGGGAAAATAAAGCAAAATGCAATTATTTCTTGTACTGGATACAATATAGAAAAACTAGTCAATATTCTTTCTGTGAATATTGATTGTAAAATACTTTATTTTTTAAAAAAGATTTTACTTATCTTATGTTTGTTTGTTTTAAAGATTTTATTTATTTATTTGACAGAGAGAGAGATCACAAGTAGGCAGAGGCAGGCAGAAAGAGAGGGGGGAAGCAGGCTCTCCTCTGAGCAGAGAGCCTGATGCAGAGCTCAAGCCCAGGACCCTGAGATAATGATCTGAGCCAAAGGCAGAAGCTTTAACTCACTAAGCCACCCAGGCACCCCAAGATTTTATTTATCTATTTGACAGAGAGAGAGACACAGTGAGATAGGGAAAAGAAGCAGGGGGAGTGGGAGAGGGAAAAGCAGCCTTTCCACTGAGCAGGAAGCCCTATGGGGGGCTCATCCCAGGACCCTGGGATCATGACCTGAGCCAAAGGCAAAAGCTTAAGGACTGAGCCACCCAGGCACCCCTGTAAAATACTTTAGATAGCATAGTATTTTAATATGAGATGGATAAAATTTTGATCTGTCATTTAATTTTAATAAGGGATTTATTACATCAAAAAACCTATCCCCAAAACTCTATCTACAGATATCAAAATTACTATTTGGAAAAAAAAAAATAAATATTTATTTATTTATTTGAGAGAGAGAGAACGAGCAGGGGCAGAGGGAGAGAGATAATCCACAAGCTAACTCCCAGTTTGAGCAGCGAGCCAACCCTGGGGGCTCGATCCCAGGATCCTGAGATCATGACCTCAGCTGAAACCAAGAGTCAGCTGCTTAACGGACTAAGCCACCCAGGCACCCCTGAGAAAACTTTTAAAAACTGAGTTGTTTTGGTATGTGACCCTAAACAATTGGTTTTACTTTTTTGTTTTTATTATTTTTATCTTTTGTAAAGGTCTTAGTTATTTGACAGAGAAAGACACAGCAGCTAGAGAGGGAACACAAGTGGGGGGATGGGAGAGGGAGAGGCAGACTTCCTGCCGAGCAGGGAGCCTGATGCAGGGTCGATCCCAGGACCCTGGGGATCATGACCTGAGCTGAAGGCAGATGCTTACCCAACTGAACCAGCCAGGCATCCCTGGTTTTACTTTTTTAAAGAAACCAAATTCAATAAATCAATTGTTGAATGACACTGAAAACTTTGTGAGCAAATCAAAAACTTTGTTACTCTTTTATATGATCAATTCAAGGATGATTTAATTGGCATATGAATTTATAATGATGCTCTGGTGATTTATATTGATACAAAAGCCACACGAGTAATTAATGGTGAAAATAACTGGCCTTCGGAATATCATAGAATATCTGAAATAAATAATTTCTAATTTTAACCCTCTGATATCTGCAAGTCTTATTACCATTTTTTTTCAGCAAGTATTTCTTGACTGCATGCAATATTCTACGCATTAAAATGAGTATTAGGAATGCAAAGATGAGTAAACCGTTGCTGCTTTCCACTCAGGGTCTGGAGAGGATATGGGCAATTTTAATATGGTATTGTACCAGAACACAGAGAAGGAAGACCCAGACTTTGCAGGGAAGGTGAGAAGAAAGTAAAATCACAAGAGGGTTTTATATGTGCTTTGTGAGGTTTGACTTGTCATGAAGGATGAGTAAAAGTTTGCAAGGTATATAAATATTATTGGCTAACAGTTATTGAGTTCCTAAATAGGTGTTGTTTTAGATATTGTACAACAACCCTACCAAGTCCTGCTATCATTATCTCCACTTTACAGATAAGGACACAAACACAGATAGATTAAGGAACTTGATCACGTTCACATCATTTGTAAATTACTGAGGCAAGATTTTAAATTTAGGTGCTCTGGTTCCAGAACCCATAACTAATAGACTTTTTTTTTTTTTAAACAAATATGTCATACTACAGACAGAAAAAGAGGAGTTACAATTAAGAGCAATTAAGAGTGTAAAAACTAGAGTATCAGCAGCAATACACGTGAGAGTTGCTGCTCTTTATCTTGATTATACGCTTAGGAATTTTTAGTAGAGAAAAGAGGTTTCCAAGTTGCTAAGTATATCTGATAATTTACATTTTTCTTGATTTTCATATGTATTATTTTAATCAATTTGACAACAAGAAATGCCAGTACCTCTTTGTATGAAGACATAATCCTTTCAATAGCATCGGCTCCAGAGGCCAATAAATTTCGAGCAGTGGTAAAGGCTTCTGTCCGTTCGCTAACCATAGCTTGTTTTTGGCCATCCTCTTGGTCTAAAAGCAAATTACAAAACTATTGAGTCTTTTCAGTTTTTTTTACAAATGAAATTGCAGCTAAAAAAACCACATGGTAAATATTTCATTAGTATCAGCAATTTCCTAGAAATTTAATGAATTATTGAAAATAGAGTATTTGTACCAGATTTTATTTAAAGTTTCCTTTTGTTTTATTGTTTTTCTAGGAGGAGAGTTAATACACTTGATTAACAATTAAGACTATTCTCATTTAGCATTCTTTTAACTCTTTCCAAATTCAACTCTCTACCCCTCTTACAGCTAGGCAATAAAATACTACAGATTTGGTCAAGAAAATACTAATAACTGGAATATAAACAAATATTTCTAGTGTGGTTCCTTCAATAGAACTGCAAATTAGCTGACCTTCATAATCGAGAATCAGTTCATCTGTTTCACCCAAACTGCACCTATGTTCCACAGCACCTCAAACATGCAATACTCTGTTTATCCTCTGGTATTTGCATATACCATTTCTTCTGACTTTAAAATATTTCCCTTCCTTTTTTGCCTAGTTCTTTCTTCATGAAAGTTAACTCTTTACTATAGCTTTCCCTGGAAAACCCTGTCTGGCTTTTCCAATGGACTATAAATTCCTTAAAGGTCAAGACTGTCTTTTGTATTCTTTATTCTCGGTATCAAGCAGAGTGTCTAGGCACATAGTACTCCTCAGTGTATACTGAATGAATGCATGCGTGAGTAAATGGATAGGTGGATGAACATCCTATATTACTGTCAGTGCATAATTATGGTCAAGAGTAGGAGTTAGACTAGGTTACTGACAAATGGTAAGATAAGTAGAATAAGCCAATTATCTTCTCCATGCCTGTTTTCTCATGTGTAAATGAGGGAATTAATACTACGACCTGAAACAATTCTATCTCAAAGGATTGTTGTGGGGCTTAAAGGTGAAACACAAATGAAATATTAGCTTAATCCATGGCCTATAAGAAGTGCTATAAATGTTAGCTGGTATTACTTTCTCTAGTTATTATTGTTATTATTGCATATGTACTCAATTTGGTCTTATTCTTCTAAGTTATTCTCCCCAGTCATTACTTTAAACTTCCCATCAATATGATTCTCTATTTTGTTCTTCCATAAATAATCTCCAAAACTCTAAATTAAATACCGTAAACTAATGAAAGTATTAGAACGATATAGATAGCATAGGCCCATTTTGATACATATTTCTCTCTGGTTTATCTCAGTGTGAAAGTTTTTTTTTTCTTTCTAACAATGCTGATATTTAACTTGTGCCCTCCTAGGACTACCAGATACTTTTACCTTTACTTGCTCATCGACAGCTCAGCTGAGTTGGAAAGGGATCATGCATAGTATAGTATAAGGTAGAATTCACTCAGCAGATATTTACTAAACAACTAGATGTACAAGAAATTGGGCAAGATGTTGTAAGATATATAAGGATAAATGTAATTTTCAGATTCTTTCCTTAAGGGCCTCATAGTTTGGTAGGAGAAGACAAATTCCTAAGTAACTGTGCAGAGCAGCTTATGAAGAAAGTTAATGTGAAGTGTTTGCAGAAGGCAAAAATAATTCCTTGTTGCAAAAGACAGGAAATGCTCCATGGAGGAACATACTGGGAGAGAGGCCGGTATAGACCACAAGTACAGCATAAGCAATGGCACAAAGAAAATTTCTAGCAATGTCAACTGAATGATAAATAGCCCTATCATGTTACAGTATGGGTGGTGTCAGGCACAGATTTCATTTGAGCATCAGAATCACCATATATGTTCATGGGGACCTTTTATGATAGTCCAATATGGCCCCTCCTAGTTCTACTGTCAATCACTGCTCTGGGAATTACCCTTAGTTCCCTTGAAGCTAGTTAGTTTCCCTAAGAATGAAAAAAAAAAAAAGAGACTTTGGGTGCTGGTAGAAATGGAGTGAAAGATGTGATGAATAAATAGACTGGGAACAGAATGTAGATATTCTTAAACACATTTAAGTATGTGATAAAATTTAGATAGCCACAAAAAAATTACCGGATGATTCTCAGCAAGCTACTGAAATAATGAATTGCTGTATCAGTTGAAGTTCTAAGAATAGTTTTGGCTCATAGAGAATCTGGCTGATGATCTAAAATAATTATGGAATTTTATGAATTTGGGTTAAAAGGGGTTTGAGTAGCAGCTTGCATCGACAGCCTCTCTTAAGAGGGAAAAACATGAGCACAGATGGACTTGTATTTGATATGGCATGGTACTTTCCATGTTGCTTTGGCAGATTAATGCCTACTGGGTTTTCTTCATGCTTTTAGCAGCAAAATTACAAATTGCTGTGAACAGATTTCATCTGACTTTTATTCTACTGGTTGTTTTTTGGCAGGTACGATGAGAACAGTGCCCATAGTATTTTGTCATGCACGCAACAGCCAATTGCATAACCTCTATGAAAAAGCCAGATTCCTTAGTCTCAGAATATAAGTTCATGACCTCAGGCATTCATTTATTTTGTATCATAGGTCAACACATTTTATTTTCTTCACCAAATATTTTAAATGTTTTGTCAAATGTTTCTCACTTAAGGATGTATTATTTAACATTATATCTGTTCATTTTTAAAAAAGATTTTATTTATCTGTTTGACAGAGAGAGACAGAGCCAGAGAGGGAACAGAAGTAGGGGGAGTAGGAAGAGGGAGAAACAGTCTTCCTACCAAGCAGAAAGCCCAATGTGGGGCTCAATCCCAGTACCCTGGGATTATGACCTGAGCTGAAGGCAGATGCTTAATGACGGCACCACCCACTTGCCCCTATATTTGCTCACTTTGCTGCTACTTTCCAGCTCTGCTAATAATAAGTATTATATTGAAAATGGTGACATCTGTTGTTATTCACTGCAAAGGTGAGAAATTATTTAGAAACTAAGGTTATGTCATTACACACTTGTCAAAACCCATGCAAGTGTACAATGCAAAGAAATAAACCCTAATGTAAACTATGCACTTCAGTTAATAATGCATAAATATTGATTCATCAGTTGTAATAAATGTACCAAACAAATACAGGATGTAAATAATGGGAGAAACTGTGGAGGAGAGGAGATATTTGGAACTCTTTGTACTTTCTGATCATTTTTTCTGTAAACTTAAAACTGCTCTAAGAAAATTAAGTCTATTAATATTTTAAAAATGAAAAAAAAGTTGGTTATTCCTCTGTGCTTTTTCTTTGGCCTTAAAACATGAGTTTATTTCTTTTCATTTGCATTTTACCCTTAGCATCTTGATAAATCTCAAGTTTTGTGCAATGACAGTAACATAACCAATGAGGTTTATCCAAGGCTCAATTGATGCTAATTGAAAACTATCACCTTGACAAATCTCAGCAAAAACTTATGGTCTTCCCCTACCTCATACCATATATAAATATCAAATCTAATTTGTTTGAAGGTCCCCATGTGAAATGAAAAACTAATAAATTTCTAGAAGATAAAATAGGAGAGTATCTTCATGGCCTTGGATTAGGCAAGTATTTCTTAAATAGGACATAAAACCACTAACCCCACACAAAAAAATGATTGCTAAATTGAACTATGTTAAAATTATGAACTCCTCTTATACACTGTTAAGAGACTGAAAAAGTAAGAATAGAGTGGGAAAACTGGTATTTGAGATTGTGTGTGTGTATGTCTGACGAAAGTCACATTATAGAGTACATAAGAGCTTTAAATCAATAAGAAAAGAGCAGATAAGTCCATTTAAAAGTGAACAAAAATTAATTATTGGTACTTCATAAGAAAAGCCATCCAAATAGCAAATAAACAAATAAAAATTACTTAATTTCATTAGTCATCAGAGAACTGCAAATTAAAACCACAGTGATGTACCACTATGCACTCATGAGAATGCTGAAATGAAAGACTGACATCAAACATTAACAAATGTTTGTAGAGCAACTAGAACTCTCATACATACTGCAAATCAAAACTACAATGAGGTACCACCTCACACCTGTCAGAATGGCTAAAACCCAAAACACAAGAAACAACAAGGGTTGGCAAGGATGTAGAGAAAAAGGAACCCTTTTGCACTGTTGGGGGGAAGGCAAAGTGGTGCAGCTACTATGGAGAACAGTGTGGAGGTTCCTCAAAAAATTATATATATAGAACTACCATATGATCTTGTAATCTCACTACTGGGTATTTACTTAAAGAATATAAGAAATGTATTCAAAGGGATACATGCATCCCTAGGTTTATAGCAGCATTATTTACAATAGCCAAAGTATGGAAGCAGCCCAAGTGTCCATCAACTGATGAATGGATAAAAAAGATGTGGTATACATACACAATGGAATATATTCAGCCATAAAAAAGAATGAAATCTTGCCATTTGCAACAACATGGATAGAGTTAGAGATTACAATGCTAAGTGAAATGAGTCAGTCAGAGAAAGACACATACCATATGATTTCATTTATGTTGCCTTTAAGAAACAAATGAATATAGGGGGAAAAAAAAGAGAAAGAGAGAGGGAGAGACAAACCAAGAAACAAACTTTTAACTAGAATGGTTTTCAGAGGGGAGGTGAATGAGGGAGATGTGTGAGGTAGGTGATGGGGATTAAGGAGTGCACTTGCCTTGACGAGCTCTGGGTGATGTATGGAATTGCTAAATCACAATATTGTACCCTGAAGCTAATATAACACTATGTTAACTATACTGGAACTTTATTTATTTTTTTAGTCTCTTTTAAAAAAATATTTTATTTATTTATTTGGCAGAGAGATCACAAGTGGGCAGAGAGGCAAACAAAGAGAGGGGGAAGCAGGCTCCCCGCTACACAGAGAGACTGATGTGGGGCTCAATCCTAGGACCCTGAGATCATGACCTGAGACGGAGGCAGAGGCTTAACCCACTGAGCCACCCAGGTGCCCCTATACTGGAACTTTAAATAAAAAAAAATTGAGATGATAGCTCCCAGGTAACTATTTTCTTCATATAATTTCAACTCTCTGTCTTAATATAAAATAAAGAGGGTAATATCCTATAAAAAACAAAGTAGAAAATATACATAATTAACTATTTCGGTGCCTCTTTTTTAATCATTTGGTTACATGATTACTTAGTGTCAAACTAAGTTAAATACCTTCTAGAGCAATTTCCAGTATAGCTAATACGGAGGCAGCATGGTGAAGGGCAAAAAGGCAGTGCACTAGGAATTATATAGTGTGTCTATCCTTCGTGCTTCCACTATCTGTACAATTCTGGGTCTCCAGACTAGATGACTGGGAAGCTCCTCTTCTGATGTGAAAATAGCATAATTCCATATGCAATTTCATAATGGAAACATAAATATAAACATAATACTGTCCTTACCATAAGATTTCGCTTAAAGTTGTAGGTAAATAGTTTTACAAAACTATTATAGAACTATTTTCCTTTCCTGCTCCAAAAAAAAAAAAAAGAAAAATTATGTATGCTCTTCCTCCTATTGGCGTTTTCACTTCCAAATGCATTACTCCTTTAGCTACAATAATCATGCCAGCAAACATCTCTTGAGCCTTTCTTATGAGGCAGGCAATATTCTGTTTTACATTTGTCGTCCTCTTTAATCCTGCTATAATTAACTATGATATAAGTAACTATCCTGCTATAATTTCCCCCATTTTGGAAATGAGGAAATCAAAACTCAGAAAGTTAAATGATTTCCCCATAGTCGCAGCCTTACATGGTAAGCAAAAGAGCCAGCATTTGAACCCAGAAAATCTGACTCCACTACTCACGTGGTAGGAATATAGTAAATATTAACAATTGCTTTCATCTAAGTTTTAACTCTTTGCCAAGGACTGTTTCAAAGCACATTAAATGCTTTATGTATAATTTCCTAACGATTCCATGAGATATATATTCTTATCCCTATTATTAAGATGGGAAAACTGGGACATAAAAAGCTTATGTAACTTTCTCAAGAATGGGTAAGTATTAAATAGCAGAGTCAAAATTTGAGCTGTGCCCTGCTTCTTTCTCTATTCTTTTCCTTCTTTTCTCTCTTCTACCTTTTCTCCTTTTCTCTTTGCCATACCTCTTTTATTCACCCATTTTTTCCATGTATTTTTATCTTAAAATACACAGTGTCATGTACTTGATTCATCTCTAACATAAGGGACAATGCAGCACATATGTGTAAATTAAGATTGAAGACAAGATTAGAATATAGGGTATGTAATTCCAAGACCTAAAACCTCAAAGGCATATCATTATCTAAAAAAATAATTTTATCTAAGTAGAATGGTAACTTAATATTTTCATATGTTAAACTATTATAGGTCAAATATATTTAGTAAAAATATGCATATAAACATTATAAGCATACATGTAGTAACTAGAAATTACAGAAGATATTAGTGTACTCTCATAATGTTGACATATGAATTTACTTTTTGTCTATGTAATTGTCATATTGCTTCCCTTTGTATAAAATTTTCTTCTGAAAGGAAACTTTAAGAATTACCTTGTTCATTTGCATAAATGTAATTATTGCCATTATTATTAATAATTAATAATAATTATAATATTATTAAAATCTAAAATTTTAATGTTTCTTTAAAAAGATATTTTCAGGATTTATAAGATTTATTTTTAAACATCTTATTACATCATCTATAGAAGTAAGATTGTTAGATTCTTTGCACACACTGTTTACTTCTAACTGGTCTCTGCGGGGTTAATTTGTCACCATTAATAGCCACATTTTCTCTGTTCTATGTTGAATACTTCAGGGTTTTCTAATAAGACCAGTGCATCCAAGGACTAACATAACTACACCACAATTTTGTCATTGGGGTTATCTCTAATATACATTATATATTAAACTTTCATCCATAAATTTAAAGAGACTCACTATGAATATCCGATAATTTTGTCAAGTTTCATAGTAAAACTAATCTTAAGATCATAGATTTTTAAGTGTTTTTTTTCTGTATTACTCTTTTGAAAAAGTAATTATTTCATTATGGAAGGATTAACTCTAAAAGTATTATTACTAACAGAATGCCCTTTTCAATATAAGCTTATTAAAATTATTTAAAATATATGAAAATAGATAAAATTTAGTTTTCCTAGAAGTCTAAATAAACTGGCTATTAGTTAAGATGTTGAATATATTTGGTATATGCATAGTACTCAGTGACAAATTAATTTGAAACAAATTACTAAATCTTAACTTACTAAAGTGAATAATTTTAGTTTAAGAATGACTCAAATTTGACAAATAGTTTTGTAAGAATTGGTTAAAGCATTGAAGCACAGTTTCAATATATTAAAGGAAAGGTTATTTTATACTTGTTTTTATTAGATGACTTCAAACAAAAAACTACTCATTCTTAATCCTATATCTAAAAATAACTGTAATATAGTGAATTCTGTTACATTATTATTAGTGTTGCCTTTTGTTTTCTAGGTAATAGTTGTCACCATATATTAAGGACAGCAAGAGTATGCTCTGTACTTTATAAACATTATTTTACTAAATACAGTGACTCTCTGAAGCAGCCTTTCTGATTTTCATTTTATAGATGAGGAAACCGATTTTTATAAAGTTTAATTAACATGACTAAGAGGATACAGGCAGGAAGAGGGAAAGCCAAGAGTTGAGCAAAGCTCTGTCTCATTACAAAGCCCATGCTTTTCTCTAGTGCCTTCAAAACCAAGGCCAATTTTGGTCAAGCGGTTTTTTAAAAAGGAGGGAGAATATGTTATTCTGGAGGAAGAAGAGAAAATGATGCTTCTTTAATTAATTCTCCCCGTCCTTGCCAATTACAACCCCCATTAAATTCCCATCTTAGGTTTTATACAACATTTTAATGTCCATTATTCTAAAGGATGAAAACGTTGGTAAAAACCACTGAGATAGTGATAGAAGAGAATTGGATGCCTGCAACTTGCTAACCCCTACCTCCACAATGCCACTAAATCATGCTACATAGGATGTTATTGGTATTACCTGTAAGTAGAGGAGACCTCGTTCCATGGCATGAAACTTTCCCTGAAATACTATTCCTGGTTCCTTCATGGAGTCACCCAGTTCTTTAAATCACAAATCAGGGCCAATGCAGTTATAGAATATTTATAGACTAAAAGCATAGGATGTGCAGAACTGAAGTTTACAACACACGGGGAGAACTTGTATAATACTCTTTTTGAAGGTATTAGTTTGTTTTGAATTTGCATGTAAACTAGAGAATCATTGTGTGTTAGGCAGAATAATTAAAATTGCTCAAGGTCAACTCCTAGAAACACTGCACCAGAGCTCTCTGAAATATCTCAGAACTAGAAAGGTGTTTTGAACCCTTTGTCTTTTTTTATATTTATACTGCTTATCTTATTATTAGGTGTTGCAAGGTCGGCCGTTGTTTCTGACCAATAATGACCATAGAGTAATGAGTGCAGACACAGTTTCACTCACACAAAAACAGCAGTGACACCTTCAAGGGAACTAATCTTAAACATATACTTGAGATTGAGCATAAATGTCATTACCACCATCTGCAAAGCCAGTTGCAGTGATAATAGGTACAGCCACCATAATTAGTCCACTGCCGCTCCAAACATACTTCATTAAGAATTGCTCTATCATGATGTACCATAAACGTTTGGATAAAATGAGGTTCATCTGATCTGCTAAAGCTTTGTAACTTTTCTGGAGTTGCTTCATCTCTACCTATGGAGGGAAAAAGAGATAAGAATTAACCTAGCATAAGCTATAAAATTAAATAGTGTATGTTTGAGGACTTTCCTAAAAGATAAGTACATATTATTTTGTTTTACTTAGTACAGTATTATCTATGATTCTAACAACCAATAAATACAGATCACCATCAGGAGTAAGCATTATTATCTAGTTTTGGTCACATCTGTATTATTTTTTAAAAAACCATATTACTCAGTTAATATAATGTTAAGTGTAAAATACATATAAGTGATTTATAATTATGATTTCAAAATTATGTTAGATGTTAAAATTAAATAATATCCTGTAAGACATGAATAAACAATGTTAGAACCTTATCTTTTTTGATCAAACCAAAAATACCTAAAAATAAAAACACGACACCTACATGTATAATTAGACTCCACTTTTGAACTAACTCAATTTACTGGATTTCGTCTTAAATGCAAGAAGCCTACAGCATGCTATAATTTACATTACTGAGTTCAATGAGTCAAGAGGAATGACCAATCAGTATGAATAATATAACACATGAGACCAATTTTCAAAAGGAAGTAGAAGTCCTAAATTTGCTTTAAATTTACTTCTTCAGGTTGCTACTACTTTAAAATTTTTTTGATAATTGATGATGCTTCAAAAATTAAATAATTCTATTTGGTAATTAAAATACCATTTTCAGCTTTGAATTCCTTAGTATTTCATTTGCAAATTCATTTGTATTAAGATTTCAGATGCATCCCCTTAAAAATTTCCATCATAGTTAATATTCTGAAGTTACTTTAATGCACTGCAAGCTTATGTAATTAGGCTAACTATTTTAGGGACCTACTTAATGTTGAAAATCTTTAATATTTAAAAATAACATTCTGGAACTCCTTTTCTCATCCTCATTTCTTCTCTAATCTTAGCTTCTCCTTCAAACCTAGAAAAAATTTCATTTCACTGCCTCTTTTTATTTGTCTCAAACTGTGGTGCTGAACGTTAACTAAGAGTAATGCAAATGCTATTTGTGAGACACTCTCCTGCAATTCTGAGGACTGAGGTCACTCCATTGACCAGACGTGCAAAATTGTCAAACTTGTCTTTCATGTAAAAGCATGTTTTTTTTTTTTTTACCCTTCCTGAAAAACAAAGGAACAACAACGACAAGAATACCATTCCAAATTTTCTATCCTAGTGGAAATGTGTTTACCGAGTTTCCAAACAAAAATTTCTTTCTAATGCTCTAAGACCAACCAGTTGGAATTTAAGTTTTAGGAAAATGCTTTGGAGAGAATTCTGAGTATATTTGGGTGACTGAGGCAAAGTAGACTGTTTTTCAGATTTTTTTTTCAGATTGCTGAAACTTTTATCCCCAATGAACTTCAGAAAAGTTTGTGCTCCACAGTTCTTTAACAGCTTGAATTAGAAAGGTAAAGAAGCATATATTTCAATACAGGTTTAGAGGTCATAGAAATCTAAACCGCTCAAGAAGTGGGTCCATCAACAGGACAACAGATGGTATCTAGCACTGCAGTGGCAGCTGGAAGAGTCTCACATTTCACTCATCACCTTAATTTCTATCTTACCTTATGTCCTCTGTAAAAGGCAATTTCTTCGACATTGGCTATAATTCTGGAGTGCACATATCGCAAATAGCCTTTTCTGTGAGCTTCTTCAGCCACCAATTTACCAAATTTGGGAGAGCAGGCTTTCAAAACTTTAGCAGTGGCATAGACCACAAGTCCTGCTAACAGGGTGGGCCCGATTGGGCTCGCTCCTCGGGACGTAGCAGTCTGGATAAGCGTATAGGAGGTCAGGATTACATCTAAAATAGGCTTGGTCAGATTGGAATACAAGTGAGCCACAGACTGGGAGAACATCATAATATCCTCAGTAAGAGATTGGTCAGGGTTTGCCAGCCTCGCGTCCATATTGATCACCTTATAATAAGTCTGATTTGTAAAATAGGTTTCATAGGCATGGTCTACCAGGCGAGTTCTGAAGGCCAAAGCCAGTTTGCACTCCAGGTACCTGATTGCACTGTTAACAAAGGTGGCAGGGATGGCAATCATAAGCCACTTGATTAATTTGATGATGAAAGTCCGAGGCTTCTTTTCCACAATGCTTTTCACGATTTTTCCATCCAGACCAGCCACATAGATAGACAAAAAGGTTCTTGAGATTAGAGCCACCGAGTGAAGGCAGAGCCAGCCTGTTTCAGTGGTCACAAGTTTTGGAAAGAGAATTTTCCGAAGTTCTAGGAGCTGTTTGAAAAAATCTGCATTAACTCCAGGACAAGGTTTTTTACAAGTGTTCTCGGTGCAATGCAGTATTTCTCTGTTCTCTGCAGCCGGATAAACTGCTTCTTTTTTCTTCCTGTGGCCAGATTGCTTTAAACGCTTGCCAATGATGGGGTAGAGTGTTTTCAGAGCATATGCCGCAGCCACCAGGCAGGCAGCCCTTTTAGCAGCACTCGATCTGGTCCATTTCACCCGATCAGCTGCTGCATTTAGCATATTTGTCATTTTCCCAGTTGCCCAAACAGGCTTCGAAAAGAATTGGTTTTAAAAGATCATGCTCCACAGGAATCCCCAGCAAATGTTTCAGAAAGTCCTACATCGATCCATAGTCTGCAGCATTTCTCCTCTTCTGCTTTTTGTTTTTGTTTTTGTTTTAATTTTGCTCTGCTGTGACAGATGCAGCTGAGCTCAGACTCCGCGGCATCTACGAGGATGAATCCCTCAGAAGCTCAAGCTGCACCAAGCCGCCCCAGGCTCCTCCCTCTCAGGCTCCTCATTGGCTGGGAGAGCGGTGGACCTTGGAATCCTTGGTGCCTCCCTTTGAACCTTGAAAATGAGGAGAGAGCAAAACGAATTACATCTTTAAACAGGAGTTCAAAGAGTTAAACGTCTATTTTTGGAGAGGTCGAATCAGGGCAGTTGCTGGCGACAAAACCTGGCCCAGCTACTGAGCATGCTCAGCGTCACTTAGAAGCCCACAGAAGTTTCAGAATATACAACTCTTTTCTAAGGTTTTAGTAGGTACCACAAGAGGAAGAGCAAAAAGAAAGGGAGATTTTCAAGAGCTATAAAACGAGATGAAGAAGGAACTAGGGAGCTGAGGGAGAAGGGACAAGAGGGTTAACATAAAAAGAATCTGAAAAGGATATGCAATGAATCTAAAATGGAGAGAGAAGAAAGTGGTGAGTTTGGAGGGCACAGGAAAGAACAAAGTATCGAATACTTAGGTCTGTTTTTTGGTGCCACTCCCCTCCCCCCATTTTATTTTTCTCTCTCTGTGATAGCACGTGAATTCCTAGAACCTATCAGACAAGTTGCGTTTGAGAGTTTTTTGTTTTTTTGGTTTTTTTGGTAAATAAATAGAAGTCTTCTGCATTATAAAAAAACAGTTATTTGCTATACTCTCATCCCTGTGTTTACTTGTCCTTATAATAAAAATCTTCCAGCCCCATAACTGCTATTTTTAGCAATGGAACATACTTATTTACAATGTGACTATTAAGTAAACCAGTGCAATATTTCATTTCTTCCATCTCCTTGTGTCCTTTAGATAGTTGTTATTTGGAGGTAGGTGACTCTATAATCAAAAGTTAACCGTTTGGGAATCCAACCCGAGTTAGATGGTGGAAATAGCTTCCCCAGAACTTTATTTTTCAAGGGTTTTGTTTGTTTGTTTTTGTCTTTTTCAAGTTTTCATTTTGTTTCTTTTGTTTAGGCTTATACATAATCTCCTGGTTACTTCCCATTAACATCTTGGTTATTTGATAAAAACCACGTGTGTTAAAGAAAAATTCTGTACAACAGGAATGGAGGACTTAAACTGCTAAATAGTCAAGCAAAATTCTGCATATTTAAAAAAATGTAAAGGGCCTTTTTTTAAGGTAAGAATGGGTATATTCTTTTTCTAAAAATTAACATATAATGTATTATTTGCCCCAGGGTACATGTCTGTGAATCATCAGGCTTACACATTTCACAGCACTAACCTTAGCACATACCCTCCCCAATGTCAAAGATGGGTATATTCTTGAATACGCAAAAAACATTTTTGCTTTCCCACTCGCCCCTCCCCCTACACAATATACATACAGATTTTAGTCATCTGGAAGTCTGGGAAAATATGCATTAAACAGAAGTCAGCAAATTACAACCCAACCAGTGAGCCAAATTCCGCCCTTGAACCAAGAATAGTTTTTACATTTTAAAGTGGTTGAAAATACATCAAAAGAGGTGCACCTGGGTGGCTCAGTCCGTTAAGTTCTGCCTTGGGCTCTAGTCATGATCTCAGGGCCCTGGGATTGGGCCTCCTTGTCAACCTCCTCACTTAGCCAGGAGCCTGCCTCTTCTTCTCCCTCTATCCCTCCCGTTTGTGCTCTAGTTCTCTTGCTCTCTCTCAAATAAAGAAATAAAACTCTAAAAAAAAAAAAGAAAATACATCAAAAGAGGAAGAATATTTTGTGATGTGAAACTTCTCTGAAATTTTTATTTTGGCATCCAGAAATAAAGTTTTATTGGAACATAGCCATACCCATTTATTTACTTATTGTTTATGGTTTTCAAGCCACAGTGACAGAATTGAGTAGATGAAACAACCTAAATATTTACTACCCGACCCCCCTTTGGAAGAAGTTTGCCAACCCCTGTGATAGAATATAAAACCTGTCTCAGTGTTGAATGATCTTCATTATTCATTTGACTATGAGTAAAGAACTATGCTGACTTTTATAAGTAACAGTATTTGTAAACTTTAAAAACTCTTTTCCCATGTACCTATATTAATTCCAAGAATCATCGCAGGTCTCTTTTCATTTGTTTGCATTCAATTCAGCAAATGTATAATGCATGAGTGGCAAATTCCTGCAAGTCTCTTTGATAGTTGGCCATATTAGCAGGCACAATCATTTCATTAAGACTTTCTAAGTAGAGATCATAGCATTATAGTGGTTATTTTCAACATCTTTTATTCCTAATCTTATGCTTTTTTCTATCAAAATAAGGCTGTCTGACACTTATAAATTTTAATTCTTTGTCACATCTCCTGACCATGACAGGACAAGTGGAAGGCCAAGGTAAACTTAAGTGGGAATGACAGGAGGATGTTCAGCCAGACAGAATATGCTACACAGAGGGATGTGTAGGTCAGAAAGCAGCTGGCAGTTGAGGCAAGTGGCTTACATGACTGGCATAGGACAGCCATTTCCTAGAAGGAACAGTGCAGTGGGAATCTAGATGCAAAGAACATTAGAGATCCAAACAGGCCCACACTTACTGTAGGTGGTCAGTTTACCAACTGGTACTGAGCCTGGGGTACAGGAGCAAGCTTTTCATGTGTGGAGTAAAAGACTTGTTAGAACGAGGATGTAGGTATGAGGGAAATAAGATAGAAATTTGGTTGCTAGAAGTGTGTACAAGGAAAGTTGAAAGTAGTTACTAGAACTAGGGGAAAAGTCAATGTGAGATTTGACTTGATGTTGAGCCCCTTAAGTACAGACCTAACTAAAACCGTTTAAATTCTACTCCTACCCTTCATTCCCATCCTTCATTCTCACCCTTCATTCCAGCCTGCTCCCAAAGGTCAGGTTTGGTCCTGACTATGTTCCAGCCTTCAGAAAATTCAGAGGAAGAATTCAAAATGATAGGAAATCAGATAGGTAATTCCAGTTGGAAATAGATGCCATTTAAGTAAGAAACTAAGAATGTCAAGGCACTTCTTTCATTTTTTATACTGGCAATATTCAGTTAAAACAAAGATAATGTTAATTTGCTGCGAATTCCAAATTAGAGATGAGAATGAGAAAAAGGTGGTTGAAAAAAAATCACTTGTTTCTACACTAAACATAATTCATCCTAATTTCTACTCAAGCTTCTCAACTTTAATGTGTTTGTATGGAAAAGTATTAAAATTTTCTTAAGAGGGGAGAAAAATCTTAGAAAATGAATGAAAATTAAATAAAAGTAATAGTTTTCAAATTACTCTGTTCTCATGGGTTTTTTTTTTTAAAGTAGGTTCCATGCCCAGTGTGGAGCCCAATGTAGGGCTTGCACTCATGCCCCTGAGCTGAATCAAGAGTCAAATGCTTAACCAAATGAGCCACCTAGGTGCCCTCAGGTGTGATATTCTTAATATCATTGTCAAAGTGAACACTACCAATATTCATAGAAGAGCCAGATTAAACAGATTTTGTATATATTAAAGGATATATATAAAGCATATTAAACCATATGTTTTATAAACTATAAAATATCAGAAATGATTTTTATAATAGATCTACATATATAAACATATAAATAAAAATATATATAATGCAGATACTATATATGTTTATGTTTAGATAGAAAATCACCAGAAAGTAAATATTTTTTTTTAGTAACATAGATTAAGATTTAAGAATCTTAGATGGATTTCCTTTCACTAAATGCTAAATAGTATTTCATCTGTGCTGTACTCCTTTCTTGAAGTGTTTCCTGACCCAAGAGATTACCTAATTGCCCTACTGGCCCTAAAATAGCACTGTGTTTGACTCATTGTCTATCGATCATGTTAGTCTTATTCATGTGAGGCATAAACAACACTAAAGATGAGATCTTAGGTCAACATTTCAGCTGTTACAAATAACCACCTAATAACTCGTTAACAAGGAAATGACTTTTGCTGTGAAGAAAAAAGCAGCAAATATCTTGTCCGACGATGTGTCTCACAGATTAATTTTTTCCTTAGCCTAATTCATCACTGCCTTTCTGGGACTGGAAGGAAAGCAGTGAGTGTTCTCGATTTCTCAGTAAATTGATCAACCTCTCCTTTATGTCCTTTTGCATACAATATATCAAAAGAGTCAGCTAGTCCTTTAAAAAATTATTTTTCCTCTTTTAGTTAATGTAGTTAATCTGTACCTGTTTAAAATGTTGAAAGTAGTAAAGGCTAATAACTCTGGGTCATTACTTCTGACTTGGCTGTATCATTTATTTACTGAAAAATGACCAGCCACTCTATGTGGACAAATTTGTTATGAAATGCTGTATTCACCTGGTTTAAATCAAACCAGTAATAGGTACACTTTGGTGAATTTTTATTATAAAAATCAGTATTTATACAATTAAACACGATATCTACCCTGGGACATAATCCTATTTTATGTACTTATTCCTAATGACTTAATAGAAAATATATTATATTTGAATAGGTTAAGTTTTGGAAAACAGTCATGACGATGGGGGAGGGTACTTTGTGCATTTATTTGAGATAAGAGATTTCTAGTTTCCAACCAAAATATCATAGAGTAGTTTGTAGGACAAATGTTTTATAAGGATATACAAACATAACACAGAAATGAACAGCAAAATCCAATTTTTGTTTTCAGTATTTCTGGTAAGAATTTGAGTCTTTGGGTCTTTACAGCTTAAATAGAACTTTGATCACTCAGAAACTCACAAAATGTACGGAATAGAAAATCACTACGGTGCAACGTTCCTAATAAACGCCTGTTTACTGAATATTAAAACCATATGTGAAAGATATTTAAAGGATTTGGATGGGGAGTGATAAGTGGGAATGCAAGCTTCATCTTTAGGATTAGGGATCGTATAATTTTGTCTTTGCTTTTGTTTTTTTCCCCCACGTCTGATCTTTGATCTGAAAAAGAAGGCTGAGACCAATACAGGGCTAAATAAAATTATGGTGGAGGTGGCTTGAAACACTAACCCTGTGGCCTCAGTCCGAAACTTCATTTACTTAGGCTTTCCTTGTCTGAGCGGTTAAAACTGCTGATTCCTCTTCCCTTATGCGGACTGGCTGCTTTCCCACAGCGTCCCTTGTGGCCCTATCAGGCCACTGTCTCCGCAGAAACCGCAGAGGCTTTTGGGAGGCTCGCAAAAAGCCTGCCTGGGCGCAGAGGCTGTCGGGAGGCTGGGCGATAAGCTCCAGGAAGCTGGGAAGGAGTTGTCCGAGGCTGAAGAAGTGTGGCATCGCAGACCCGAGACGTCCGAGCTCCCGGCTTTGGGGCCTCAGAAGTTTCTGAGAGATGAATTGGGTTGGAGGATCTCGGTGAGTTATGCTTCTGGAGCTTAAGACTGTAGGCCTTGAGTCCTTGTACATTCATTCCCATAATGGCGCCTCTTTCCCAAAGCCTGGAAGGGCTGGCGTAGCCTGACCTGGAGAGACCTTGCTAGCTAGGAGTGGGTCTTTTCACTGGTAGCGGAACTGGGAGACCCTAGTCGCCACCTCTCTGTTCTAAACCAAAGGCTAATCAGTTTCTCCCTACAGTCTTTTTCCAAAGGCTTCATGTGTGGGGCGCACAGTGGGTGAGGTTCTTTGCTCTCTCTCCTCCGTGTCCCACGTCTTCCTTCTCTAATGAGGCCTCTCAGCACTTGAGCTCTCTTCCGCCTTCTTTCCGCCTCTGCCCGTCTCTCAGGAGAAGTTTTTTTTTTTCCTCAGGCAATATATAGTTTTTGTATGAATTTGTAAAGTATTATGGAAGAGATCATTCCTTGCTGTCCCTAAGTCCATGGGGGGGGGTGGCAGTGGTAGCAGTATCAATCATAAAGTTAGTTTGCTTTTTAAAGGGAGGTAAAGTGAACAGGTTTTTTTTTTTTTTTTTTTTTTTTTAAGATTTATTTATTTTAGGGGCGCCTGGGTGGCTCAGTCGTTGGGTGTCTGCCTTCAGCTCAGGTCATGATCCCAGGGTCCTGGGATCGAGCCCCGCATCGGGCTCCCTGCTTGGCAGGAAGCCTGCTTCTCCCGCTACCATCCCTTTGGCTTGTGTTCTCCCTCTCGCTGTGTTTCTCTCTGTCAAATAAATAAAATATTAAAAAAAAATTATTTATTTTAGAGTGGGCGCGCACCTGTGTGCATGTGAGCTCACAAGCAGAGGGAGGGGCAGAGAGAGAATCTTCAGGCCGACTCCCTATTGAGCAGGAAGTCTGACATGGGGCTCTATCCCAAGACTCCGAGATCATGACCTGAGCTGAAACCAAGAGTCTGTGGGTTAGCCAGCTGAGCCAGCCAGGCACCCCTAAAGTGAACAGTTTTTAACTGCAATAACTTATAAGAGAATTTGCTATTTATTTTGTATTTAATCAGTAATCACAAAGCATGATTGGTTGACAGTGTAGTTTTGGATAACATTTTATTACTACTGGCCTACAGTCCACTAGGATAGAAATAATGTGGGCCTGTAATTTCATTTGATGAAATTTTTTGATGAAAGGAATTTTTAAAATTGAAATACTAATCTGTTAAATACAATTTTTGTCACAAATGTGGTGATATGGTTAAAATGTAATACATTTATATTCTAAGCAATTTTGTGAGGAGAAAGCTTTTGTGTTCAGCAAGTATTGTAACTATGCCCAGTAATTTTAGCAGAAGCATTTATCCTGTTGAGGAGTATGTTAGCATTGTATTTTAGAAATGTGTCTCAATTATTTCTGGCTGGTGTTCTAGCATCACACTTCTACTTTGGAGAAAATGGAAAATTCACTTATAGGCTTCACAAGAGTTAGGTGATATGTGATTATAATATGTTTTTGAATTTGACTGTCTTTAAAATGAATATTAAATGAGATATGAAATCATTTTACAAATGCTTAAGTACTGTTAAAATGTAGGTGCCATTATTCTTATATATTTAAAACTTCTGGCTATTCAGAGAGTAATATTTTGCATCCTATTGGGAGGATGCAAAAGCAATATACTGCAGGAAACAGTCTAGCAGTATGTTTCTCAAAATGAAGTAGAGCTGTGCCTGGAGGTATTAGGTACCACTGGGTTTAAGAAACCATAGAAGAAACATAACACCTGTCCCTGGAGCATCAGTTTTATTCAGGGATTAGAGGAAAAAAATATTTTTTTAAATTTTTTTTAAAGATTTTTATTTATTTGACAGAGATCACAAGTAGGCAGAGAGGCAGGCAGAGAGGAAAAAAATATTTTTAAATTTAAACAAACATTGATATATTATGGAGTAAAGTGCATAACTCCTACTATATTTTAAGTTAAATCTGCAATTTTAAATATATTTTCTTGGGGGAATGGACTCCTTACGTCAAATCCCAGATTGGTAATGAAACAATTAGCATTTCCATTTCCTATGATAGTAGACGAGAGTGTAAAAGGTTAGTTGATCATGGTATTATGGTTATGAGGCCCTAAAGGGCCTCAGAATCCAAGATGGTGCTTAGTAATGACTACCAGTTTAATAATGACTACTCGTCGTAATAGTAATGATTATTAGAGCGGTTATAGAATAGACATTTTAATCTTTATCCCAGTCCATCTTGGAACACTTGTTTATTACCCTCCCTTATTAGAGTTGTTTTTGGTTGAAAATTTTGAGAAATGTTAAGAACTTAAATACAGACAGATAATCGGAGAACATTTACAAAGCTCCATCAGAACTGCTCCCTCAGAGCATTCAACATTAATTAAACAAATAGGTTTCACATGCCTCCCTGTTTAGGGCATTGTTAATCTCTGTATGGGTTGGAGGAGGAAAATTCAGAAAAGAAAAGGATATAATTTTGATCCGCAAAAATAATCTGTGGTAGAATGGTGAGAATAGAATTAGGTAAATGACTGTAATACTGAATAGTTAAATAGAACTTAATATTAAAAGAAGCACTGTTCTAAGTGCCTTTCACATATTGTCTAATTTACTCTTTAACAAGAATCTCTTGAGGTATATACAAATGTTATCCCTATTTTACTGTTAGGGAAACTGAAGCAATGTTAAGGCTAAGTGACTTGCCCAAGGTCACCTAGCTAATCGGTAGCAGAGTTGGGATTTGAGAACAATGTGCTTAACCACTGTGCTATGCTGTGTAGAAGCATGTTTTGTAAAAGTGACACCCATTAAGGACTGTGGATGCTTAAAGAACCGAGAAACAGGAAATTACATGAAGCCTTGAAGGATAGCAATATTGCACAGAACAAGCACCATAGAGAAGCAATGAAGCACAGGTTTCTTAAAATTTGAAACGGAGGTGAGATAAATACTTGGTCAAATTGGAGACCTAGTTTTTAGCAAAGCTTAGAAGAGTTGAGAGGGGAAGTATTAAAGAAATTGAAAGGGTTATTTTCAATTTCTTGTGGGTCTACATTAACACAGGAAAACAGTAAGGGGCTTTACATATTTTTGATAAGAGAATTAAAAAAGCAGGTTATAGCAGTTTATGTTTTGACTATAGCGGTCTGATTGTATACACAACATGGAAGCAGAATATTCTTATATATTGTAGGAACTTGATGTTAGTTTAATTGCAGAATTATTTTACAGAAAAATTTTTATTAATTTTTTAAAAAGATTTTATTTATTTTAAAGAGAGAGGGACTGAGGGTGGGGAGTGGGTGGGTAGGGACGGAGGGAGAAAATCTGAAGCAGACTACCTGCAGAGCTAGGAGCCCCATGCGGGGTCTTGATCTTGCCACTTTGAGATCCTGATCTGAGCTGAAACCAAAAGTCAGATGCTTAACTCACTGAGCCTCCCAGGCTCCCCAGAAGGTCTTTACAGTTTTCTTGGCATAAAACAAACTTGGCATTTGATTTTTTGCTACTCTTCAGTCCTGTTTTTTTGTGTGTGTGAAATAAAAAAGGGAAAGGATTTGTGGCTAGGGAAGAAGTAAGCTTCCCTTATTTTTTTCTTTTTGAAATTATTTGGTTTGGCTTTAGTGTTATAGTCTGTGGACATTTTTTGCAAGATATAACATTTCATTTCAAAAAGTCTCATTTTGGTTAGAGATTTGGTCTAAGTGGGAAGTAATTTACATGTCTATAATAGCAATTCCCAATGAACTGTCTCTGAAACTAGCTAATCATTGGTAATGCCAGGTTTTTCAATTAAATAGTCTGTTCTTTCTTTTTTTCCAAGATTATATAACAATGCCCCTCCCCTTTAAGTCCTTTTTTTTTTTTTTTAAAGATTTTATTTATTTGACAGCGAGAAACACAGCAAGAGAGGGAACACAAGCAGAGGGAATGGTAGCAGGAGAAGCAGGCTTCCTGCAGAGCAGGGAGCCCGATTCGGGGCTCGATCCCAGGACTCTGGGATCATGACCTGAGCCGAAGGCAGACGCTTAACGACTGAGCCACCCAGGCGCCCCAAGTCCTTTTTTTTGACAGAGTTAAAATATCAGTTATTTGTCAGTCTTGCCAGTTAAATTTTTTTTTTCCTTTTGTCTGGGAATCATTGCTCTAGAAATCTAGTTCTTGTTTTATAGTTTTTATAAGTCACTTAGACACTGTATTTTCCTAGTCAGATTGAGGTATAAATTTGAGACAGGACAGATATACCCACTGGTTTTTTAAAATTTGGAAATGATTCTCTTTTATTTTCCTATTTATTGATCAGTGACTTTTTTCACCAAATTCATAGCTACCTCAGATGTGAAGGTATTAGGAAGATAGGAGAGGAAGGAGAATCTAAAGATGTATCCAGTGTTTGGGCTACAGTAGCTTTTTAGAATGAGTTCGACTATAGATCGACTATATTGCACTATATATGAAGTATAAGAAAAAAATTTTTAATTAGGGGAAATTGATTTTGCAACTTAGATTGAATAAAGCAACCAGTGTCATAAGATGGACACAGATAAAATTCTGTTTAAATTTAGGTAAGGGAGAGGTTTGCATTTGTAAATGTAGGCCTAGAATGTTTGTGCAAAATATTTGTTGAGTGCTGTGTACCAAGCACTGTGCCAGGTGGGCATGCAAAATAGTGAAATTTAGTCTGTTTCTGAGAGATTTATATTTTATTGAGGGTGCTGATGGTGACATCCCATTAAATTTGAATATGGTTAAGATAAGGGGCCAAAATATATGCTTTAAGAAAAAGATACTCTGAACAATAGTAGAATATAGGATAGTTTTAGTTGAAGCTTTGGCAGTCAGAAACAAGAATAAAGGATAGTTTAGATGGGGAAAACAAAGATGCAAATAAACATTACATAAGTAGTTGAAGGTAAGAGTATATATTTAAATATTTAAAAATGTGTATACATGTCTGCTTGATAGTGAGGTTGAAAACCATACTGAGAATTTGAAATTTAATCTGTTATTGAGGCATACAAATTTGGAAGCAACACAATCAAATTGGTATGACTATTTGTGGTATTAGTGTTATGTAGTTTGAAATAGTGGGGAATAAACTTTAAGATAATGCTACCAGTTAGGATTCTACTAGGGGAAAAAAATACTGTTTTTCCATTTTCTGGTATCACTGTGTATTCTCCAAATCAAATCAACACAAGTCCTAACTCATTTTGGAGCTTTCATGGGCTATGTGATTTTGGGTTAATTATTAAAGCTCTTCATACAAGGGTAGAACCTTCTCTATGGAAAAATAATGCAAAATCATGACTACAACATTAGATTAGGGGCTTGGAAGGAGCATTTGCATATTAAGGGCCCTGAAGCTTAATTAGTTTACAATAAATTCTCTTTATAGTAAATTAGTCTGTGCATCTTTTCTTTATCTATTAAGTGCACTGTGAACGTTGCCCTGTTTGCCTAATGTAGTCATGATTTGTGCTTGGGGTCCTAGAGGCTTGCCCAGTTTAGCGTGTGTCTAGGAAGTTTTTGTTTTTTAACTAAAGAAACTACCATTACTGTTTCTATTAAAATGAGCCCAGATAGGTTCAAGGAGTGGCCTACTTTTTTTTAACCTTTAAAAAAAAAAGGGTTTTTTAAATAATAATAATTAATAATAATATTATTAATTAATTAATAAGACTTTTTAATAATAAAGACTTTTAATAAAGTCTTTAATACAGACTACTTCCACAGTCTGTATTAGTGCCTGAGCTGAGTGTGCAGTGAGGGGAATTCTCACTTAATATGTGGTTAAACCTAAAGACATCCAACGATAACTCGGGAAAAACACTTTCCAGATCAAAAATAATTAACCACTCCTTTTGAGAACGCAATAGAGGGCACTAGTTGATAGAGTGTGCTGGCACATACCTGAGCAGCTAGGGACAATTAGAAGAAGTATGAAATGCTGCTGTCCCTGCTGGCCAGTTGTACCAACTAGTTGTGCTATAGCATGCTGAAGTCCGAGAGATTTGTATAGCTGCCATACCGGGGGGGGGTGGGATCAATATGAAACATGGGAAATTTTAGATTAGATGTAAATTAAATTGTAAGGAATAGAGGCTAAGCTTCTGTCCTGTCAGAGAACATACAAATGTTGCTGTAATGGTTTTTGTCAACTATTTTTTAAAAATATTATTTGGTAATGCTTTTGTAATCTTTTTGGTAGCAGAGAACTCAAAGGAAAATTAATGCTTAAAAATAAATTAAGTACTGATATTTTGTTTTTAAGTTGATGATGTTATAAAGTTATGCACAAGTTATGCACAAAATTTTTACCAGCACTTAGTATCTCTCATGATTGTATCATTGACCACATGACAAGCTGAAGAAAAATCTACTGAAAAAGCATCAGGATTTACTTTCAGATTTAGTAGTTATTTTGACGAAACTATAGTGGCAAATAATAATTTGACACATGTAACTGCAGAACATTGAAGATAAAATATCTGAAATAATATGCATACACATTTGGTGGATTATAGCATCATGGGTTAAGAGTTCTTATTAAATTATATAACCTGTGTGACCAAGATAAACTTGGATTGATTGTGGTTTACATATATTTCATAGTTGCATCCAAAGGAACTTGATATTTTATGAAACGGAAGCTGCAATTGTTGAAATTTTGAACAATTTTATATACGTGCAATTAATGTAACTGAATTACAATGTTTCTGAGACAATACTAATGTTGAAAACTACTTTGGCATGTCATTATAAGCTTTCTCTCTTTGGTGCCTTTCATTAATTGAATTTCATAAACATTTGAGTCTTTGGAGAATTACTTTGTAAATCAATCCATGTGTCCTATGTTGTTTTGAACATTTTGAAAGCAAGTTCTCTAAATTTTGGTGACATTTTGTTTAAAAAAATCTTTATTCAAAATAAATAAATATTTATTCCATTAACAGAGTGGGAAACTGTCAACATATGCAGCTTTAGTGAATTAAAATTATTGAAAATAAAGTTTTTAAGATTTAATTGTGAATAGCCTAAAACATACATTCATGTTGGGGTATCATTCACTTTCTTTTTTTTTTTTTTTTTTTAAGATTTTATTTATTTATTTGACAGAGTGAGAGAAAGAGAACACATGCCGGGGTTGGGGTGTAGGGCAGGAAAGGGAGAAGAAGCAGTCTCCCCGCTGAGCAGGGAGCCCTATGTGGGGCTCAATTGCAGAGCTCTGGGATCGTGACCTGAGCCGAAGGCAGCTGCTTAACCAGCTGAGCCACCCAGGCACCCTAGTATCATTGACTTTCTAAAAATCTTCCACTATGTGACTCAGGAGATGGCTGCTCATGTTTATCATTATAGCCTGTAACTGTGAAATAATGTTTTCTTTGTGAAAATACTATAAAAATTGAGTCTGTAAGAACTTACTGAATTTAGGCTCCGTATTTTGAGTATTTGGTTTCTGCCTTATAGATTTGACAATTTTTTCTCAATACCTTACCCTTTATAATTCATATAGCTCTAAAGACTTTTTCCTCATAAGAGAAAAAGTTATGTAAAAGCTATAATGTTCTATATATATCATTACTATTCCTGACACATCAGGTAGACCTGTTTTAGTTTTGTGGAAAGCCAATGTAAGTACTTTTTCTAGGCTAGTTACTGTCCTGAATCTTAATAAGTTTGCTAGCTAACAGTGTTGGATTATGATGTTTTAGTTTAAATTAATTTCAATGTAATACAAGCCATGAAATATTGTTTTTCATTTTTTAGTTATGGCTCTATGTATTTTAATTGCATTTCCTACTTCTAATCACACTTAAGATGCTATTATAAGATGTTAAGAATCTGGAAACAGTTTCTTTTGGATGGCACCATGCCACTAAAAAATAAACTAAGCAGCAAACTAAAAAGCAAAACAAACGAAACAAAAAACAATTCAAGACCATTAAGACATATGATACCCATAGTATTTAATTCATATTGTAGTTTCAATATCTCCTGCATACTCCATGTAAAATGTATGTATTTTTTATCTTTGTAAACCTGTTGCCTTTGTGTCTTTTTTTTTTTAATAGTATTTCTTTAGCTTTTTCCTTTAAATTTTTCCTTATGAGAAAGCATAGCAAGGGGGGGAATGCTCTGATACATTACTGTAGTCAGCATGCTTTTATTTCTTTGTGTGTTTCTGTGTCTCTCTTTTCTCATCCCTTATCCTTTTTCCTTCTTCAATCTCTTAACTTCTTTTTTTTAAATTATTTTTTTATTAACTTACAATGTATTATTTACCCCAGGGTCCATGTCTGTGAATCGTCAGGCTTACACATTTCACAGCACTTACCATAGCACATACCCTCTCCAGTGTCCATAACTCAGCCACTCTATCCCTACCCCCCCACCTCCCAGCCACCCTTAGTTTGTTTTGTGAGTTTAGGAGTCTCTTAAGTTTGTCTCCATCCCCATCCCATCTTGTTTCATTTCTCACCCCCACCCCCCCATGACCCCCCACCCTGCCTCTCAAATTCTTCATATCAGAGAGATCATGTGATAATTGTCTTTCTCTGACTGACTTATTTCGCTTAGCATAATACCCTCCAGTTCCATCCATGTCGTTGCAAATGGCAAGATTTCATTTCTCTGGATGGCTGCATAGTATTCCATTGTGTGTGTGTGTGTGTATACCACATCTCCTTTATCCATTTATCTATTGATGGACACCTAGGTTCTTTCCATAGTTTGGCTATTGTGGACATTGCTGCTATAAACATTCAGGTGCACGTGCCCCTTCAGGTCACTACATTTGTTTCTTTAGGGTAAATACCCAGTAGTGTGATTGCTGTGCCATAAGGTAGCTCTATTTTCAACTTTTTGAGGAACCTCTATACTGTTTTCCAGAGTGGCTCTACTAGCTTGCATTCCCACCAACAGTGTAGGAGGGTTCCCCTTTCTCCACATCCTTGCCAACATCTGTCGTTTCCTGACTTGCTAATTTTAGCCATTCTGACTGGTGTGAGATGGTATCTCACTGTGGTTTTAATTTGTATTTCTCTGATACCAAGTGATGTTGAGCACTTTTTCATGTGTCTGTTGGCCATTTGGATGTCCTCTTTGCAGAAATGTCTGTTCATATCTTCTGCCCATTTCTTGACAATCTCTTAACTTCTTTCCCTCCCTTAACCTTTTTACATCTATTTTACTGTATTCTTTTTTTTTTATTGTATTCTTTCTTACAGTGAATAATGGAACAAATATCTATATTCCTGCTTCCCAGAATTGATAACTTGCAGAGTGTTCTATGAACAGGTTATGACCTATTACCGATTGTCTTTAGTATGTAGCTATAATGGCAACTAATATTGTTCATTCTTGTATTGAAAGAGATGGTTGCAATATATTTTTCTAAAAATCCATTTCCCTGAATAACATAGTAATTGCCATTAAAAAAGATTAGCCTCATTCCCACCTCCACTAGATACTAATTATCTAGTAATTTAAAGGCAAAATTTAGAGAAAGTCTTAAAGTTATTTTTTATAAAGTGCATATAAATTTCATGAAGAAACTTACCTATGATTAGGGCCTTGAAGGTATTGAAAATTTTGAATACAGAAGTGGTGGGAGAAGTCCATATAAGGAGAATAAAAGCATATATTTTAATTTGGTTGGATGTTAGAATACATGAAGTAGAAGAATGGAAATAAGGTTGAAATCTGATTGGAGACAGACTATGGAAGTCATATCCCTAAGTGATAATGAGAGCAGTGTTTATTGGGATTCCAGTGTAGTGAAATGGAGAACATTTGAATAAAATCCAGGAAATTCTATAATATAATTATGGTAGTTAGCTTCATACTTAATATTGCAGTTGTCAAAGTAACAAATGACTTTTGGGGATTCATATTATAGGCCAACTGTCTTAATTATGTGCACATTTTTCTTTGTCAGGTGTAAAATTCTAGTTCCTCCTTTATTTAGGGGCTATATTCTCCCTTTGCTATCTTATTTTTTTCTAGCTTTATTGAGGTAAAATTGACAAATTATAAGATATTTAGACTGTACACCTTGATGATTTAATATATGTATACAATGTGAAGGGATTCCCATCATCAAGTTATCACATCAATCGCCACACATATAATTTCTTTTGGTGAGACGATTTAAAATCTACTCTCAGTAAATTTCAATTATATATTGCAATATTATCAACTATAGTTACCCTGTTATACATTAGATCCTCCATCTCATTCATCTGAAAAACTTTGTAACCTTTAAAAAAAATCTTTCCCTATTTCCCCAAACCTCCATCCATCTCTTTTCTATTCTCTGTTCCTATGAAACTGACTTTTAAAAAGATTCCATAGAAGTGATACTGTGTAGTATTTTTCTTTGTCTGGCTTATTTATCATTATGCCCTCTAGATTCATCCATGTTATTGCAAATGTGGTTTTGATGTTTTTTCTTTCTAAAGGCTGAATATTCCATTGTGTGTGTGTATACACACACATACACACAATACATCAAATCTTCTTGATCCATTCCTCTTGACTGACACTTAGGTTGCTTTCGTATCTTGGCTATTGTGAATAATGCTGCTGTGAACATGGGAAGTAGAACTCTCTCTTTGGGATATTGAATTCTCTTTGGATGTGTACTCAGAAGTGGTATTGCTGGATTATATGGTAGTTCGATTTCTAACTTTTTTAGGGAACTCCATAGTGCTTTCTGTAGTGGCTGTATCAATTTACATTCCCACTGACAGTGCTGAAGGGTTCTCTTTTCTCTGTTTCTTCCCCAGCATTTATTATTCCTTTTCTCTTTGATAAAATTCTTCCTAGGTGTAAGGTGATAAATCATTGTGGTTTTGATTTGCATTTCTCTGATGATTAGTGATGTTGAACACCTTTCATGCACTTGTTAGCCATTTCTGTCTTCTTTGGAAAAGTGTCTATTTAGGTTCTTTGCCTATGTTTTAAAAATTTTATTTATTTATTTTTTATTTTATGTAGGTTCTGTGTCCAAGATAAGCCTCAAACTCATGACCTCAAGATCAGGAGTCACATGCTTTAGTGACTGAGCCAGCCAGGCACCCCTATGATTTTAAAGTTTTAATTCCAGTATAGTTAATATTGTATTATTTGCAAGTGTACAATACAGTGATTCAGCATTCTGTACATTACTCAGTGCTCATCATGGTAGTGTACACTTAAACCCTTTTACCTATTTTACTTTCCTTATCTTCCTTCCCTGGTAACCATCAGTTTGTTCTTTATAGTTAAGAGTCTGTTTTTGACTTTGTCTCTTTTTTTGTTTGTTTCTTAAATTCCATATGAGTGGAATCATACGGTGTTTATCTTTCTATGACTGATTTATTTCACTTAACATTATACTCTCTAGATGAATCCATGTCCTTGCAGATGGCAAGATTTCATTATTTTTTATGATTGCATAATATTCCATTGTATATACAGTCCATCTCTTTAAAATTTATTTCAATTCAATTAACATATACTGTATTATTAGTTTCAGGGGTAGATGTTAGTGATTCATCATTTGCATATAATACTCAGTGCTCATTACATCAAGTTCCCACTTTAATGCCCATCACCCAAATATCCCTTCCCCCCACCAGTCTCTCCTTCAGCAACCCTCAGTTTGTTTTCTAGAGTTCAGTGTCTCTTATGGTTTGCCTCCCTATTTTCATCTTTTAGTTTTCCTTCTTTTCTGTTATGTTCATCTGTTTTGTTTCTTAAATTTCATGTAATTGAAATCCTATGGTATTTGTCTTTCTTTGACTTATTTCACTTGGCATAACACCCTCTAGTTCCATCCATGTCGTTGCAAATGGCAAGATTTCATTCTTTTTGATGGCTAAGTAATATTCTAATTTTGTGTGTGTGTGTGTGTGTGTGTGTGTGTGTGTGTGTGTGTGTGTATGTATATACTACATCTTCTTTATCCATCGACCTGTTAATGGACATTGGGGTGTTTTCTATAGTTTGATTATTGTGGACATTGCTGCTATAGACATTGGGGTGCATGTGCCCCTTTGAATCATTATGTTTTATCCTTTGGATAAATACCTAGTAGTGCAATTGCTGGATCATAAGGTAGCCCTATTTTTAACTTTTTGAGGAGCCTCCATACTGTTTTCTAGAGTGGCTGCTGCAGTTTGCATTCCCATCAACAATGTAAGAGGGTTCCCCTTGATTGACTTTTTCCTCTTGCGTGTTCTTGCTCCTTTGTCCTAGATTAATTTGCCATTTCAGTGTGGGTTTGTTTCTTGATTTGCTATTGTCTGTTTATCTGTGTTTCTCTTTTTGTGTTGGTACTATTCTCTTTTGATTACTACATCTTTGTGGTAGAACTTGAAATCTGGGATTGTGATACCTCCATTTTTGTTCTTTTTCAAGATTGCTTTGGCTATTCAGGATTTTTTGTAGTTCCATACAAATTTTAGGATTATTCTATTCTGTGAAAGATGCTATTGGTATTTTGATAGGGAATGCAATAAATCTGTATATTGTTTTGGGTAGTAGGGACATTTTTAACAGTGTTTGTTCTTCTAATCCGGGAGATGGAATCTTTTTCCATTTGTGTCATCTTCAATTTCTTTTGTCAGTGTTTTAGTTTCCATAGTACAGGTCTTTCACCTCTTTGGTTAGGTTTATTCCTAGATATCTTATTATTTTTGGTGGAATTGTAAATGGGGTTGTTTTCTTAATTTCTCTTTTTGCTGCTTTATTATTTGTGTATAGAAATGCAACAAACACCTGTATGTTGACTCTATTGTGCAATCATACTGAATTCATTTGTCTGTTCTAGCAGTTTTTTGGTGGAGTCTTTGGGTGTTCTATATATAGTATCATATCATCTGCAAATATTGAACTGTGTACTTTTTCCTTACCAGTTTGGGTGCCTTTTATTCCCTTCCCTTGATTGAAATGGTCATATGGTTTTTATCCTTTCACTTGTTGATGTGATTTGTCATGTTGATTGATTTACAATATTGAACCGCCCTTGCAATCCAGGGATAAATCTCACTTGATTGTGATAAATGTGTGTGTGTTTTTTTTTCTTTTAATGTATAGTTGGATTCAGTTTGCTGACATTTTGTTAAGGATTTTTGCAACTATGTTTATCAAAGATATTTGCCTGTAGTTCTGTTTTTTTGGTTGTGTCTTTATCTGGTTTCAGTAAAGGTTAATGTTGGCCTCATAGAATTTTGAAGCTTTCCTTCCTCTTCTATTTTTTTGGAAAAGTTGGAGAAGAATAGGAATTCTTCTTTAAATATTTGATAGACTTGAACTGTGAAGCCATCTAGTCCTAGACTTTTTGTTTCTTAGGAGTTTTTTGATTACTGATTCAATTTCTTTTCTTTTCTTTCTCTTCTCGTCTCATCTCGTCTCGTCTCTTCTCTTTCTTTTCTTCCCTGATTCAGTTCCTTTCTTCCTTCCTTTTTTTTAAGATTTTATTTATTTACTTGACAGATAGCACAAGTAGGCAGAGTGGCAGGCAAAGGGAGAAGGAGAAGCAGGCTCACCACTGAGCAGGAAGCTTGATACAGGGCCATATCCCAGGGCCTGGGATCATGACCTGAGCTGAAGGGAGATGCTTAACGTTTTGAGCCACCCAGGCACCCCTCTAATTGAATTTCATTCCTGGTAAAATTTGTTCAATTTTTCTATTTGTTCCTGATTTAGTTTTGGGAGGTTATATGTTCTAAGAATTTATTTATTTCCTTAGGTTGTCGAATTTGTTGGCATATAATTTTTCAAAACAGTCTCTTATAATCCTTTGTATTTCCTTTTTTTTTTTTTTAAAGACTTTTCCATATTTAGAGAGAGAGTGAGAACAAAGTCGGGGGGGAGAGAGAGAAACAATCCGAAGCAGACTCTTTGTTGAGTGAGGAGCCCCATGTGGGCTCAACTCCATGGCTATGAGATCATGACCCGAGCTGAAACCAAGGGTCGGAGGTCTGACAACTATATCACCCAGGTACCCCAATTTCCTTTTTCTTCTTTTAAAGATTTATTTATTTTAGAGAGAGAGAGAGAGAGAGAGAATGCGCACACAAGTAGGAGGTGCAGAGGAAGAGAAAATCTCAAGCAAACTCCATAGTGAGCATGGAGCCTGACATGGGACTTGATCTCATGACCCTGAGATCACAACCTAAGCTAAAACCAAGAGCTGGATGCTTAAATGAGTGGTGCGTTTATTCTTTGTATTTCTGTGGTGTTGGTTTTTTACTTCTCTTTCATTTCTGATTTTGTTTGAGGCTTTTCTCTTTAACATTTTTTTTTTCTAATTTTTTTGATGAGACTAAAAGTTTATCAATTTTTTATCTTTTCAAAGAAGCAGCTTCTGTTTTCATTGATCTATTATACTGGTTTTGTTTGTTTTAGTTTCTATTTGTTTCCTTCCTTCTACTGGTTTTGTTCTTTTTTTTTTTTTTTTCCCTTGGGTTTTGTTTGTTCTTTTTCTAGCTCTTTTAGGTGTAGAGTTAGGTTGTTTATTTTAGATTTTTCTTGCTTCTTGAGGTAGGTCTATATTGCTATAAATTTTTCTCATAGAACAGCTTTTGCTCTTCTCAAAGATATTGGCTGTTGTATTTTCATTTTTAATTGTTATTTTTTTTTGCTTTCTTTGATTACTTGGTTGACCCATTCATTGTTTAGTAGCATGTTATTTAATCTCAATGTATTTGTAATCTTTCCATATTTATTTTTCTGGTTGATTTCTAGTTTCATAGTGTTGTGGCCAGAAAAGATACATGGAATGACTTCGATTTTTTTTGAATTTGTTGAGACTTGTTCTGTGGCCCAACATGTGATCTCTTCTGGAGAGTATGTGCACTTGAAAAGAATGTGCATTCTGCTGTTTGGGATAGAATGTTTGAATGTCTTAGATCCATCTGGTCCAGTGTGTCATTTAAAGCAGCTGTTTCCCTGTTGATTTTCTCTTTGGATGTTCTGTGCATTGATGTAAGTGGGTTGTTAAAGGCCCCTACCATTATTGTGTTATGATCTATTACTTCCTTTGTGTTTGTTATTAACTGCTCTATGTATTTGGGTGCTCCCATAAATATTTACAGTTGTTACATTTTTTTATGGATTGTTCCCTTTATGATTATATAATGTTCTTCTTTGTGTCTTGTTAAAATCTTTGTTTTAAAGTCTCTTTTTTTCTGATGTATTACTACTAGTAATGTACTAGTTTTCTTTACACTTCTATTTGGATGATAAGTCCTTCTCCATTCCTTCACTTTCAATCTACATGTGTCTTTAAGTCTGAAATGAGCCTGTGGTAGGTAGCATATAGATGGGTCTTGCTTTTTCAACCCATTTCATCACCCTATATTTTTTGATTGGAGCTTTTAGTATATTTATGCTCAATGTAATTATTGATAAGTATGTACTTACTGTCATTACTTGTTTTATGGTTGTTTTTATAGTTCTTTGTTCTGTCTCTTGCTCTCTCTTCTCATGGTTTTCTGGCTTTCTTTAGTGATATCTTTGGGTTCCTTTTTCTTTAGTTTTTGCATATCTATTACTGGTTTTTGATTTGTGGTTATCTTTAGGTTTTGGGTTTTTCTTTTTTAAGATTTTATTTTAGAGTGAGCATGCATGTGCTAGTGGTGGGGGGAGGTGCAGAGGGGGAGGGAGAGAAAGAGGGAAAGAATCCCAACCAGACTTTGTGCTGAGTGTGTAGTCAGCCCAATGTGGGGCTTAATCTCATGACTCTTAGACCATAACCTGAGCTGAAACCGAGAGTTGGATGCCCAACCAGCTGAGCCACCCAGGTGTTCCACCATTATAGGTTTTTATATAGAATCTTCCATATATAGCAGTCTGCATTAAGTTGATTGTCACTTAAATTTGAGCCCATTCTTTACTCAGCTTCTCCTCACGTTTTAGGTACTTGGTGTCATACTTTACATCCTTCTATTTTGGAATCCCTTGACTGGCCTTTATAGATAAGTTTAATTTTAATGCTTTTGTGTTTCCTACTTCTCTTACTACTGCTTATAGTCTTTACATTCAAAGAATCCCCTTTAGCATTTCTCATAGAGCTGGTTTAGTGGTCATAAATTCCTTTAACTTTTGTTTTTCTGGGAAATAATCTTTATCTCTTCCTCAAGTCTGGATGATAGCCTTACTGGATAGAGTATTCTTGGTTGTAGGTTTTTTTCTTTTAGTATGTTGAATATGTCCTACTATTGCCTTCAAGCCTGTGAAGTTTCTGCTGAAAAATAGCCGATAACCTTATGGGATTTCCTTTGTATGCAGCTGTTTTCTTGTACTGCTTTTTAAGATTGCCTTTATATCACCAGTTTTTACCATTTTAATTGCTGTATGTCTTGGTGTGGAGGACCTCCTTGGATTGCTTTGTTGGGGACTCTCTGTGCCTCTGAATTTCTGTTTTCCTAATTGGAAAGTTTTCAGTAATCATTTCTTCAAATAAACTCTCTGCACTCTTTTTTTTGTCTTCTCTTTCTGGTGTCACTGTTATGCAAATATTATTACGCTTGATCATTTGTTGAGTTCCCTAAGTCTATTTTCATTTTTATTTATTTTTTCTTTTCTCCTGCTCAGCTTGATTGCTTTCCATTACTTTGTCTTCCAGGTTGCTGATCTGTTTTTCTGTTCCCTCTAGTCTACTGTTTAATATATAAATATATTTTTTAAGATTTTTTTTATTTGTTTATTTGACAGAGAGAGATCACAAGTAGGCAGAGAGGCAGGCAGAGAGAGAGGGGGAAGCAGGCTCCCCGCTGAGCAGAGAGCCCGATGCGGGGCTCGATCCCAGGACCCTGAGACCATGACCTGAGCTGAAGGCAGAGGCTTTAACCCACTGAGCCACCCAGGTGCCCCTGTTTAATATATTTTTAATTTTAATTTTTTTAATTTTTAATTTTTTTATTTTTAATTTTTAGTTACTGATTCTTCATCTGATAGGTTTTTGTTTTTTTAATGTTTTTAAACTTATCTTTTTATTCATTTATATATTTACTTATTTGTTTATTTGAGAGAGAGAATGAGAGAGATTGAGCATGAGAGGGGGAAGGTCAGAGGGAGAAGCAGACCCTCTGCTGAGCAGGGAGCCTGATGTAGGACTTGATCCTGGGACTCTAGGATCATGACCCGAGCTGAAGGCATTCACTCAACCAGCTGAGCCACCCAGGTGCCCCAAAAGATTTTATCTATCTATCTATCTAATCTATCTATCTATATCTATCTATATCTGTCTATCTATATCTATCTGTCATCTATCTATCTAATTTATTTATTTATTTATTTATTTGGCAGAGAAAGTGCACATGCACAAGAAGGGGGTGCAGCAGGCAGAAGGAGAAGCAGGACCCTGGCTCGGATCATGACCTGAGCCAAAGGCTTAAATGATTGAACCACCCAGGCATCCCCTTTTTTATGTTTTCTATCTTTTTATTAAGGGTCTCACTGAGGTCCTCCACTCCTTTCTCAAGTCTAGTGAGTATTTATATGACCATTACTTTAAATTCTCTATGAGGCATATTGTGTGCTTAATTTAGCTTTCTGGCTGTGATTTTGACCTATTTCATTTGGGGCATATTCCTCTGTCTCCTCATTTTGTCTGTGCGTGTCTGTGCATGTTAGGAAATAAGCTACATCTCTTGCTCTTGAAAGTAGTGGCCTTAAGAAGAAAAGGTTTTTTTTTTTTTTTTTAAAGATTTTATTTATTTGACAGCGAGAAACACAGCGAGAGAGGGAACACAAGCAGAGGGACTGGTAGCGGGAGAAGCAGGCTTCCCGCCGAGCAGGGAGCTCGATGCGGGGCTCGATCGCAGGACTCTGGGATCTGACCTGGGCCGAAGGCAGACGCTTAACGACTGAGCCACCCAGGCGCCCAGAAGAAAAGGTTTTTGTAATACCCTGTAGTGCAGCATCCCCTGTTTAGCAGAACCTGGTACTTCAGGGGTGTCTCCTGTGTGTGTGTATATGTATGTGTTTCCTGCTGTTGTGGAATGTTTCCTTCAATCTAGTCATCTGAAATGGCTCTCTGTTGTGGGCAGTGTTAGGTCCCTGTGTTTTTAGTGGGCCTGTCTGGGGCTTCCTTGGTCTTGATTTGAGTGAGACCAGGCATTTGCCAGAGATGCAGTAGCACTGAACTGCAGGGTGCTTTCCCTGTGTTGTCACCTGAGAAGTTTTATTGATGGGCAGAGCCTACTGTCAGACCAGATTCCTGTCCCCAGCCTGTTGCTGGGGCTGTCGTCTGGTTGGTACGTGTGGTTATCTTTCCCTCTCACTGAGGCAGGAGTCATTTTGGCGTGGTACTGGCTGCTGTTGGGGCTGCTCGCACGGTGCCAGACTTGTGGCACCACTTTGGATGGATCTGGCTAAGGGTGTATTGGAGGGGATAATTGGGCAGAATTCAGGGGCATTTATGCTTTTGGTAAGTTAGGTAGCTAGTGTTGGCACCCTCGGTTCCTGCAGGTGTCTAAGGGTGTAGGCTGCAGGGTTGGGGAGGGAAATGGCACCTGCCAGATCTTTTGTTTCCAGAAAAATCTCCTAATGATTCCCACCCCTGCAGTGTACACTCTGAGATTAGTAAACAAATCTCTCTCCCATATACCTCAGGTATTTTTTTTTCAAACTGCTAGTTCTATGCTGTATCATCACTGGGCTGTTGTGCTGTGTCTTTAAGGGTGGGGACTCAATTTCTTCTTGCCCTTCTGGCTCTCCCAGAGCTGAACCAACTTGTTTTGAAAGTTGTAGATGTTAAGCCCCCTTGATGATAAGAACTCATGAAATTATGCCCCTCTCGTTTTCAAACCCAAATATTTAGGGATTCTTTGTTCCAGTGTGGGTCCCTCATGCCTGGGGTGCCTGGTTTGGGGTCCTTTCCTCTCCCCTCTTCTCATGGGCAGTGTTCCTCCTCCCAGGCATAGTCCCACAGGTCCATTTAGCTCTGGACTGCATCTCTGCCCTTCCTACCCTCTTTTATGTGGCCTCTTTTCTACATTTAACTGTGAGAGTCTGTTCTGCTGGTCTTGAATCATTTTCTGGGTTATTTACACTGATGTGGGTGTTATCTAGTTGTATCTGTGGGATGAAGTAAGCTAAGAGTCCTGCCACCCTGCCCATGACACATGGGCAGGATGAGCTGCCTCTTTGCCACTTTTTTAGTTGATTTAATGTTTTGTTTTTTGTGTTATTGAGTCGTATGAGTTCCTTATAGATAATGTTTATTTATACTTTATCAGTTACAACATTTGTAAATGTTTACTCTCATTCCTTGTGTTGCCTTTTCATTTTATTGATGATTTCTTTTGCTGTGCAGAAGCTTTTCCATTTGATAGAGTTCTATTTATTTTTCCTTTTGTTGTCTTTTTTTTGGTTTAATCCAAACAATTTATTGCCAAGACTAGTGTCAATGAGCTTAACCTCTGTGTTTTCTTCTAGCACTTTTATTTTTTCTGGTCTGATATTCAAGTCTTTAAGTTCATTTTGACTGAATTTTGTGTATGATGTAAGATAGGGGTCTACTTTCATTTCATTCATTTTCATGTGACCATCCAGTTTTCCCTATCATTTATTTTAGGACAATTTATTGTCCTTTCACCATTACATTTTCTTGGATTTTTTTGTTATAAATGAAGTGACCATATACGCATGCTAGGTTCTCTATTTTGTCCCAGAATCTCAGTTTGTATGTCTACATTTATGCCAATACCATATCATTTGATTACCATAGGTTTGTAATATAGATGGTCCCTAACTGATGATGGTTTGGCTTAAGATTGTTTGACTTTACAATGATGCAAAAGCAGTATATATTCAATAGAAACAATACTTTGAATTTTGATCTTTTTCTGGGCTAGTGATATGTAGTATGATACTCTCTCAAGGTGCTAGGTAATGGTAGCATGCTGTAGCTCCCAGTCAGTCAAGCAGTCAGGAGGGTAAACAATGATACACTAACAACCATTCTGTACCCATACAGCCATTCTGTTGTTCATGTTTAGTAGAGCATATGGTAAGTTACATGAGATATGCAACCCTTTATTGTAAAATAGGCTTTGTGTTAGATTTTTTTCTCCAACTGTATGCTAATGTTAAGTGTTCTGAGTATGCTTCAGGTCGGCTAGGCTAAGCTATGAAATTTGGTAGGTTAGGTGTATTAAATGCACTTTCAACTACAATATTTTCAACTTAGGATGACTTTATCAGAATGTAATCCTGTTGTAAGTCAAGGAAGAGTTCGATAGTTTGAACAAAGTGTGACGACTTCAGCTTTGTTCTCTTTTCTCGAGATTACCTTGGCTATTTGGGGTCTTCTGTGGGCCCATACAAATTTTAGGATTGTTCTGTTTCTGTGAAAAATTCTATTGGAATTTTGATGAGGATTGCATTGAATCTGTAGATTGTTTTGAATAGCATGGACATTTTAACAATATTGATTGTTCCCATCCATAAGCACGAAATTTCTCACCATTATTTGTGTATCCTTCAGCTTCTTCCATCTGTGTCTTACAGTTTTCAGTATACAGATGATTTGTCTCCTTGGTTAAATTTATTCTAAGGTTTTTTTTTTTTGCTGTTATCGTAAGTAGGATTGTTTTCTTAATTTCTCTTTTTGATAGACTGTTGTTAGTGTATAGAAACACAACTGATTTTTGTATATTGGTATTATATCTTGTAACTACTGAATTTGTTCTAACATTTTTTTTTGGTGGAGACTTTAGGGTTTTCTGTATATATTATGTTATCTGAAGATAAATGCAATTTTACTTTTTTTTGTTTTGAATGTTCTTTATTTCTTTTTCTTTCCTAATGTTGGCCATCTGTATGTCTTTTTTTTTTCCCCCATCTGTATGTCTTCTTTGGGAAAATGTCCTTCACCCAATTTTTAATTGGATTATTTTGGGAGTTGAGTGGTAGGAGGTTTTCTTACATGTTTTGGATATTAACCCCTTACTGGAGACATCATTTGCAAATATCTTTTCCTATTAACTAGGTTGCTGTTTTGTTTTGTTGATGGTTTTTTTCACTGTGCAAAAGCTTTTCAGTTTGATGGTAGTCCCAGTTGTTTATTTTTGCTTTTACTTCCCTTTCTAAATAGACAGATTCAGAAAAATATTGCTAAGTTCCATGTCTAAAAATTTACTGCTTATGTTTCTTCCAGGAGTTTTATGGTTTCAAGTCTTACATCTACATCTTTAATCCATTTCGAATTTATTTTTTCATGTAGTATAAGAAAGTGGTCCCATTTTATTCTTTTCCATGTAACTGTCCAGTATTCCCAATACTATTTATCAAAAAGGCTGTCTTTTTCCTATTGTATATTTTGCCTCCCTTATCATAGGTTAGTTGACCATATAAACATGGGTTTTATTTCTGGGCTCTCTATTTGGTCTTGGTAATGTATTTTTGTACCAATACTGTATTGTCTTGATTACTTTACCTTTGTAGTGTACTTTGAAATCTGGGATTCTGGTGCCTTCAGCTTCATTCCCCTTTTTCAGCATTGCTTTGGCTGTTCAGTGTGTTTTGTGGTCCTATCCAAATTTTAGGGTTATTTGTTCTAAGTCTCTGAAAAATACATTTGGTATTTTGATAGAGTTTGTATTGAATATATAGGTTGCTTTGGGTAGTAAGGACTTTTTTTTTTTTTTTTTGAGAGAGCACGAGTGAGCACAAACAGGGGGCTGAGGCTGAGGCAGAGGGAGAGGGAGAAACAGACTCCTTGCTGAGCAGGGAGCCCAACACAGGGCTAGATGCCAAGACCCCAGGATCATGACTTGAACCAAAGGCAAACACTTAAACGACTGAGCCACCTAGGTGTCCCAGTAAGGACATTTTTTTTTTTTAATTTTATTTATTTTTTTTCAGTGTTACAAGATTTATTGTTTTGCACTACACCCAGTGCTCCATGTAGTACGTGCCCTCCTCAATACCCACCACCAGGCTGGCCCAACCACCACCCCCCTCCCCTCCAATACCCTCACTTTGCCAGAGGGGGAGATGAACCATGAGAGACTGTGGACTGTGAGCAACAAGGACATTTTTATAATATGAATTCTTCCAGTCAATGAGCGTGGAGTATTTTTCCATTTATTTGTGTTGTCTTCAATTTCTTTCATCAGGGTCTTAATCATTTTCATTTTCTATTTTTTCCTGCCTTTCACCTCTTTGGTTAAATTTATTCCTAGGTATTTTGTTCCTTTTTTTTTTTTTTTTTAAAGACTTATTTATTTGAGAGACACAGACTGCAAGCAGGAGGAGGGGCAGAGGAAAGGAGAAGGAGAGAAGCAGATTCCATGCTGAGAGTGGAGCCCAGTGTAGGGCTGGATCCCACAACTCATAAGATTATGACTGGAGCCACAATCAAGAGTCAGACACTTAACTGAAGCACCCAGGCACCTCTATTTTGTTTTTTTGATGCAATTGTAAATGGAATTGTTTTCTTAATTTCTCTTTCTGCTATTTTTTTCTTAGTATATAGAAACATAACTGATTTTTGCACATTAATTTTGTATCTTGCAACTTTACAGAATTCATTTATTCTAATACTTTTTTGGTAGAGCCTTTAGAGTTTTCTGTGTATAGTATCATGTCATCTGCAAGTAGTGACAGGTTGAGTTCTTCCTTACTGATTTTGATGTCTTTTTTTTGTATGATTACCAGAGCCAGGATTTCTAATACTTGGTTGAATAAAAGTTATAGAGTGGCTATCCTTGTCTTATTGTTCATTTTAGAGAATAGCTTTCAGATTTTCACCATTGACTATGCTTTTAGCTGTAGGTTTGTCATATATGGCCTTTATTAGGTTGAAGTATGTTCCCTCTAAACCCACTTTGTTCTGAGTTTTTATGATGAAAGGAGATTGACTTTTCTCAGTTTTTTTCTGCATCTATTGAGATAATCATACGATTTTTTTATCTTTCATTTTGTTAATGTGATGTATCATGTTAATTTGTGTATATTGAATGGTCTTTGCGTCACTGAGATGAAATACAGTTGATCTTGGTGAATAATTCTTTTAATGAATTTTTAAAAGTTTTTTTTGTTGTGTTTTGGTATCAGGGTAATGTTGGCCTCTTAGAACGGATTTGGAGGCATTCCTTCCTCTTCTGTTTTTTGGAATAGTTTGAGAAGGATAGGTATTAACTCTTACTTAAATATTTGGTGGAATTTACCTGTGAAACCATCTTGTCCTGGACTTTTGTTGAGTTTTGTGATTACTAATTTTATTTGTTATTAGTAATGGTTAGTTCAGAATTTCTATTTCTTCCTGTTCAGTCTTGGAAAGTTCTATATTTCTAGGAATTTATTCATTTCTTCTAGGTTTTTAATTTGTTGCCATATAATTTTTTGTAGTAGTCTCTTACAGTCTTGTGTATTTCTGTGGTGTCAGTTGTTAACTTCTTCATTTCTGGTTTTATTTTTTTTTGAGACCTATTCTTTGTTTTTCTTAATGAATCTAGTTTTAGGGGTTTTTTTCTTTTTTTTAATTTTTATTTTTGCTTTACTTTTCAGAGAACCAGCTCTTCATTCATTTTTTTTTAATAGTCTCTCTTTTATTTATTTCCATTTTAAGCTCTATTATTCCCTTCTACTAAGTTACAGTTTTGTTCTTTTTTTCTGGTTCCTTTAGGTATAAAGTTATGTTGTTCATTTGAGATTTTTCTTGTTTCTTGAGGTAGACCTACATTGGTATAAAGTTCCCCCTTGGAACTCCCTTTCCTTTGTCTCATAGAATTTGAACTGTTGTGTTTCCATTTGTCTCCAGATATTGTTTTGGTTTCCTCTTTGATTTCTTCATTGATTTATTGGTTTTTTTAGTAGCATGATGTTTAGCCTCCGCATGTTTGGTTTTTTCCCAGGTTTTTTCTTGTAATTTATTTGTAGTTTATATTGCTCATATTGTACATTCCAAGTGCACTTGAAAAGAATGTGGAATCTGCTGTTTTTGGAATGTTTTGTGTATATAACTGTTAAGCCCATGTGGTCTAATGTGTTGTTCAAGTTTACTGTTTTTTTAAATTGATTTTCTGTCTGGGATAATCTTCCATTGATGTAAGTAGTTATTAAAATCCACTACTGTTACTGTATTACTGTTAATTTCTCCCTTTGTGTCTGTTAATATTTGCTTTTATGTGTTCAGATGCACCTATGTTGGGTGCAGATACTTAACAATTGTTATGTTGTGGTTTTGGATCCATCCCTATGTCATTATGTAATACCCTTCTTTGCCTCTTGTTATAGTCTTTGTTTTAAAGTCTGTTTTGTCTAAGTATTGCAGCCCCAGTTTTTGTTCGTTTGCTTCCATTTGCATGGAATATCTTTCCATCTCTTTTCTTTCAGTCTATATGTGTCTTTAGGTTTGAAGGAAGTCTTTTTGTAAGCAGCGTATAGATGGGTTTTTAATCCATTCAGTCAGCCTATGTTTTTTCATTATTTAGCCCATTTGTATTTAAAGTAATTATTGGTCGGTGTGTACTTCTAGTTGTTTTTGTACTTCTTCTTTATTTTTTTCTCACTCTCTTCCTTTGTGATTTGATGACTTTTTGTATTTTGTAGGTTTTTGTTTTTTCCCTGTTCACGTTATTTTATTTTATTTTTTTAATTAATTTTTATTAACATATAATGTATTATTTGCCCCGGGGTACATGTCTGTGAATCATCAGGCTTACACATTTCACAGCACTTAACAGCACATACCCTCCCCAATGTTC
>CM053611.1:46852110-46945673 GCA_028646535.1 Procyon lotor
ATGGGGTGTAGACCTATTTTTATTGATTTTGTGGGGGTTCTCTGTGTCTCCTGGATTTTGATGCTTGTTCACTTTGCCAAATTAGGGAAAGTCTTCACAATAATTTGCTCCAATAAAGCTTCTGCCTCTCTTTCTCCTTCTTCTTCTTCTGGGATCTCAGTTATTCTAATGTTGTTGCATCTTATGGTATCAGTTATCTCTCGAATTCTCCCCTTGTGATCCAGTAGTTATTTATCTCTCTTTTTCTCAGCTTCTTTATTCTCCATTTGGTCTTCTATATCCCTAATTCTCTCTTCTGCCTTATTTATCTTAGCAGTAGGAACTTCCATTTTTGATTGCACCTCATTAATAGCTTTTTTGATTTCGACTTGGTTAGATTTTAGTTCTTTTATTTCTCCAGAAAGGACTATTACTTCTCCTGAAAGAGATTCTCTAATATCTTCCATGCTTTTTTGGAGCTCAGCTAGCATCTTGGTAATTGTCATTTTGAACTCTAGTTCTGATATATTACTAATGTCTGTATCGATTAGGTCCCTAGTCGGTCAGTACTGCCTCTTGTTTATTTATTTATTTACTTATTTATTTGGTGGTGAATTTTTCCGCCTTGGCATTTTATTGAGATAAGAGTAGATGAATGAGAGAGCAAAGAGTAAGAGGGTAGCACGGACTCCAGAAAAATAAGAAGAATGCCAAAACCAGGGGTTGAAGGAAAAGGAGGGGGGAAGAAAAGAAAAAAAAAAAGGAAAAGAGAGAAAAGCAAAAAATGTATAACACACACACCCACACACACACACACACACGTTAGACTTGTGATTAGAACAGAGCCCCACACCTGATTTTGGGTGTTTTTTAGTCTGTTAGAAGAAACTACCTCCCAAAATTTTAAAGAAAGAGAAATTTAACACTATGAAGGGATGGAATATGAGTGTAAAGATGAAAATTAAAAAATATTCTATAAAAGAGATTGATAAGAGTCTGATTTAAAAAAAAAAAGAAAGAGGAAAGAATGTGATCAGGCTGGAGACTAGAACCAGCTGTGTGCTAGATGTAGGGTATATTTTGATCTGTTAGAAGAAATTGTATCCCAAAGTTAAAAAAAAAAAACAACCCTATATGTATACAAAAAGTAAGCCTATATACAATAGGGGGATAAAATATAATTTTAACAGTGAAAATTAGAAAAGGTTTTTAAAAAGGTATTGATGAGATGCTAGTTAAAAAACATTAAAATCGGAAGGAGGAAAAATAAAATAAAATAAGAAAAAATAAAATTAAAAATTTTACTCTGAAAGACTAAAGGATCATAGGAAAAAAAGCCATGAGTTCTGTGTGTTCCTTTTTCCTGATTCTGCAGTTCCGCTGTTCTCATTGATCAATGAACTTGGTCTTGGCCTGATATTCTTGCTGATCTTCTGGGGGAGGGGCCTGTTGCAGTTATTCTCAGATATCTTTGCCTGAGGCGGAATTGCACCATCCTTGCCAGGGGCCAGGCCAAACAATCTGCCAGTGTTCACTCTTGGGAGCTTTTGTTCCCTGAAAGCTTTTCGTACAGCTTTGGAGGATGGAAATGAAAATGGCGTCCTCCCAATCTCTGGCCAGTAGGAGCCGAGCACTTAGGGCCCCCCTCCTCAGTGCACCTTTGGAGGAAAGGAGTCAGTCTCTCCCATCTCCCTAATCCCTGGCCGCACCCTGAGTTCACCCAGCCTGTGAGAGTGTTTCTGTCTCTGGTGCACAGCCCTGTTTGGAGTCTCCAAACTCAGGAGATCCCTGCAGTGCACTCCTGCGCCACTCCTACCAAAGGAGGAAGGAAGGGGTCTCTCCAGAGCTGCCCCTTGTGGGGTCCCTGCTTGAAGAGCAGTGGCCCAACTGTGCCTCAGATCACGGTTTAAGGTAAGCCCAAGCTGATAGACCACTGCTCCACTAGGTCTCTATAGCCAGCTTCCCCGCTCTGATACCTGGGAACTCTGCCACCCTCAGACACCCCTGGTCTTTCTGCTACCCCACAGCTCCTGAAACCACATGGTTCCTCTGAGCGCTCTATCCCTGCTTAGCCTCTGGAGCAGTGTCCCTCAGTGGAGCGACTTCTAAAAAGTTCCAATTTTGTGCTCTGCAGCTTGCCAGGACAGCACACCTGCCCCCCCTTCCCCCCCAGCATATCTTCCTTTTGGAAAGTGGTCGATTTTTTTGTTCCTGGAATCCTGCTTTTCTATCTCCTGAGAGAATGGTGAAGGATTCACAGTTGGAGGATGTAACCCGGAGGACTTGAGGCCAGCTCTTAATTGACTTTTCTTAGATACATAGTGATGGGAATTAGGTTGTACAAAAAGAATTTGGTGAGAGCCGTAAGAGTGTCCTGGGTAATGGAAAATCAGCCAGGAATAAAAGTAGTTTGTATTTACACATGTAAAGAGTGTTTTGAGACTTTGACTTGTCCCTAATTCTGCTGAGCTTTATAATGTGGGGACTGCTTATAGAATTGATCTCTCTTCTTATCTGTTTGTAAACTGAAATGCTTAATATTGCTGGCTCTGTCATACTACTTATATTTCTGAACTTTGAAAAGTCATTTTGCTTCTTGTGCAAGTTTTTGTAAATTTTAAAATGTTGGTCAATAATCTCTAAGATCCTCTCCAGCCTTGACACTTAAGGTGTCAATGAATTGTAATTTATTTCCTTTTTCTTTTTTGAAGTTTGAATGCCAGCAGTACACTTATGATGCTTCATAGAACAGAATAGATTGGGTTCTTTGTTCAATAAACTCAAAATGGTCAATTAGGACATAACTTTTGGGAAATATATATTTTTAAAGATTTTATTTATTTATATGACAGAGAGAGAGAGGTCGCAAGCAGGCAGAGAGGCAGGCAGAGAGAGGAGGGGAAGCAGGCTTCCCACCGAGCAGAGAGCCCGATGCAGGTCTTGATTCCAGGACCTTGAAATCAAATCCTGAGCTGAAGGCAGAGGCTTTAACCCACTGTGTCACCCAGGCACCCCTGGAAATATGTTAACAAGTTTAGTAAGTGGCAAATATGAGGGTATTCGGTAACTTATTCATCTAGTTTATGAAAATTTGGAAAAATTTCATTTTGAAAATTGAACAGCTTTGTGTATTCACAGTTGATATACTTGGAAAGCAGTGTAATGCACTGGTTAAATACTTTAAAATCAGAATTCTTGGATTTGAATCTCCATTTTACATTTATTAACAATGTGACTGTGGGCAAGTTACTTAACCTCTCTGTGGCTTAGTTTCTTGGGGATAAAAATAGATCTTAACCTTATTTAGTTGGTGTGAAGATTAAATGAATTTATACATATAAAGTATCCAAAGCATTTAGGGTGGTGCAAGATATATAGTACTTGTTATTAGAAGTTTTTATTTTCATGTCATATAATCTCATATAGCTAAGATTTTATTATTTATAATTCTTGCACAAATCTTGAATTTGAGACCATAGTTTCATATATATCCAAAAGCTGTTTTGTGCTTTTTGAATGGTCATGAATGTTATAGCATTCTATTATTACTAGTAGAGCAAATATTTTAGAGCTGTTAAAATACTGTGCTGTCGTTGGGATACAGTGCAGTGTTTAGCGTAAAGTAGGTATAAGGCATATCCATAATGACTAGCTAAAGAAGTTAGATTTTCAAGTACACATAGTTGATACATTAATATAACTGAAGTTGCTCTAATAATAAACTTAGAATTTTCCTGGATCCAAATAGATTTTAATCTTTTCTCTATCCCCTTTTGATTTTAGCAGAAATATAAGGTAAGGCAAGAAAATAGCAGTTTTGGGTTTTTTTTAAAAAAGGTTTTATTTATTTATTTGACAGAGAGGAGAGAGATCTCAAGTAGGCAGAGAGGCAGGCAGAGAGAGAGGGGGAAGCAGGCTCCCCGCTGAGCAGAGAGCCTGATGTGGGGCTCGACCCCAGACCCTGAGATCATGACCTGCACTGAAGGCAGAAGCTTTAATCCACTGAGCCACACAGGCGCCCCAAGAAAATAGCAGTTTTGACCAAGAATATTGCTATCAGATGAGAATGTTTTAAGGATACATCTTTTCCAATGCATTGCTTTCTCTTTGCTTATATTGATTTTATAATCCAGGTTTATTATGTGTTTTATTATTCTTTGTAAGTCTAGAGTCTTTTTTACTATTTCTTGGGTTTCTAAGAAAATTTTGTGAGATAGTATATACTATAAATAACATTTTCATAGTTTCTTTACAGAAAATAATATAATTCTTACTATACTTATAGATTTTAATTTCAAGTCGTCATTTCAGCTAAAATGGCAGTCATTGTAGAGACTTATCTTTTGTCTTGCTTCCTTTTTCAGTACCAGGGTTCTGATAAAGCAGGAAAGGAGAAAGCAAAAGGTAAAGAAAAAATATTTCTATTTATATTAGCCTTATAATAACAGTGATCTTTTGAAGTGTTTTTCAAAGGTTAATAAATTCACCTAAGTAACTAGAGGACCATCCAGTCTTCTCTGTTCTTGTAGATAGCTTGATTAGCCAACCGTCTTCTCAGGCAGAGACTAAAAGGTCATTGTTGGTTCCTGTCATTCTAGTTCCAAAATATATCCCAGTCTTTAAAGTTAAGTCTGATCACTTCTCACTACCTGTGCTATGAGTACCCAGATTCAGTCCGTCATTTATTGCCTGGAGTATTATGATGGCCTTATAACCTATCTTCTACTTAAAAAAAATTTTTTTTCTTACATTTATTTTATTATATGAAGTTGAGCATGTATATATATCTTACAACCAAGCAGTATATATTCAAGAGAAACTTCCACATTTGTACTTTGAGACATTTACAAGCTTGTTTGGATCATTGTTGTTAAGTAGTAAAAAAGAAAGAGAAGGCAAAAGAGAGGAAGAAGAAGAGTGGGGGTTGGGGAGGGAAGGGGACCACCCAAATGACCTTTAGTAGTAGAATGGTTAAACAAATTGTGGCAAGTAATGATATAGTAGTGAGAGTGTATCAACCACATGTGATTAATGTAGATGAATTCCAAAAATATAATATTGAACAAATAAAGCAACTCACAGGTTATGTAAGCAGTAAGATTCCATTTATAAAAGTTTCAAAACAAAAAATATGTTCAAAGCTTACAAAATTTAGCAAGGAAGTGATTATTATAAAAGTAGGATAGTTATTTAGTGAAATGATGTCTCATTGTGAATTTAACTTGTATTTTCATAATACATGTATTAACATGTATTTCCCATGATTACTAATGAGGTTATCTGATATTTTCATCCATGTTTCCTCTTTTGTGAAGTACTTTTCCAAGTATTTTTTCCATTTTTAATTTATGTTTTTCTTATTGTCTTTATATATTTAGAATTCTTGGGTTATATGTGTACTCTGTAGCTTTTATTTTTACTTTTTTAATGTTACCTTTTAAGGAATGTTCTTAATTTTAACATAATCAAATTTATCAATGTTTTTCTGCCTTATCTTTTATTCCTTTGTAGTCTAGTCTTCACACAGTTAATATGACTTTTTAAGAACACAAATCAGAATTTTCATTCCTCTGCTTAAAAGCTCCAATTGTTTTCATTGCTTTAGAATAATATCTGACTTAACCATAGCCTTGAAGGACCTGAAAGATCTACACCCTGCCTACTTCTCTGACTTTGTTTCTACTTACCCTCTTCATTTTATTTTAGCTATACTGACCTTCTTTCTGCCAATCTTCTTCTCTTTGTCTAGAATATTCTTCCTCAAGATATTTGCATGTCTGCCTTGTTAGCATTTACGTTTTAGCTGAAGTGTCTCCTCTTAGATTAGCTTTCTCTGATCACAGCATCTAAGTAGCTCCCCACTCTCCAGTTACTTTCTTTCCAGGACCATTTTTTATCATTCTTCTCTTTCATAATCTGGTATTTTCTTATACATTTGTTTCCTCTGTTTCCATTCATTAACATATATTCATCAGAAGAGGGATTTTATTACTTTTGTTCATTTTGTATCTCCTATGCCTAGAATTGTGTCAAGCAATAACGTAGGCATTCAATAAATAAACTATAATCAGGCCCCAGGTTTTTTTTTTTTAGTAGTCTAACTCTGGATCATTCTTGTGAATATTTATAAGAAAGGGAAAGACATATGGCCCTTTCCTACTAAAGTGTTGATCTCCAGTTATATCACTTTCCTATTTGAAAATGTCATACCTTCCCTTGAATATGTCCTGTCTCCCTTAAGCCACTTTTCCCCAACCCTATTTTTAATCTCTTCGTACTCATTAGATGACTTTATCTTATATTTCAGAGGAAATAGGCTATCAGATGAGAATTATCCTGTATATCTACTACCAGTTCTGTAAACTATCTTACATCTTCACTGATCTTCTCTTTCCCTTCGGTGACTGTGGTGGTAGTTTCCTTTAGTCAAAGGAAGGTCTCTTTATTTGCAGTCTGGATTCCATCGTTCTTAAGGATTTCATTGCATTAGTTACTTCTTCTTTTTCTTGTATCCTCAACGAGCCACTGTCAACTGGAGGCTTTCCACTGATATTCAGACATACTTAGTTTTCCCCTGTTAAAACCAGTAAAGCTCTCTCTGGATCCTTTCCCTTTCTTGCTCTGCCCCTTCACTGTTCTCTCTCATTCACCTCTCAGTCTACTCAACAGTACAGCTCTTGCTAATGGCAAAGTAGCAGTCATGGAAGGTTAGTAAAGGAAATTAAATTAACTCTGGCTGGAGATTAGTCTCACACAGATGCTTTTTCTTGTCCTCTTCTCATTTCAGTTAACTTTTAATGATACTCAGTTGTGCAGATCTTTAAGGCTTTTTATATTTGTATGATAGTGTACTCTGTAGAAAAACAAGTTTTTAACTTGTCAGATTTGTTTTATCAAATTTTTAATCATCTTTACATTTCAGATACTTTTTAATCTTTTGATACCTAGTAATGCCTTTATAAAGTTCTATTTTAAAGGCAATATATTTACCAAAAAAGATTTTAAGAGTCATTAGGCAAACTATGTCACCATGATTGATTTTAATTTATATGTAAGTATATAAAAGGGGTGTCAAAAATATAAAAATGTCAAGTCAGTTAATTGTTAAATAGCATTATTGCTTTTTTATTTTTTATGATTCTTTCTAAAACCATATGGTTGTTGTAATAACTTTTATTTTTAATTATTTTAGGAATATTTTGAAAAGAAAAGATTGAAATCAAAAATGAAATTACTGGGGGTTTCATCCCCTGTCAAAAATTCCACTCTCAGTTTAGATCTCCTTAACCTATATATGGTAAATCACATATCTTGCCAGAAGAAAGCACCTGGTAAGTCTTTCTGTTAGCATCTTATTTGGACTCTAATGTAATCATAACATTCAGTTTTCTAATGTAATTTTAGAACTCAAAGGCTATGGAAAGTAAACTAATTTTAAAACTTGGTTGCCTCCTTAATTAGTTACTTTTTGTTTAAAGTACTTTTGTTACTTTTTTTTTTTTTAAGATTATTTATTTATTAGAGAGAGAGAGAGAGATCATAAGTAGGCAGAGAGGCAGGCTGGGGGGAAATATGGGGAGAAGCAGGGAGGTATGCTGAGCAGAGAGCCCCATGCAGGGCTCCATCCCAGGACCCTGAGATCATGACCTGAGCTGAAGGTAGAGGCTTTAATCCACTGAGCCACCAGGCACCCCTACTTTTGTTACTTTTTGCTTAAAATCTTTTTTTTTTTTTTTGCTTAATATATTTTTATTTTTAAGTTGTGTGTTATATAAAATTAATTTTGTAAGGTATGGTCAAAGTTACTATATTGCAGTTGTTTTAGTTACTACATTATTCTACTTGGGCAGATAGTTACCAGAGTTTAGCTAAAAGAGCAGGGAATAAGTGTCTTTACTATCTTAAAGTATTGCAGTGTTTTTGTCTGAAAAAGATTTTTGCCTCAATGATTAGTTTCCTGTATCTCAACTTGAATAATTTCTTAGGCATTCTTGGAAAGATGACTATAGTAGTCTAATACTTCAAAAATAAAGTTCATTTTTGCCTATACTTTGAGCCTTCAAGTGAATAAAAAAGTTTAATCAGAGTATTTTTTTTCTCAAGGGAACTTGTGTCTGATATATAATTTTTAAAATAAGTACTAGAGTGGGAGCTTAAGAAATAAGACAGTTCTTAAAGGAGGGATAGAAATTGATCATAAGTACTGTTAGTTTCTCTTCTTTTCCTGTCTCTGCCATTTTTATTCCTTAATGCAGACTGCCTTTACACAAGCAAATTTAGTTATACTGTAGATGTAAATATGGTATTTATGGACTTTAGGAATAAAAGTTTTGTTGTAAATCTGTTTGATGTATTTACTTTCTTTTTCTTCACTTAGGTAATGCAGTGTTATCAGCCACAGTCATGATGTTTTACATTAGACCCTCATACTTTATTCATCTTATAGCTAAAGTTTGACTTCTTACCAACCTGTATTTCCCTTGTTCCCTACTCCCTAGCCCCTACAACCACTTTTCTACTCCCTGTTTCTGTTTGATTTTCTTTTTTAGAGTGCATGTGTAAGTGATACCATGCTTTATTTGTTTTTCCTCTAGCTTATTTCAGTTAACATAATGCCTTTAAGGTCCATTCAAGCTGTCATAAATGGCAGGATTTCCTTAATGTTCATGGCTGAAGAATATTTCATCACATGTATATATCTCACATGTTCTTTTTTTTTTTTTTTTTAAGATTTTATTTATTTATTTGACAGAGGGAGATCACAAGTTGGCAGAGGGGCAGGTAGAGAGAGAGGGGGAAGCAGGCTCCCCGCTGAGCAAAGAGCCCAATGTGGGGCTCTATCCCAGGACCCTGAGATCATGACCTGAACTAGAGGCAGAGGCTTTAACCCACTGAGCCACCCAGGTGCCCCTCCCATGTTCTTTATCCAATCACCCTCTGACAGTCCTGAGGTTGTTTCCGTATCTTATATCTTGCCTGTTGTGAATGATATTGCCGTGAACATGGGACATGGAAGTACAGATATCTCCTATGATTCTGTCTTCATTTCCTTTGAATATATCCTTAGAAGTGGGATTGCTGAATCAGGTAGTTTTAATTTTTTGAGGAATATATATTTTGTCCATAGTTGCTTCACTCGTTTGCATTCCAATCAGCTGTGCACAAGCGTTCCCTTTTTCCACATCCTTTCCAACACTTGTTATCTCTTGCCTTTTTGATGATAGTCATTCTAACAGGTGTGAGGTGATTTCTCATTGTGGTTTTGATTTGTATTTCCCTGAAGATTAGTGATGAGCACCTTTTCATGTGTCTGTTGGCCATTTGTATGTCTTCTTTGGATAAACGTCATTCATTTCCACTGCCTATTTACAAAATTAGATTGTTCATTTTCTGCTAAGAATTGTAGGAGATCATTATATATTTTGTAGTTTGAACCCTTATCAGATATATGTTTTGCAAATATTTTTTTCCATTCCATAGTTTGTCTTTTCATTTTGGTGATGATTTTCTTTGCTGTATAGAAGATTTTTAGTTTGATGTAGTTCCACATGTTTGTTTTTGCTTTTGTTGCCTTTGCTTTTGGTGTCAAATTAAAAAAGTCATTGCCTCGACTGATGTCAAGGAACTTACCCCCTTATGTTTTTTTTTCTAGTTTTATGGTTTTCGATTTTATATTCAACTCTTTAATCCATTTTGAGTTGAATTTTGTGTATGTTGTAGGATAGGAGACCAGTTTCACTTTTTCATGAGGGTGTTCAGTGATGGCATTTACCTTTATATAATTCCTTTCTTCCTCACTTTCTTTTCATTTATACATTCAACATGTTTATTGAGTACCTCCATTATTGAGTACTTCCCTAAGTAGTGTATTGGATATTGGGAATAGAATAGAAAATGATGGAGTCAGGACACACTGAAAAATAAGGCATGTTGGCATACTAAAGATTTTAAGCAGAAGGAATTTGAGAAGCAACATATGCAGGAAGGATCCTCATGTGAGAAGTGTCCTCCCTATACCTGGAGGAAAGGAACATCTTTATTTCAAGACAGAGGGACAGTGAGAAGTATCTAAACAAATACGCCTTACTATTTCCTCCATTTGGCTACACTTAGTTCATACCCTTTTTTGTTCGATCACATTTTCTCACTACTTTTCATTCTCCATCAAACCTAGCATAAAAATGCTCAGGTTTAACCATTTCTTTGGGTCTCCATTTCCTTATAAAGTTTTCCGTTTAAAATTGACCTGTCTTTTGTTATAGAGTCCGTAGCTGAGAATTAGGTAGAGGAAAAAGATATTTTTCCTTCCCTAGAAAAGCCTAAGTTTATTAGTAGATGGTATTAGGAGGTGGGAACTTTAGGAGGTGATTAGGTCATGATGGTGGACCCCTCATGAATGGAATTAGTGCTTTTATAAAAGACTCCAGAGAGCTCTCTTTGTTCCTTTCACTGTATGAGGACACAGAGAGAAGACAGCTGTCTCTGAACCAGGACTCAGGCTCTCACCAGACCCTGAATCAGAGAGCACTTTGATCTTGGACTTCCTAGCTTACAGATTGAGAAATAAATTTCTGTTGTTCATAAGTACCCAGTCTATGGAATCGTGTTAGAGCAGCCTAAGTGGACTAAGACATTTTGCTAAAAGGAAGGGCAGTGGTGCAGCTGGGCCTCAGAAACTGCTTGAATTGGGGACTTGAATACCAGTAAGATTTTTTTCTCACTTTAGGTATTAACTTTATTCTCTCAGATAGTCTTTTTCATTCGGACTTGAAACGTGACCTTAAAATACTAATATTGCTCATCTCTTCTGTTTTGCCACAAGGGAAACACTGAGAGTTGTTTCTTTGGTTCTGAGTTTTTAAATTTTACTGGAAGCATATTACCTTGCCCTACTGGTGCCAATTCCTAGCACTGGAACAATTATTTATAACCACAGAGATGTGATCCTATTATTGATTCATCTTGAGTCAGATGACTGCCCTTAACTCAATTACTTTTTTTAGAGACACAGTTTTATAAGAAGATAGGTAGTTCTCTATTAGAACTGTGTAGTCGGGGCGCTTGGTGGCCCAGGCTGGTTAAGTACCCAACTCTTGGTTTTGGCTCAGGTCATGATCCTGTGGTCATGGGATCAAGCTCTACCTAGGCTCTGTGGTCATTGCAAAGTCGGCTTCAGATTCTCTCTCCCTCTCCCTCCTGCTCTCTCTCTTGCTCTCTCTCAAATAAATATGTTTTAAAAGAGCACACACACACACACACACACACACATACACACACACACACACACAAAATCCTGTGTAGTTGGTATGTGTGTAAAAAGCATTACCGAGAAAAGGAGAGTAGTTAAAAAGTACTGAGCAGACTAAATAGTGATATCTTGTGTAAGGAGAGAAAAGGCTTCTCTTTCCATAAAGTTTAAAAATCTATTAGAGAGGTAGAATTAATCAGGTATAATAAACCATGGTAAGTGCTATAATAGAGAACATAACGTAGTGCTATGGGCATGTATAACATAGCATCTGATATAGTCTAGGGGTCAAAGAAATCTTAGAGGAAGAAAAAAAAATAGAACTGAATCAGTATAGCTCCTTTCATGAGTACTGTGTAAGATAATGAAAAAGAAATGATTTGAATGATCTGTGGTAGTTTTTAGTACTGTAATGACTTCTAGCATAAATAGAATATAGGTAGTTTTAGGAAGTTTCTAAGATGTACACTTATAATGAACATTGTATATCAAACATTGCTTTTAAAGATTTTATTATTTTTTATTATAATTTTTTTATTAAAGAAACTGTGAGAAAACCAATCCATGTGAATATGCATAGAGACATAAAAATGCCCCTAAGAAAGCATAATTTGGAACTTCCAATGTCACCTCACTGTGTACCATCTAACCTCTGCATTGATGATATAGACAACAGGTAGGTTTTAGCAAGGTTGTATATTATTAAAGTATTTAAACAGGTCATCATCAGTACTGTTTTATTCATTAGAAAATGTACAGAGGACTTTTCTTCTAACTCTAGTTTTTGTTTGGCTGTTAACAGTATTATTAAACTATTAAGACTTTTATCAGATGAGCTAATGTCCATACTAAGTGTTTTTATGCATAGTTTGGCTTTCCTTATCCTCAAAATGTTTCTCTAGTAATAATACAATTTTAATAAAATTCAAGAATGATTTAGAGTTCTGTATGTTTTTGTATATTTCTATAGAACCGTGTGAGTTTTAAATATATATAAAAAGATAGTCAAATTTATTGTCAGATTTTTTTTAAACTTAAAATTTTCTTTTCATTTTTATGTACTGTCAAGACTAGGCAGCCAGAAAGAACTTGCTCCAGTTCAGGTGAGACTTAAAAAAAAATTTTAAGTTACTTTAACAATTGTAGCATGCGACCAAATGCTAGAAATTTTTTGAATGTCAGGGAAAAATATTCTTTAAACATTTTTTTATAGCCTTTAAAATTATTTTTAAAGTTTTTAATATATGGAACTTATACCTTAAGTATATTTTAACTGATTGCTTATGAGAAACCCTTTGGAGTTCTGGTAATGTAGATTGGGCCTATGTGTAATCTACACATAACTTTTGTTACTGATGAGCTGCAAAAGATAATTCATTTGGGGATTCCTGCTTTGTGTTCATGTGATCATTGAGAAATTCCTCTCTTCTAGCATAGTGACCATATGATTTTATATTAAGTTGTGATTTTCAACATTTACACAGATCTCAAGATTATTTTTCTTTCAATGTGCAGCAGATAATTTTTTAGTAAATAAAATTTTAATCAATTAGAAAATATATAGATTGTGATTAAACCTTAAATTTTAAGATCAATGATATTTTATATATATATATTTTTTAAATGTTTCAAAGGATTTATTTATTTTACAATAGAAAAGTATATCTTTGAACCTGCCAAGTTCAAAGTTAGAAGAAAGGTACAACTGCAGTTCTGGATAATGCGTCTGTATTTCATTCAAAAACCACTGATCATGTGAGCAATCTCCCAGTTAGTCTCTGCAGACAGTGGTCCCTTGATTTCTACACCTTTTTCGGTGACAGTGGCGATTTGAAACTGGTTATAAGAACGGGCATCTCGATAATACAGCACTTGCATGCAGCGTTCCACTAGCTCTCAGGCCTCACTCTGGCTCAGGACTGGTTGCTTCTCCAGAACTTCTCGCAGCAGAGCCTGAGCCAAGTATGCACCATAACCAGTGGCCAGCGAAGGGGCTTCGTAAGCTACACCAAGCATATCCACATAACCAAGGAAGCTGGAAGCTCTCTCCATCAGCATAGCCTCCAATGACCATGGTGTTCCATACACACACACACACACACACACACACACACACACACACACACAGAGATTTATTTATTTATTTTAGATAGAAAGAGAGGAAGCACAGGGGGCTGGGAGGGGCAGAAGGAGAGGGAGAGGGAATCCTAAGCAGACTCTGTGTTGAGCATGGAGCCCAGCATGGGGCTCAGTCTCACGAGACTGAGATCATGACCTGAGCTGAAACAAAGAGGCAGATGCTTAACTGACTGCGCCACCCAAGTGCCTCAGGTCCAAGGCTATATTATTAGTTATCCTTTCTTTGCTTTGAATTGCCAAAATTAAATTACATCAAAGAATGACAATGATACTAAAATATCTTGGAAATCTTTTTACCAGAATTGTGGGTCACTGAAGCTCAGATTTTTTGTCATTTGGAGATGGTGTGAAGCTTGGAGGTTGAGGGGACCAGAGATGAGAAAGGCAGGTGCAAAGGAGCTCTGCAGTATAATTTTAGTTGATAACCTCTCTTGTCTTAATAAGTCCTGTGAATTACTCATGACTTGCTTTTCCTTGGAACTTTCTCTGCAGGCTGTGATCTTTTTCACTCCTATTTTTACTGTCCTCTTCTCAATTTTATATATTTTAGCAGATCAAATGGTTGTATCTTCTTTTTCTATAGTTGCTACAAGTTATGAACTCATATAGAATATTTAAACTGCAGTTCAACAGAATAGAAAATCATAGTTTCCCTCAACCATCTTTTTCAGCAGAATTATCTTCTAACGAGAATATTATAAAACAAAATTTCATTCTCAGAATAGCATCTAGTCCTCAGAAAGTTGCATGTGCAAAAAAGCAGAATGAGCAGGTGCATTTGAATCACTAGTCTTAGCATTTTATATCATTGTATTTTTATGATACGTTCTTTTTTTCTGTTCTTATGGATTTAAAAAATATTAATTGTGAATTGCTATAGACACAGCCAGATTAGGGTATCAGTTAAATATAATAATTCCTCTTTGGTCAAAATTTCATTGTCTGCTCTATAGAAGATAATGAATCCAAAAACTGGAATCTTCTTTAAAAATCTTTGAAATCATCATTATTTTATAAAATTACTGATAGTGAAATTGAAAATAGTTTAGTTTGTTTACATAATAGTTGATGATTGTAATCACAGTAAATAACTAGTTGGCGATGTCATGATGGCCCAGTAGTCATGATATGGAAAGAGCCCTGTGAATTGCAGTATATAATCTCAGTGATGTCATAGTAGTCCATTAAAAAAATGAGTTGTGATGGTTTGATTCTTTTTATGATTTGACAGATGACAACTGGTTATATGCACTTGAATTAAAATATACAAATGTGTTTATATAGATATGTGTAGTGCTAAAATGTTGCTTAGCCATTGTAAGAAATCTAAAAACATCCAGATTTTAAAATTCTGAACTATATCTGTTATAAACTATAAAAAGTAGTCATTTCATTAGACTATAAAGAGTTTAAAAAATAAGTAAATAAAATTATTATACTAATATATAATGGTAGTGGGGAAAATGGTTATATAAACATGATGTCTTATTAATGGGAATATTCAGTTTTGAATTTCTCCCATTTTTAGCCTGCATTGGTTTTATGCCATATTTTTATGTATTTGTCATTTATAAATGAATTTATAATTTTTAATTTAAAATTTTATAAGTAGTTACACATGGTCCATTATATATAATATGTAATATTAATGATATTCAATTTTATGAAAGTATTAAAGTATGTCTTCTTTTTTTTCAGAGAAGAGAAAATAAAGTATTATATTACAGTGGTAGATGTTAGCCTTATTACTTTAAGAACCCATTAACTTTGGAATGATGCAATGAGAAAACGTTTATTCAGTTTGTATTTTATAAGACTAAAATTTGCATCCTAATAAATAGTTTATAGGATGAAGAATGTAACTCTCTGTAATCTCTACTTAAATAATATATTTTTAGGCTGCAGGTTAGTGATTATCTTCAGAGGGGTAAATGATGTTTGTTTTTTTTAAAGATTTTATTTATTTTGTCAGCAACAGACGGAGCACAAACGGGGGAGCAGTAGGCTGAGGGAGAAACAGGCTCCCTGCTGAGCAGGGAGTCCGTTGCAGGACTGGATCCTGGGACCCCATGATCAGGACCTGAGCCCAACACTTTACCAACTGAGCCACCCAGGAGTCCCAATAATGTTATACTTAATACACAGAATAGAAAATTTAAAAGAGAGGCTAATGTTCCTGTCCAAGGTGTAGTGGCAAATTGTGAAGTTTTAGAAAAATGTTGAATTGCTTATTTGGAGAGATTTCAAGAAAAGAATTAAAATGAAACCATAAAATACAAAAGAAAATGAGTTCAAAGAAGTTAAAAGAAAAAATGGGCTGGGACTTACTGATCCCTAGAGAAGTAGTGTTGATCCAACAAAGTATTCTCTCCTCTTTTGGTTTGTGTGTTTCTCACTTAATGGGATGACTTCGTCTCTGCACCTCCGTCACTGTTTCTGAGGCTGAGATATGAGATGCATTATTAGACTTTATTTCTAGCTCTCCCTGACTTTGGACTCCCCTCCCCCCCCCTTTTTTTGAAGACTCTCAGTATCTCTTTTTGTCTTCTTTTTTTTCCAATTTTGTGTCATTGTTTGTTTTTGGACTTCTCATTTCTGTGTTTCATGGCTAATAAATATACTGTATATGTAAGTTATTGCTGGATAGATTAATGTCAGGCCACTGTAGTATCTTATATTTATGTGGTACCTTCTACATTAACAAATGGATTACCTCATCTCTTTTCCACAAGTCTCCGTATGGTCACCATTTTGCTCTAAATGGTATTGATATTCAGAAGATTAAAGGAGCATTCTGAAATTATTCAGCACACGGTGCCTGGGTGGCTCAGTGGGTTAAAGCCTCTGCTCTTGGCTCAGGTCATGATCTCAGGGTCCTGGGATCGAGCCCTGCATCGAGCTCTCTGCTCAGTGGGGAGCCTGCTTCCCCCTCTCTCTCTGCCTGCTTCTCTGCCTACTTATGACCTCTCTCTCTCTCTCTCTCTCTGTCAAATAAATGAATAAAATCTTTAAAAAAAAATTACTCAGTAAATGGATAAAATGGAGATAAATACAGCTGTGTTTTGGGGAAAAATTATTTTCTTCCAGGAAATTTGAGATCCTGGTGTCCTGGATATTAAATATATATTAAGTATTTAGAATATATTTAGATAAGTCAAGCAGAGAGAGCCAATTACCTTATGGTTTCACTTACGTGCTGAGCATAAAGAAAAACATGGAGGGCACTGTGAGAAGGAAGGGAAAGGTGAATGGGGGGAAATCAGAGGGGGAGATGAACCATGAGAGACTGTGGATTCTGAGCAACAAACTGAGGGTTTAGGAGGGGTGGGGTGGGGGGTTGGGTGAGACTGGTGGTGGGTATTGAGGAGGGCACGTGTTGCATGGAGCACTGCGTGTGGTGCATGAACAATAAATCTTGTAACACTGAAAAAGTAAACATATCTGGGGAAAAAAGAATATATTTAGAATACATTTATTAATTATATTTGATATGCTCAAATATATTAATCATAATTAATATATTTTAATTTTATTTTATTTATAATATGTATTAATTATAATTAATAATATTTATATTTTTTAACCTCTGAGGAAATGGTTAGCTCATCATAGTATCAATTCTGTTATATTAACAATCATTTAAATACTGATACTGCTTTCACTGTTAGCACAATTTTTTTTTTTTTTGTTAAGGACACAATAACTTTCTTTTAAACAAAAAATTCATTTTTTTGCATATAGATATCCACTTGGATGACATTTTATGGTAAGTAATTTAAATTGTATACGTGTGTACATTTATCATTTTTGCAGATTTTCTTTCTTTTTTCAGCTCAGTAAAGTTAATTATGCTAATTCCTTGACTTCCAAATTAAATGAAAATCAAGATGCTCTCAGTCCACCGTATAAAATAGCACAATTTGGGTCATTATTCGAAAGATTAAACAGGTAAGCAAAGATTTTTGAAGATTTTATCTATCTATCTATCTATCTATCTATCTATCTATCTATCTATATCTATGAGAGAGAGAGAGAGAATAAGAGTGTGAGAGAGAGGGAGCGGCAGGCAGAGCCTGCTGAGCAAGGAGCTTGATGCGAGTCTCCGTCCCAGGACCCTGGGATCATGACCAGAGCTGAAGGCAGACATTTAGCTGACTGAGCCAGCCAGATGTCCCAAGCAAAGATTTTTGAAGGAAATAAAGAAGCTTCAGCTTTCTTTCTTTGAGTTATTAATTCAATTTTAATGGACAAATACTTTTTAGAAATGTAGACAAACCTAAGTAATACTTCTAGAAAAAAGATACTGGAAGTTAAATTTAGTTATTTAATTAAAATAGTTTTAAGTGATTATTTTCTAATGTGCATATCTACTTTTCATTTATTTAAAAAATATTTTGAGCCAAAGGGCTTTGCATTTGTTTTACGATCTCCATGAATTACTAGTTCTTTCTGTGTATCCTAAACATATTATTTTATTTTTCTTATTTATGGTAGTTGAGAAGTTCCCCCTTTTATTTTCTAGTTGTGTATAAATTCTGATCCATGGTTTTAAAATCCATGAAACTTGTAAAACCAGTTTGAATCACTCCTAGTAATCATAGTGAGAAACCTTGACTCTGTAATCCTATCCCAGTCTTCTTCGTTTTAGTAAATGACGCTACTCTTCACTCAGTAGCTGACACCAAAATAGAAGTCCTTAATTGCTTCCTTTCCTTCAACTCCCACTATCCATTTCACCAACAAAATTTTGACAATTCTGTATTCTAATAAGCTTTAAAGTTTCCTACTCACATTTCCACCTCTATAGGTTCCATCCCAGTCCAAGCCACTACTGCCTCTTGCCTGGAGAATTGTTAACAGTTCATTTTGTTTTCTCTTTTCCTGAGATTTTCTTTCTCTCTCTCTCTTTTTTTTTTTTATAGCTCTAATGTATAATTAATGTGTCATTAACATGCAGCAAACTGAATTTATCTGAAATGTGCACTTTGATAAGTTTTGACCTGTGTCAAATATAATGAAAATATTCATCATCACCAGTAGTTTCTTTGGACATCTTGTAATTTCTTCCTCTGGCCATTTCATAACTTTTATCTCATCCTAGGCAATTGCTGATCTGCTGTCACTATTAGTCTGTATTTTATAGAGTTTTTTTTTTTTTTTTTTTAAGATTTTATTTATTTATTTGACAGAGAGATCACAAGTAGGCAGAGAGGCACGCAGAGGGAGAGGAGGAAACAGGCTCCCTGCTGAGCAGAGAGCCCAATGTGGGGCTCGATCCCAGGACCCTGAGATCATGACCTGAGCTGAAGGCAGAGGCTTTAACCCACTAAGCCACTCATGTGCCTCTGTATTTTCTAGAGTTTTATGTAAGTGACATAGTTATGTTACCTGTAGAAATGAGGAGACACTAGTCAAAGTATACAGACTTCCAGTTATAAGACAACTAAGTTTTGGGGATCTAATATATAACATAGTGAGTATAATTAATAATACTACATTACATACTTGAAATTTGTTAACATAGTATATCTTAGGTAGACTTACCACATGTATATACGAAGTTTATGTGAGGTGATGAATATGCTAGTTAGTTTGATTATAATCACTTCACAAATTATACTTGTATGAAATCATGTTGAACACCTTAAGTATATACAATTTATTTGTATTTGTCAATTATATCTCCGAAAATCTGGGGCGGGGAGGATCATTTTAAACACACTGGAAGGTTTTCTCATACTCTTGCAAGTGTATAGCTCCCAACAGTAACCACCATTCTGACCCCTGTCACCATATATTAATCAAGCCTGTCTTGGAACTTCATATAAATAGAATTATACAGTGATCTTCTTTTGGTGTGGAGATTTGTCCATGCTATTGCTTGCTATTCCATGTATCAGTACTTAATCCTTTTTCATTTCTGTGTGGTACTCCACTGTATATTATATAATACTCTATTTTTTTAAGTATAGTTGACAAACAGTATTTCATTAGTTGCAGGTATACATATAGTATTCTATTCTTAATGGACATCTGGGATAGTTCAAATTTGGGACTATTTGAAGGAAGCTGTTGTGACATTAAAAAAAATTAATGGATTGGAAGAATCGCTAAATTTAAGATGGAAAATTTCCCCAAATTTCTGCTACTCCCTAGTTCCTGGCAGTTCTCCTTGCTTCTTAGAATGTCACTTTTTAGAGCCCACATATAGGTGAGGTCATATGGTACTCCTCTTTCTATGTCTGGCTTATTTCACTTAGCATAATGTCATCCCTATTTATCCATATTGTCACAAATGGCATGATTTCCCTCTCTTTTCATGGGCAAATAGTATTCCATTGTATTTAATCTTCTTTAACTTCTCTTAGTGTAATGTATTGTGCTTTCAGTAAATAAGCCTTGTACTTCCTTTGCTGAGTTCATTCCTAAATATTTTATTCTTTTTATGCTGGCACGAATGGTATTTATTATTTTCTTAATTTCATTTTTGGATTGTTCATTGCTAAAACACAAGAATATAATTAATTTTTATATTAATCTTATCTCTTATGACCTTGCTGGACTCGTTATGAGTTCTACTAGTAGTTTTATGGATTCTTTAGGTTTTTTACCATACTGGATTGTGTTGTCCATAAATACAGGTATTTTTACCACTTTTTTCATCAGGATGCCTTTTACTTCTTTTTCTTGCCTACTGCAGTGACTAGAACCCTTGGCACAGTGTTGCATAGCAAGCAAGCAGGCAAGAGTTCCCAGGCAGGCATGCTCGTATTGTTCCTAGTCTTAAAGCAAAAGCATTTCACTGTTATGTTAGCAGTAGGTTTTTTGTAGTTTTCCTTTATCAGGTTTAGGAAATTCCCTTCGATTCCTGGTTCATTTAAAGTTTTTATCATGGATTTTGTCAAACATTCTTTCTATGTCTCTTGAGATTATCATGTAGTTTTTTTTCCCCTTTTATTCTGTTAATATGTTGTATATTACTTTAGTTTCAAATGTTAAATCACCTTGGGTTCCTGGGATAAAAGCTGCTTGGTCATGGTACATAATCCTCTTCATATACTGTAGGATTTGGTTTGTTATTTTTTTGATGATTTTTATGTCTCTATTCATGAAAATTGGTGTGAATTTTTTTTTCTTGTAGTGTCTTTGATGCTAAAGTAATACTAACCTTACAGAATAAGTTGGAAAGTGTATTCTCCATTTAATGGAAGAATTTGTGGAGAATTGGGGTAATTTTTTTCTTTAAGTGTTTTTTTTGCATTTTTTTTTTTGCATGTTTTGCATCTGGGCTTTTCTTCCTGTGTAGACTTTTAACTACTGATTTTTTTTAATGTCTGTTCAGATTTTCTAATTTCTTGAGTCGGTTGTAGTAATGTATGTTTTTCTAGGAATTTATCCATTTCATCTAAGTTGTGTGATTTGTTAGTATAAGCTTGGTTATGTATTTCCTTGAAAACCTTTTAATTTCTGTAAAGTCGCTGTTGATGTCCCTGCTGAGCAGGGAGCCTGATGTGGGACTCCATCTCGGGATTCTGGGATCATGACCTGAGCCAGGGGCAGATAGTCAGCCGACTGAGCCACCCAGGCATCCCTGATGTCCCTTTTTAAATTCCAGATCTGTGTCTTTGCTCCTTTTTTTCCTGGTCAGTATAGCTAAAGATTTGCTGATTTTATTGATATTTTTAAAGAACTAAGTTTTGTATTTGATCAGTTTTCTCTGTTTTTCTGTTTTCTATTCCATTGATTTCTCCCTTAATGTTTATAATTTCCTTCTTCTGTTTGCTTTGGGTTTAGTTTGCCCTTTTTTTGTTTGTTTGTTTTGGTAGATTCTTAAAGTGTAACCTTGATATTTTCTTTTTGTTCAGTATAAGCATTTAAAACTATACCTTTACCTCTACCAATGCTTAGAGGCCAACCGGTGATTACCTGGAGGTTGTGTTTAAACATCTTGAGCCAATAATGCTTCTTCGTATGTGCAGGACCTCACATTCAGCCAGGGATGAGTAGATACCTGAGGCCTCTTCTGAGTGTATATATGGACTTACACATGTGTGCAGCCTTTCAGACCACTGGGGTGTCTTGCGGTTTATTAGAGCTCATTATGCCTGTTTGTTTCTTGGATCTCTCTGTGAAATTTCTGGATGTTTTTTTGCTTGCTCCAAATATTGCAGTCCCAGTTGGTTGCAGTGTTGGGCTTTCCTGATGGTTTGCTACCAAGATACTGATTATTTTTGACAAATTCATGGGCATGGGGCTTCCCCATCTTCACTTCTAGACCACTGAGCCTTGATAGAGCTACCAGCCATGGAGTAGGGGTGGAAGGAAGGTAGCTTCCAGAAGCTAAAATTCCACAGACTCCGACTGTCCTGCTAAAGTTTATTAGTTTTTTAGAAGTACTGCTTCTCAGTTTATTGCATGCCTTTGTTACTCTCCAGATTTTGAAATGATTGTTTTTGCAAGTGTTATCTGGTTCTGTCATTACTTTTGGGGGGGGCAGGATTTATTTGCCAGACTTTCACGCATCATTCCAGAAGTCCTCCCCACAGTGATTCATTTTTAAATGTTAAATGAGCCTTGTATTCTGGAGATAAACCCCACTTGGTTACAATGTGCTATCCTTGTTATGCATTCTTTGGTTTGATGTGCTAGAATTTTGTTAGGAATTTTTGCATTAATCTTTATGAGGGATATTATTTTCTATGTTTCTTTTGATATCTTCATCTGGTTTCGCTATTAGCCTAATGTCGATGTCATACAGTGAATTGGGAAGTATTCCTTCTTATGTAATTTTCTGAAAGAGTTTATGTAGAATTGGTACCATTTCTTCCTTAAATGTCTGATAGAGTTCATCAATGAAGCCACTTGATATGGAGTCTTTTTGGTGGGAAGTTTGCTTTGTTTTATTATAATTTCCATTTTTTTATGAGACACAGGGGTAGTCAGGTTATTATTATTATTATTTTTTTTGAGTGAGCTTTGGTAGTTTGTCATACAAAGAAAGCATCTGTTTTATCTATGTTGTAGAACTTTGACTTTAAGTTATCCATAATATTCTCTTACTATGTATTTAAAATTTTTAACACATAGTGATGTCATTCTCTCATTACTAATATGAGTAAGTTGTGTCTTCTCCCTTCTTTTTCCTGGTCATTGTTTTAAATTTAAAACTAATTGGCCTATAACATTATACTAGTTTTAGGTGTAAAATGTAATGAAGTCTTTGTATATGTTGTAAAATGATCATTTAAGTTTAGTTACCATTTGTTACCATACAAAGTTACAATTTTTTTTGTAAGGAGAACTTTTAAGATTTACCCTTAGCAACTTTCAAGTATGTAATGCAATATTATTGACTATAATCACCATTCTGTACATTCCCACAACTTATTTTATAATTGGAATTTTTTTTTTAAACCTCTTCACCCACTTGAGCCACTCCCCAGCTTAACTCCCCTCTGGCAAACACTAGCTTGTCCTTTGTATTGATGAGTTTTGTTTTGTTTGCTTGTTTTATTTTTTAGATTCTCTAAGTAAACTATATGGTATTTTTCTTTCCCTGTGTGACTTATTCACTTAGCATAATACCCTCAGGTTCCATCCATGTTGTCACAAATGGCAGGATTTCATTCTCTTTTTTTGTACCTTTTTTTTTTTTTCCATTTATTCATTTGAGACAGAGACAAAGAGAGGCAGAGAGCATGAATAGGGGAGAGAGGCAGAGGGAGAGGGAGAAGCAGACTCCTTGCTGAGCTGGGAACTGGATACAGCCCTTGATCCCAGAACCTGATCATGACCTGAGCCAAAGGCAGACACTTATCCATTTGAGCCATGTAGACACCCCCCCACTTTTTTTTTTTTTTTTTTAACTTTTTTAATCAATATGAGCAAAATAAAAAGTAGAAGAAACCATGAGTGATTCCCTGGAGTTTGTCCTGAGGCTAAATTTCTTTCTTTCTTTCTTTCAATTAAATTCAGTTAGCCAACATGTAGTACATCATTAGTTTTTGATGTATTATTCAGTGATTCATTAATTGTATGTAACTCTCAGTGCTCATCAGATCAGGTGCCCTCCTTTTTTTTTTTTTTTTCATTAACATATAAGACTCTCTTATGGTTTGGCTCCCTCCCCATCCCATCTTGTTTCATTTTTTTCCTTCCACCCACAACCCCCTGCCCTGCCTCGTAAATTCCTCATGTCAGAGAGATCATATGATAATTGTCTTTTTCTGATTGACTTATTTCCTTCAGCCAGGTGTCCTCCTTAATGCCCATCACCCCACCCTCTCCCTCCAGCAACCCTCAGTTTGTTTCCTAGAGTTAAGAGTCTTATGGTTTGTCTCCCTCTCAGATTTCTTCCTATTCATTTTTCCCTCCCTTTCCCTATGGTCTTTGCACTCACTATTCCTTACATTCCATGGATGGGTGAAACCATATGATAATTGTCTTTCTCTGTTTGCTTTATTTCACTTAGCATAATCCCCTCCAGTTCCATCCATGTTGATGCAAATAGTAGGTTTTCATCCTTTCTCATAGCTGAGTAATATCCCATTGTGTAAATGAACCACATCTTTATCCATTCAGCTATTGAAGGACATCTCGTCTCCCTCCACACTTTGGCTATTGTGGACATTGCTGCTGTGAACAATGGGGTGCACATGCCCCTTCTTTTTTACTATATCTGGATCTTTGGGGTAAATACCCAGTAGTGCAATTCCTGGGTTGTAGGGTAGCTCTATTTTTAATGTTCTGAGGAACCTCCATACTGTTTTCCAGAGTGGCTGCAGCAGTTTGCATTCTCACCAACAGTGTAGAAGTGTTCGCTTTTCTCCACAGCCTCAATATCTATTCTTTCCTGTCTTGTTAGTTTTAGCCATTCTGATTGGTTGAGGTGGTATCTCAATGTGGTTTTCATTTGTATTTCCCTGAGGGCAAGTTATGTGGAGCATTTTTTCATATGTCTATTAGACATTTGTATGTCTTCTTTGAAGAAGTGTCTGTTCATATCTTCTGCCCATTTTTTACTGGATTGTGTTTTTGGGTGTTGAGCCTGATAAGTTCTTTATAGATCTTGGATACTAGCCCTTTATCTGATTTGTGATTTGCAAATATCTTCTCCCATTCAGTAGGTTGCCAATTAGTTTTGTTCACTGTTTCCTTTGCTGTGCAGAAGCTTTTTATCTTCGGGCACCTGGGTGGCTTAGTCCTTAAGCATCTGCCTTTAGCTCAGGTCATGATCCCAGGACCCTGGGATCATGACCTGCGCTGAAGGCAGCTGCTTAACGACTGAGCCACCCAGGCGCCCCTAAATAAAAATCTTTAAAAGAAAAGAAAAAGAAGCTTTTTATCTTGATGAAGTTCCAATAGTTCATTTTTGCTTTTAGTTCCCTTGACTTTAGAGATGTGTCTTGGACACAGTTGCTGTGGCCAAGTTCAAAGAGGTTACTGTCTGTGTTCTCAAGGATTTTGATGGATTCCTGTCTCATATTGAAGTCTTTAATCCATTGTGAGTTTATTTTTGTGTGTGGTGTAAGGAAATGGTCCATTTTCATTCTGCATGTGGCAGTTCAGTTTTCCCAGTACCGTTTATTGACTCTCTTTTTTTGGATATTCTTTCCTGCTTTGTTGAAGATCAGTTGACCATAGAGTTGAGGGTCCATTTCTGGGATCTCTGATCTCTAATCTGTTCATAGATCAATATCTATGTGTCTTTTTTTGTGCCAGTACCATGATGTCTTGACGATCACAGCTTTGTAATATAAAGTCAGGTATTATGATGTCCCCAGATTTGTTTTTTGTTTTTTGTTTTTTTTTCAACAGTCTCCTGGCTATTCAGGGTCTTTTTGGTTCCATACAGATTTTAGGATTGTTTGTTCCAGATCTGAAAAATGTCAATGGTATTTTGACAAAGGATTGGATTGAATATGTGGATTTCTGGGCAGCACAGACATTTTAACAGTGTTTATTCTTCTAATCCATGAGCATGGAATATTTTTCCATCTTTTTGTGTCTTCCTCAATTTCTTTTATGAGTGTTCTATAGTTTCTAGAGTACAGATCCTTTACCTCTTTGGTTAGGTTTATTCCTAGGTATCTTATGATTTTTAGTGCAGTTGTAAATGGGATCAATTCCTTAATTTCTCTTTCCTCAGTCATTGTTAGTGCATAGAAATGCAACTGATTTCCGTGTATTGATTTTGTATCCTGCCATGTTGCTGAATTGCTGTATGAGTTTAGCAGTTTTGGGGTGGAGTCTTTTGGGGTTTCTACATAAAATATATCATCTGTGAAGAGAGAAAGAGTTTTACTTCTTTACCAGTTTGAAAGCCTTTTATTTTTTTTTTTGTTGTCTGATTTTTGAGGCAAGGACTTCTAGTACTATGTTGAACAGTAGTGGCAACAGTGGGCATCCCTGTCATGTTCCTGATCTTAAGGGAAAAGTTCTCAGTTTTTCCCCTTTGAGAATGATATTTGCTATGGGCTTTTCATAGATGGCTTTTATGATATATAAGTATGTCCCCTCTATCCCTATACTTTGAAAAATCAAGGAAATACAAACATTTGTATTTTGTCAGATTTTTTTCTGCATCAATTTAGAGGATCATATGGTACTTGTCTTTTCTTTTATTAATGTGATCTGTCATATTGATTGATTTGCAGATGTTGAACCATCTTGCATCCCAGAAATAAATCTCACCTGGTTGTGGTGAATAATCCATTTAATGTACTTTTTGGATCCTGCTGGCTAGTATCTTGGTGAGTGTTTTGGCATCCATGTTCATCAGGGATTTTGGTCTGTAATTCTCCTTTTTGATGAGGTCTTTGGTTTTGGGATCAAACTAATGCTGGCTTGAGTTTGGAATAGAATGAGTTTGGAAGTTTTACTTACATTTCTGTTTTTTGAAACCGTTTCAGGAGAATACATTATTTCTTCTTTATATATTTGGTAGAATTCTCCTGGGAAGCCATCTGGCCTGGATTCTTGGGTTTTTTTTTTTTTTTTGGGAGGTGTTTGATGGCTACTTCAGTTTCCTTGCTGGTTATTGGTCTATTCAGATTTTCCATTTTTTCTGGTTCAGTTTTTTTGATATTTTATAAATTTCCAGGAATGCATCCATTTCTTCCAGTTTTGGCCTAGTTTGTTGGCATATAGTTGCTCATTATATGTTCTTAAGATTGTCTCTATTTCCTTGGTGTTGGTCATGATCTCCCCCTTTTCATTCATGATTTTATTAATTTGAGTCCTTTCTCTTTTCTTTTGGATAAGTCTTGCCAGAGGTTTATTGATTTTATTAATTCCTTCAAAGAACCAGCTTCTAGTTTCATTCTACTGTTCTGGTTTCTATTTCACTGATTTCTGCTATCATCTTTATTATTTCTCTCCTCCTGCTGGGTTTAAGCTTTATTTGCTATTTTTTCTCCAGGTCCTTTAGGTGTAAGGTTAGCTTTGTATATTTGGGATTTTTCTAATTTTTTGAGAGAGGCTTGTACTGCTCTTTGCTTCCCTCTTAGGATTGCCTTCACTGTGTCCCAGAGGTTTTGAACCAATGTGTTTTCATTCTCATTAGTTTCCATGAATTTTTTAAGCTCTGTTTTATTTCCTGGTTGATCCATTCATTCTTTAACAGGGTGCTCTTTAACCTCCAAGTGTTTGAGTTTCTTCTGAATTTCCTCTTGTGATTGAGTTCCAGTTTCAAAGCATTGTGGTCTGAATATATGCAGGGAATAATCTCAGTCTTTTGGTGTCAGTTGAGACCTGATTTGTGACCCAATATGTGATCCATTCTAGAGAAATTTCTATGTACATTTGAAAAGAACGAATGTTCTCTTGTTTTAGGATCCAGTGTTCTGTATATATTTGTGAAGTCCATCTAGTCCAGTATGTTATTCAAAGCCCTTGTTTCTTTGTGCATCTTCTGCTTAGGTGATCTGTCCATTGCTGTAGTGGGAAGTTGAAATCTTCTCCTATTAATGTATTATTATCAGTATGTTTCTTTACTTTGTTATTTATTCGTTTATGTAATTGGTTACTCCCATGTTGGGGGCATAAATATTTACAATTGTCAGATCTTCTTGTTGGATAGACCCTTTAAGTATGATATAGTGACCCTCTTCATCCCTTATTACAGTCTTTGGTTTAAAATCTAATTTTTCTGATATTAAGATTGCTGCCTCCAGCTTTCTTTTGAGGTCCATTAGCATGGTAAATAGTTCTCCACTCCCTCACTTTCAGTCTGGAGGTGTCTTTAGGTCTATAATGAGTCTGTTGTAGACAGCATATGGAATGTTGCTTTTTTATCCAATCTTATACCCTGTGTCTTTTGGTTGGAGCATTTAGTCCATTTACATTCAGAGTAACTATTGAAAGATACGAATTCAGTACCAGTGTATTGCCTGTAAAGTCCCTGTTTCTGTAGATTTTTTCTGTTTCTTTCTGGTCTATATTACTCTTGGGGTCTCTCTTCACTTACAGTATCCTCCTTAATGTGTTTTGCAGGGCTGACTTGATGATCACATATTCTTTCACTTTCTGTCTGTCCTGGAAGTTCTTTATCTCTCCTTCCATTCTGAATGACAGCCTTGCTGGATGAAGTATTCTTGGCTGCGTGTTCTTCTCATTTAGTACTCTAACGATATCTTGCCAGATCCTTCTGCCCTGTAAGGTTTCTGTGGATAGGTCTGATGTTATTCTGATATTCTTCACTCCATATATAAGGAAGCTCCTCTCCGTAGTTACTCTCAGGATAATTATCATTTCTCTAGAATTTGCAAGCTTCACTATTATATGTTGGGGTGTTGATCTTTTTTGTTGATTTTGGGAGGGGTCCTCTCTGCCTCTCGGACATTAATACTTGTTTCCTTCCCCAGATTAGGGAAATTCTCAGCCACTATTTGCCTTGTCCACCCACTCTGGGACCCCAGTAATTCTGACACTGGTTTGTTTCAAGGCATCATTAAATTCTTGAAGCCTTTCTTCATGGGCTCTGAGTTGTGTTTCTCTCTTTTGCCCAACTTCTTTCCTTTACCTCATTGACCCTAGCTGTTAGAGCATCCAATTTAGACTGCATCTCATTCATAGCATTTTTAAGTTTGGCCTGATTAGATCTCACTTCTGCCCTAGAGATTATGTACTGTCACTTTTGCTTTTCTCAAGCCTAGCTATTAACTTCATAATTGCTTTCCTGAATTCCATCTCTGATATCTTACTTATATCCATATCACCATTCATTCTGTGGTGAAAAACATTTCCTCTGGTTTTTTCTTTTGTTGTGAATTCCTCCTTCTAGTCATTTTGCCCAAAGAAGGATGGGTAAACTAATGAACAGAGTCCAAAATATCAACCAAGACCCAAGCAAAATACACCCTAGGCAAATCTGAAGCAGACAGAAACTGCAACAGAAAAAGCAAACAAAACCAAAAGAAACCAAAAAAAAAAAAAAGTGGGGGGAGGGGGGAGGAGAAGAGACTATAATCTCGCAGGGGACAAAGCAGGGTAATCCACTTGTTCCTGATTGAATTTTGGTCTGTGTGTTAGAAGACACTGCATCTCAAAATTGCAAAAAAAGCAAAGCTTATATACATATACTTATAGTAAGGCAAAGCTTAAATATATGTGTGTGTGTGTGTGTATATAATTATATAATTTTATGTATAGAATATAATCAAATTGTAAATATAAATATTAAAAATACTTCAAAATTGAGTAGAGTGAAAAAAGACTAAAATGAAGCCTATATCTATGAAATGTAGAAGTAAAAAATAAAAGTTAAAAAGCAACTTAAAACTGTAACTTGGTAAAATAAGAATCTAGTTGAAATGGGAAAAAGGTTAAAGAAAAAAAAAGAAATGGAAAATTTTAGACTAAAAGATAAACGAGTTGTGAGGAAACACCTAGAGCTCAATATACTATTTTCTCCTAGCTCTAGAGTTTTAGATTTGTAGAATCCATTTAGTTTGTAGTACAGGTGTTCTTCCAGTCTGTCTTCTGGGGGAGGGCCTGTTGTGCTGTTGGCCTGTTGTTGTGCTATATCTCAGGTATCTTTTCCTTGGCCCCTTGTCAGGGGGATGGTCTCAATGTAAGCTGGTCATGTATGTGACTTTTGTTTGCTGAAGGCTTTCTGCCCTCTTCAGAGGATCAGATCAAAATGGCCATGCTGGATCTCTAGCCCAGAGCTGCAAGATCCAGGTCACCCCGTCTTCAATAAACCCTCTGGGTCAAATGGTCTCCATTTCTGTGTGTGCCAAGCTCTGCAGACTCCTGTGGTGCAGGCCAACTGCAGACCTCCTGGGGGAAGTCCCACGGAACTGTCAGTGCCTGTGCTCTTTGTGCATTTGACACTGTGAATGGTCGTGGGATCATGTGTGCCCCTGCTCCACTGCTCCCGGATTATGGCTGGATATCACCCTACTGTCCTTTCCAAGGCCCTGATCGCTTTTGCCCATTTGTGGGTACAGCTGTTTCACCCCTCCCGGGGGATGGTAAATGGCCCCCATGTTCCAGTCGTTTTCAGGGTGCTCACAGAGTTGTCTCCCAATGGGCCAGGCTTGCAGTTTATGGTGACTGGAGCTGAGAGTCCCTCCTGGCCTCTCTGACCATAACCAGTTTCCTTGTTCTCTTGCTTGGGCACTCTACTGGTACAGGCACCCCTGTTCATTCTGTGTCTCCTGGGATCCTGAGACCACAATGACTCACCTAGAATTCTGCCCTTTTCACACCCAAGTCCCTCTCAGAAAAAGATGTCTGTCCCTGGAGCAGATTTCTAAAGGTTCTGATTTTGTGATCTGGCATTATATCACTTTCCAGTAGCCAGCTTATGGAGGCTCCCTCCTTCCTCCATTTATCTTCTGATACTTCCCTGCAGATTCATGACTGCCCACATCCTACCTTGCAAACAGTGGTCACTTTTCTGCTACTAGAGTTCCAGGTATATTTTCTTATATCTCAGGGTGATTTCGTGGGTGTTAAGAATGGTTTGATACATATCCAGCTAAATTCAAGGGACCAGATGAAATGAAGTTCTGTATTCTTCCACCATCTTGCCTTCTCCTCTCATTCTTTTTTACACTTAATAGTATTCCATTACACACACACACACACACACACACACACACACCTTCTTTATTGATTTATTTATCATTATGGATTCCTTATCTTAGCTATTATAAATAATGCCTCAGTCAACACTGGAGTGCATATATCTTTTTACTTTTTTTCCTCTGGTCATTATGATATAGATTCACCAATTTTCTTTATATTCTCCCAGAATAATCTTTTAGCTTCACAAATTTATTTTCTATTTTTTATTTCATTGAATTCTGCTCTTTATTTCCTTTTGCTTATTCCTTTGGATTTAATTTGTTTTTGTTTTTTTTTCTATTAGGGTGAAAGCTGAGGCCATTGATTTAAAGTCATTTTTCTTTTCTTTTTTTTAAAAAAGATTTTATGTATTTATTTGTTTATTTATTTATTTAGCAGAAAGAGAGAGAGAGAGAGATCACAAGTAGCCAGAGAGGTACTCCCTGCTTACTTCCAGGCAGTAAGCTAGGAAGGAGGCTCCCCGCTGAGCAGACAGCCCCATGCGGGGCTTGACCCCAGGATCCTGAGACCATGACCTGAGCCGAAGGCCAAGGCTTTACCCACTGAGCCACCCAGGCACCCCTCATTTTTCTTTTCTAATATATGTATTTTCATGCTATAAATTGTCCATTAACTGCATCCTACAAATTTGATGTTTTAATTTTAATTCAGTTGAAAGTCTTCCTAATTTTTCTTTTGACTTCCTTTTTAATCCATGAATTATTTAGAAATTTGCTATTTGGTTCCTAGAAACCCTAAGACATTCCTTTATCTTTCTAAATTAATACCATTGGAGATAGGAACCATCCTTTGTATGAGTTGAATCCTTTCAAATTTGTTGAGACTTGTGTTATGGTCAAGAGTATGGTTTATATTTAATGTGATATTGATATGGTGGGTTTAAGTCTGTTCTCTTGTTTTCTAAAACTTTTTAAAAAAGATATTTATTAGAAACAGCAAGAGTGTGAGCACATTAGCACGGGGACGTGGAGGTGAGTGCGGGGAGAGGGAGCAGCAGACTCTCTGCTGAGCAGGGAGCCTGATGCATGACTCAATCCCAGGACCCTGGGATCATGACCTGAGTGGAAGGCAGACACTTAACTGACTGAGCCACCTAGGTGCCCCTAAGTCTGTTCTCTTGTTTTTTATTTGTCCCATATAATGTTTCCTTATCTTCTTTATCTGCCTTTATTTCATTTGAGTGTTTTTTATGTCTTTGTTTATCCCTTTTGTTGGCTTATTATCTGTTTTGTTTTTCAGTGGTTGCTTTAGTTTATAGTATATATTTTAATTTATCACAGTCTATCTTCAAGTTATACAACTTTATGGATAGTATAACATAATAATATGCTTTCGTTTTTCCATTCTGGCCTTTGTGTTATATTCATGTATTTTATTTATATATATGTTACAGATCTAGTAATACATTATTGCTCTTTTTTTTTTTTTTTTAAAGATTTTACTTATTTGTCAGAGAGCGGGAGAGAGAGAGCGAGCGAGCACACATATGCGCACACAAGTAGACAGAGGGACAGGCAGAAGCAGAGGGAGAAGCAGGCTCCCTGCTGAGCAGAGAGCCCAATGCAGGGCTCTATCCCAGGACCCTGAGATCATGACCCGAGCTGAAGGCAGAGGCTTCAACTCACTGAGCCACCCAGGCGCCCCATTTAAGCACAAATTTACCATTTTTGGTGGTCTTGATGATTTTGTGTAGATCTAGAATTTCATCTGTTGATGTTTTCCTTCAATTCTGAAGACTTTAACATTTCTTCTAGTATGGGTCTGCCAGTGATTAATTCTTTTTATCTTTTGTATATTTGCCTGTGTTGTACTCTTTTTGAAAGATGTCTTTTGACTTGCATTGTTTCTAACTAGAAATTTGTCATTTTTATCTTAATATCTGCATACACAATATATAATTTTACTGTTTTTAAGATTTTTCTATCATGGATTCTCTGTCATGCATTTTCTACTATGGATTTTTATCCATTGATTAGGATGTTCATTTTCTTTGCACTTACTGTGTTTAGGCTGTGTTGAGTTTCTTAAATCTGTGAACTTAACTGTTTTTTTATCAAATTTGGAAACAGTTCAGCCATTTTAAAAATATTTTTTCTGATTTCTTTTTCCTCTTTGGGGACTCAAATTACATTAAATTAGTCCGTTTGAAGTTGTGTCACAGTTTAATGATGCTTTGTTTATATATTTTCTGTATTTTTTCTTTGTGTTTCACCTTATGTAGATTATATTGCTTTATCTTCAGAATCACTAGTTGTATCTTCTTTGGTGTCTTATCTACTCATAAACCTGTTAAGTATATTTTTCATCTCTGTAAGTTTAACTTTTCTTTATATCTTCCATGCATTTATTTTAACATGCTCAGTCTTTGATAACTTTTTTGATGTCTTTGTCAACAAATACTAACATTTTGTCATTTCTTGGTCTGTTTCTAATTGATTTTTTTTCTTATGGGTTGTACTTTCTGCTTCTTTGTATTCCTGGTAATTTTATCTGGATTCTGTAAATTCTGAATTTCATGTTTTTGGTGTCTGGAGATGTTTGTATCCCTATAAATCATCCTAAGCTTTATTCTAGATACAGTTATTTGGAAATACTGTGATCTTATTGAGGCTTGCTTTAAATTTTGTTAGGCAGGACCAGATATGCCTTTAGTCTATACTTAATTTTGCCCCTTGCTGAGGCAATACCCTTCTGAGTACTCTGTGATTCCTTTTGAATTAAGAGGTTTTTCCACTCTGGTTGACGGAAACACAAAATTTTCCCATCTGTATGTGAGTTTCTGGACTTAATCCACCTTATCCCATTAGATTATTTATTTATACCCCACCTTCAGCCTTGGGTGTTATTTCTTCATATGCATGTTGCTGATCAGGACTTAGCTGAAGATTTGAGAACTCTCCCTAGATTTCCAGAGTGCTCTCTCTTTGAAGCACTCTCCTAAGGATACCCTGCCCTGTGAATTCTATCCTCTGTATTCTTTCTGAACCCCCAGCTCTGTTTTCTCAACAAATACAATCTGTGAGCTCTGACTGGGTTGTCCCTTTATATTCTGTGGCTTGTATATATTCTGAAGGCAGTAAGCTAGGAGCAGTCTTGGGGTTCACCTCATTTGCTTTCTTTCTTTCTCAAGAATCATTATCCTGTTCTACCTGATGGTCCATGTATGAAAACTTTTATCTCATATTTTGTCCAGTTTTTTAATTGCACCAGCCAGGAGGGTTTTGCTTCATTTTGTTGCTTTTGCTTCATTTTCACCAGTAGGAAGTATTGAAACTTATATTTACCTGGCAATCAAACTGCTATTTTTCAAGGCAAAAAGCAACTAAATTTTACTTTTGTATTTAGAACCTTTCAGTGTTTCTTATTTTTCTTTTAAAAAATGAAGTTCTATTCATATGACCAAGTAATTCCACTACTGGGTATTCAAGAAAATTAAAACACTAATTCAAAAAGATGTATGTACCCCTTTGTTTATTGCAGCATTATTTACAATGGCTAAATTATGGCAGCAACCCAAGTGTCCATCCATAGTGGATACACACACACACACACACACACACACACACACACACACACACACAATGGAATATTACTCAGCCATAAAAAATGAAATCTTGCCGTTTGCATCAACATGAATGGATCTATAATAGTATAATGCTAAGTAAAATGAGTTAGAGAAAGACAAATACCATATAATTTCATTCTTGTGGAATTTAAAAACAAACAAACAATGAAAAAAGAGAAAAAACCAGACACCTGAATTTAGAAAACAAACTGGTGATTACCAGAGGGGAGTTGGGGGGGGTGAATAAAATAGCTAAAGGGGATTAAGAGTACACTTATCATGATGAGCACTGAGTAATATATAGAATTATTGTATCATTATATTCTATGCCTGAAATTAATGTAGCAGTGTATATTAATTATGCTTGAATTAAAAATATTAAGTTCTGTATAATCTGGGGCCTTTTCCTTCACTGATTCTATTCCTTTTTTTTTTTTTTTTTTTTAAGATTTTATTTATTTGAGAGAGTGAAAGCACAAGCTGGGGGAAGGCAGAGGGAAAAGCAGACTCCCCACTGAGCAGAGAGCCCAACTTGGGGTTCCATCCCAGGACTCTGAGATCATGACCTGAGCTAGAGGCAGACACTTAACCTACTGAGCTATCCTGACACCCCTGTTCTTTTCTTTTTGTTCCTAAACGTGTGGCAAATTTTGCATTTGTGCTTATTACTCTGTTCCCTTGGAATATGCTTACTCATTTCTTCACATGTTTAACCATTCTGTGTCTTTCATATATTACTTCCTTACCAGGGACTTTTCTGACCAGATAGACCATCTGATACAGGACTTCTAACACAATTTATTCCATCATATGATCTTGTAGCATCTATAAAGGGACTGAAGCTATCTTTTTTATTTATTTCTATATTTCTTTTATCCTTTGTACTTATTAATAGTTAATTATTTATTATTTTCCTTAACTAGAATATAAGCTGTATTATCTCCCTACCACATAATAGGCATACATTAAATATGTTTAATATATATATAGATAAGTCTTTCTTTACATTTATTTTTTTATTTAGAGTTATAGAAATTTCTCTGATGTTAATGTTGTATATTATTGCATACTATAGGTTATGCCCAAAACACCAGTGAGACCTATGTTGATTAATAGTGTGGGATTGTGATCTGTGAACATTCATGGGTAAAACATCTCTCCCTCCTTAACAGCAGATTGAATTCTTTTATTTTTCTCTCCACAACACATGGCATAGTGTCTGGAACACAAGTATACCTGCTTGTTAGGTATTTAATAAATAACTTAAAAAATAAAATTTGAAATCAGTCAGAGTTTTAGTGGCCTATATTTCTTTCTGAATTTCTTTGGTACCTCCAATTTCTGGAACAGTCCAACCCCAAGTAAATTTGTTGATCGTCAGTGACAACAAAATTTGAAATATTTTGATTTTTAATTATGTCCTTTGATACTTTGATACAAGTTGGACATAAAGTAGAATTATATTTCTGCATTAGAAAGGAACTTAAAATTTATCTAGTCTAGGGGCGCCTGGGTGGCTCAGTCATTAAGCGTCTACCTTTGGCTCAGGTGATGATCCCAGGGTCCTGGGATCGAGCCCCGCATCGGGCTCCCTGCTCGGCGGGAAGCCTGCTTCTCCTGCTACCATTCCCTCTGCTTGTGTTCCCTCTCTCGCTGTGTTTCTCTCTGTCAAATAAATAAAATCTTTAAAAAAAAAATTTTTATCTAGCCTACCTTTTCATCTAATTTATCTTATATCTTGGCTTTATTATTTATATGTGTCTACATTTTTCTGCCTTGGGAATTTCAGAGTTGTTAGGTTGAGAAAAATCCGTTATAATATTCTCATGACTATATGATTTTATGTTTTAATAGGATAATTTTCCTCTGCATAATCTTTAAATATCTTCATCTGGTTAAATGAAGCAGAAGTATACACAGTAATTATCTAGGTTACTCACTAGATGTTACTATAGAACATAAGATAAACTATAGATTTTTGTTTTGTAAAACATTAAATTGAACCCATGCTAATTTTTCATTTTGAAATACTGAACTAAGTGTAGATTATTTTTATACTCACTAAGGTACTAGAAAGTACATTAGACAAATCTCAACACAACGCAAAATTGTGTATTTAAATTAAAAAAATTAAAACATAGTCTAGGTTAAGTATTAGTAGTTACTGAATATGTTTCCTAAGAATTTAATTGTTTTGAAGTGAAAAAGCTGTATATTTTTCTTGCTAAATATGTTTTTATTTATCTCAAAGTTCAGATGATAGGAATTTCCTTACTGGAAGATCTGTTGTGGTTATGGGTGAAGAATGTGGAAGCATGGATGAACAAAGACAGTCAGACTTCATTACTGAAAAACAGTCAGTACAACATATTTGGGGAGAAAATAGAGGAGAGATTTCAAATTTTCTTGCAGATGTGAACCAGCCAAAAGCCAGCCTTAAATCAGAGAATTGTAACTCTTTTATTAGTGAAAATGTCATCAATTTATTAAACCTAGATCAACAGAAGATAAAGAAAACCTTTGACAAGTGTGGTGATGACAGTATGGGAGGTATTTGTACAATCACAAATTCTGATAAAAATGATTCAACTGATAGATGCATTAGAAGTATTTTTACAGATCCAGAGTTGACTCTTAGTAATTCTACTTTTAATAAAACAAGTTGTCCAGAAAAGTGTCAGCCAAACAAGAGGTATCAACAAGAGTACCGTAATAATGAAAGAAATACTCTTAGTCCATCTTTTGAAAAGGATTGTTATACAGCCAGCTCTGAAGAAAAAGGTGAGTGTTATACATGGAAAACATAATCTAATGGGATTTTTTGTTTGTTTGTTTTCAATGTGTGTGTGTGAGTGTGTGAAAAAGTAGGAAACTAAAAATAGAATGACATTCTACTATATGACTTTTTGTATCAGTAATTTTCTTCTCTGTGGTTTGTAAGCTTCAAATTAAAAAACAAATTGTCTCTGTTAATGCATACTTTTATTTTTAAAGGAAAATTTAAAAGTGATTACCAAGAGAAGACACCACAGAAGGGAAGCCAGAAATACCCAGTGAATCCTATGTAAGTTTTTAGGTAAATCTGGGCAATACAAATCAGGATCTAGTATAGTGCATGTTGAATGTTTTGATGAAAAGTCAGTAGGCATATTGCTGTCTGGGATTGGATAGACCAGCCAGAAGGAAAGCTTTTCAGCTGTCAGAATCTTGGTAATATCACCTCATTTGAGCGGATGGTGCTCATACTTGCTATTGCAAAAGTATCTGGAATTTTAGTATTAATCAGGTTTGAGAAAACTTACCTAAGTGTTCAAGAAATTTACATACTCACCAGAATGCAATTTATTAATTTACAGTAAGGAATAGAGGAGTCACATGATAGGAATGCTTACTTGCATGGCAAGCATATTTTCTAACTTTTGGCTCAGCTTTTCTTGGGAAGGTTGATTGGTTAGTATAGAATCAGAACAAGAGAGTGATAGAATTCAACTGTAGTGGCATAAGTGTATTAACATTTTATGGGACTGTTATTATAGGGAAAGAAACAAAATTTCTGACTTCAGAATAGCCCAGACTTTCTTGGTAATAATTGTGATTTAATCAAATCTTGGTAACTGAAAATCATCAACTAGAGTATATTTTTATTTTGAAAATACTTTCTTATGGAAGTATTTAAAATATCTATTTATAAAAAGACCATATAGTTGCTATTTTTATGGGTTTGGCACAACAAATTAATTAAACCTTATTTAATAAAATCAGTAAATTGGCTGCTTTGTTGTCAAATCCCTAAATATTCAGAAACTTGTGAATGAATGCATGGTAGTCCTTGAATTTTAAAATGTACTTTATGAAAATGATTTAGAACACAATTCCCAGTCTGGCTGCAGGTCTACATCACTTGAGGGGGGTGACTTTTTAAAATTAAAAATACCACATGTGATCCACACATAATAAGCTCTTTAGGTTGGAGCTTATGAATTGTTTTTCAAAAAACTTCCCTTATAATTCTGATCTGAAGCCAACTTTGGAAACAATAATAAAATTTTCAACAGGATATAAGGCACACTTTAAAAGCATCCTATTATGATCCTTAGGGGTAATATCTCTTTGGAAGAATTGCATTCTAAGCAGTCATGGAATTTTGGATTTGGTGAGGTAAAGTACATCTTCCATTATCTTTCCAATTAAGTCATTGTTCTGTCATATTTTAGTATTGGCAGTTTACTTTCATTTAAAGTTTGCTTTTATCAAATTTCTTCTGAGATTAATACTTTTTCTCTTTTTATTCTGGGGAAATTATAGCTTGGATTTAGAAATAAAATTAACACTTTTGAGAACCTGTAATATGCTTTAAGACAAACCAATCTAGATATTTTAAAAGTTCTTTTTGTAAGTCTTATAAAATTTCTTCCAAGATGAAAACACATTTAAGTTTCAGTGTGCTATGGTCAACATAGTTATATGTTTAAAAATACTGAAAGCTATAAGCGTTGGTTATGTAATAACCATAATAAGGGTGTGTGTTTGTTACAGCAGTCCAGGCTTTGTGCCGGGAGGTTCATGTACTTCATTTCTAACCTATAAGAGTCTGATTCTGTAAGGTCTTCAGTGCAAAAGAGACTCGAATTTAGAGAGATTAAATAACTTGTTCAAGATAACATACTCAAACAAGGATTCAGACTCTTAATATTTTTTAAAATTTTATTATTATTTTTATTTTTTAAAAAGATTTTATTTATTTATTTGACAGAGAGGAGAGAGATCACAAGTAGGCAGAGGGGGAAGCAGGCTCCCCACTGAGCCCAATGTGGGGCTCAATCCCAGGACTCTCGAGACCACGACCCGAGCCAAAGGCAGAGGCCTCAACCCACTGAGCCACCCAGGCACCCCTAAATTTTATTAATTTAAAAGTTATTTTAGAGAAATAAAGAGCAGGGAGAGGGACCGAGGTAGAGGGACAAGTAGACTCCCCACTGAGCAGGAAGCCCAGTGCGGGGCTTGAGCCTAAGATTCTGAGTGGAAATCAGGAGTCTAATGCTCAACCAGCTGAGCCACCCAGGCGTCCCTTCAGACTCTTATTTGACACTATGTTTTCTACTACACTGTTTTCTCTTTTTAACTTCAGTAAATATGGCATTGACTGTGTATTATGAATGCATTTACTAGAATTTATTGAGTGTCTTTTATATGCTAGATAGACACTGTGGCTGCAGTGGTGAAATAACAAAGTTTTTGGTCTTCTGATGCTTACGTTCTATTATACATGAGACGATGAAAGGTACAGAGATAAAAGGACATGGAACCTATCTTTCGGAAGTTATAGCCTAGTGCCTAGACTGGAACAAACAAAAACCTAGTGCATTTAGATACAGTTGCTCCAATTGGGGTTTTTACAAACGGCAGTTAAAACTTAATAAAAGACAGGGGCGCCTGGGTGGCTCAGTGGGTTAAAGCCTCTGCCTTCGGCTCAGGTCATGATCTCAGGGTCCTGGGATCGAGCCCCGCATCGGGCTCTCTGCTCAGCAGGGAGCCTGCTTCCCCCTCTCTCTCTGCCTGCCTCTCTGTCTACTTGTGATCTCTCTCCTGTCAAATAAGTAAATAAAATCTTTAAAAAAAAAAAAAACTTAATAAAAGACACCTCTAAGTTTTCTTTCGGGAGTTTATGGTTTCAGTTCTTCGATGTGAGTCTTTAATCCATTTTGAGTTCATTTTTATGCATGTTATAGGAAAAATGGCCTGTTTTTATTTTTTTGCATGTAGTGGACCAGTTTTCCAAATATCATTTTTTGGAAAGACTCTTCTCCATTCTATATTCTTTCCTCCTTTGCTGTAGATTAATTGACCATAGAGATGTGGGTTTATTTCTGTGGCTCTTTATCTTGTTCCATTGATCCATGTGTCTAGTTTTGTGCCAGTACCATACTGTTTTGATTACGGTAGCTTTGTAGTCTATCTTGAAATCTGGGATTGTGATACCTTCAGTTTTGTTCTTCTCAGCCTTAGCAACATATTTATGGCTGTGTTTCCTCAGGCAAAGGAAACAAAAGTGAAAATGAACTAAAATACACCCAAATTAAAAGGGTTTTGCACAGCAAAGAAAACCACGAACAAAATAAAAAGGCAACATACTTAGTGGGAGAAAATATTTACAAATTATGTATATCCAGTAAGAAGTTAATGTCCAAAATATATAAAGAACTGATACAACTTAGCCCCAAGCAAGCAAACAATCTGATTAAAAAATTAGGAGAGGACCCAGATGGACATTTTTCCAAATAAGACAAACAGATGACCAATAAGCACATGAAAAAAATGTTCAACATCTCTAATCATCAGGGAAATACAAATCAGAACCACAATGGGATATTACTTCATATCAGTCAGAATGGCCAGTATCCAAAAGACAAGAAGTAACAAGTATTGGCGAGGACGTGGAGAATTAATTTCAGTTTTTTATATTGAAAATACACTCCCTAAAAATACTTTTTTATGAGCAATATATGCAAAACTTCTGGTTTTCTGCCCTGACGCCTCAACTGCAGAAATTTAAAAGTTGCCTATGAGAGTTCCTGCCCTTCAGTTTTAGCTGTTCAAAGATTAACTTGAATTATAAACTAATATTCTTTGATTTACTCAATACTTGGATTCTTCTGGTGCCTAAGATCAACTTTTTACTGCTTTGTAGAGAATGTAGTTTCATAAAATATGTATCAAATTCATCCAAATAGCCAGTCATTTAGCTGTCTGTTTGGTTTACTTACACATTCTGTCATGTACTGTGAGCAAAATGCAGCTGAAATTGAAAAGGCTGCTGTTTATAATTAAAGACAGGGACCTCTAAATGACCAAAAAGGTATGCTTCTGAAAAGGTCAGGCACCATCATGTTGGTAGGAATATAAATTGGTTCAACCACTATGGAAATCAGTATTGAAGTTTCTTAAAAAGTAAAAATAGAAGTACTGTAAAATCAAGTAATTCTATTACTGAGTATTTACCCCAAAAGACAGAAATACAGGGCACCTGGGTGGCTCAGTCAGTTAAGCATCTATCTTCAGCTGAGGTCATGATCCTGGGGTCCTGGGATTGAGCCCCACATCGGGCTCCCTGCTCAGAAGGGAGCCTGCTTCTCCCTCTGCCTATGCCCCTGCTTATGCTCTCCTCTCTTGTTCACTGTCTCTATCAAATAAATAAATAAAATCTAAAAACAAAAGGGTCTTAAAAACAAATACTAATTTGAAAAGATATATGCATGCCAATGTTTATTGCAACATTATATACAGTGGCCAAGGTATGGAAGCAACCCAAGTGCCATCAGTAGATGAATGAATAAGCAATTGGGGTATGTGTGTATATATATATAGGAGTACACACACACAGTAGAATGTTACTCAGCAATAAAAAAGAATGAGCTCTTGCCATTTGTGACAACATGGATGAACCCAGAAAGTATTATGCCAAGTGAAATAAATCAGAGAAAGACAAATACCGTATGATTTCACTTATATGTGGAATGTAAAAAATAAAACGAATGAACAAACAAACAAGACTTTTAAATACAGAGAACAAACTGGTGGTTGCTAGAGTGAAGGTTGGTGGGGGATGGGCAAAATGGGTAAAGAGGATTATGAAATAAAATGGAAAGTAAAGCTTAGGAAATATAGCCAGTAATATTGTAAAAATGTATGATGATGGATGGTAACTGTAGTTATAGTGAGCATTGAGTAATGTATAGAATGGCCATATCAGTGTGTGGTATACCCAAAGCTAATATAAACTTTTATGTCAATTATACTTCAATAATAAATGATAAAAAATACAGTTCTGAGTTTCATGGGCAGTCAGAGGAAGATGTGATAGAGGAGAAAACTTTTGATCTGGTTGTCAGTATGTTTACCAAATGGACAAACTGCCTTCATCCTATGAAAAAAGCAATATAGGTAGAAACTAAGAGGTGAAGGAATTATAGCTTATTTTAGAAACTATAAGTAATTTGTTTCATTCTACTTACTATTATTGTTACTACTGTTGCATAAATTATAAGGGGTGAAGGGGTGGCAAGAAATAATTCTTGAATGACATAATAAGACCTTGCATGACATATTAAGACCTTGTATGACATATAGTAGTTTAATTTCCTTTCATCAGAGAGCGACTAAAAATTTTTTAGCAGAGGAATATAATAACATCAGGGTATTAAAAAGTTGAGGAGTGGCAGTGAGGATGGAAACAGGGAAGAGCTATCACAAAGATTTAGAAGATCTAGATTTGATAGAACTTGATGATTAGTTAAGTGAGAAGGAAAAAATTAAAGACCTGTATTTATGATTTGAGTAAATGGGTAGTTGATGGGATGATGACATTCGCCAAGATTGAAAACATCAGAGATGGTTGCAGAAAAGGTTAGCTCTCCACCAAATTTTATGCACTCTCTTTTTTGGGGTAGAGCTGTTATTGTGAAAGGGCTACCCAGCCAAGGAACACTTTTCCTAATCTTCCATCCATCTAAATTTGGCCATGTGGGTCAATACTAGAACGTTATCAGAAATGATGTGCATTGTTTTCATGCACCACAAGAAGTGGAGATTCCTTCTCTGTGTATTCCTTCTTGTGAGGGCTAGTGAAGCCCTAAGGAATATTTACAGCCACAAGACAGGAGGGACTGAGTCTAAATCACTAGATGGAAGAAAATTGCCTACTGACTAGGAGAACTAATTTTAGATTATTTGCATGAGGAAGAAATAATTGTGTTTAAGCAGTACATACATTTTGTGATTTATCTTTAATACCTAACATTACTCTAATTCAGAGGAAGAGATTTCTTAGAGAATGTCAGTTAAGTTTTGATGCATTGAGGTTGATTGAAGTCTTCTGAAAAATCTGTGATATACGTGAAGATGTGTTGTAGCCATTTGTATATACAGAGCTTGAAGTCAGAAGAGGCTTTTAGTACTCCGTGAATAGGTGGTAATAGAATACATTTGTGTAAACATGTGATTTCCTAGAGAAAATGTACAGATAAGAGCAAAGGGTCCTGAGAAGCCACAACAATTGAAGTTGGAGGATACACAGTAGAAGAGAAGCCAGAAAAAGAGAATGAATTGTTAGACAGGTCTGACAAATTCTACTAGAAGAATGGTACAAAAGAAAGATTTTCAAGGAAGGGAATATGGTCAGTAACCATCAGATGGTCAGTAATAACAGTAATATTGTTACTCCTAGAACTTCTATTTTCCCAAAAAGAACAATACAGATATATTCTCTCAAAGAAGGAATTGTCAGCAAGTTAGAAAACTTAAAAAACAAACTCTGCTTGACTACATTTTTTTAAAAGATTTTATTTATTTATTTGAGAGAGGGAGAGCGAGAGAGAGCATGAGAGGGGAGAAGGTCTAAGGAAGAAGCAGACTCCTCATGGAGCTGGGAGCCTGATGTGGGACTCAATCCCTGGACCCCAGGACCATGACCTGAGCCAAAGGCAGTCGCCCAACCAACTGAGCCAACTACGCGCCCTGTTTGACCACATTTATGGCAGATTGAATGTAGCTAGAGCAAATCAGAAAAGAAAATAAGCCCATTCGTGGAGCCTGAAGAGAATCCGATGCTATGGGAAGTTCCTCAGGTAGGCCAGGCATAGAGTTTTTAATTTGTGGTATAGTGGAACCCTGGCTAAAATTTTAAATTCTACAAGAGCAACCAAGGCAGGAGTCAGAACTGGAAAGGAGGAAGAGGTAGGAGCAGAAGAAAGGAAGGGTTGTGCCTGCCCACTGGCTGGGTAAAATCAGAGAGGTAGTTCCTATTGAGGCAGAATTAATGAAGAAGCAGAAGCACATAGAGAAAACAAACAAACAATCCATCTTGAATGGCAGATAGTAGGGAATGGAATGTGTAGGGGTGGTCCAAGATCCTTTTGTTGGATGTGGAAGGGAATATGAAAGAACAGGGTCTTAGAGGAGTATAATAATTATTTTTATTAAGATTTAATTACATATAACAATTTGTTGCTTTCAGGTGTACAACATAACGATTGATATATGTATAAATGTGAAATAATCACCAGAATAGATTTAGGTAGCATCCATTACCATACGACAGTTAAAAATCTGATTTTTCTTGTGATGAGAACTTTTAAGATCTACTCTCTTAACAAGTTTCAAATATATAATACAGTTTTACTAATTATAGTCACCATGCTGTACATTACATCTCCAGGACTTATTTTATAACTGGAAGTTTGTATTTTTTGATAACCTGCATCCCTTGTGCCTATACCCCACCTCTGGAAACCACCTATCTGTTCTCTGAATCTATGAGTTTGTATTTAATTTTAATTTTTTTAGATTACACATGTGAGATCATATGATGTTTATTTTTCTTTGTCTAACTTAATTTCACTTAGCATAATGCCCTTAAATTCCATTCATGTTGTTGCAAATGGCAGGGTTTCCTTCTTTAATATAGCTGAATAATATTCCATTGCATATGTATACCACATCTTCTTTATACATTTTCTCATCTAAGGACACTTAGTTCATTTCCATGTCTTAGCTATTATAAATAATGGCAATGAACCAAGGGAGTGAGGATGATCACTTCAAGTTACTGTCTTCATTTCCTTTGGAAAAATTACTAGAAGTGGATTTGCTGGATTATATGATAGTTCTGTTTTTAATTTTTGAGGATACTCTGTACTGTTTTCTGTAATGGCTGACCAATTTGCATTCCCACTAGCAGTACACAAGGGTTTCCTTTTCTCCACGTCCTTGCCAATACTTGTTATTTCTTGTCTTTATGGTGTTAGCCATTTTAACAAGTGCGAGGTGCTGTCTCATTGGTTTTTTTTTTTTTTTAATTTGCATTTTCTTGATGATTCATGATATTGAGCACCTTTTCATGTACCTGTTGGCCATTTCTATGTCTTCTTTGGGTAAAAGTCTGTTCAGTTCCTCTACTTACTGTTTAATTAGATTGTTGGTATTTTGCGTTCAATTGTAGGAGTTCTTTACATATTTTGGGTATTAAACCCTTATCAGATAAATGGCTTACAAATATTTACTCCCATTCTGTAGTTGCTGTTTCATTTTGTTGATTGATTCCTTTGCTGTGTAGAGGTTTTTTAATTTGATGTCATCTCACTTGTTTAGTTTTACTTCAGTTGCATTTATTTTTGGTGTCAAATCCAAAAAATCATTGTCAAGATCAATGTCAAGGAGTTTTACCCCTTATGTTTTTTCTAGCAGCTTTATGATTTCGGGTCTTATATTCAAGTCTTTATTCCGTTTTAAGTTAATTTAAGTTAAATTTTGTGTATGGTGTAAGATAGGGGTCCACTTTCATTCCTTTGCATGTAGCTATCAATAAATCTAGCACCATTTATTGAAGAGATTGTCCTTCACTTATTGTACATTTTTGGCTCCTTTGTTGTAAATTAATTCGCCGTGATGTGTGTATTTTCTTCTCAGCTTTCTATTATGTTTCATTGGTCTTTGCCTGTTTTTATGCTAGTACCATACTGTTTTGATTACTGTAGCTTTTTTTTTTTTTAAGATTTTTTTATTTGTTAGAGCAAGCATGAATGGGGGGAGAGGTAGAGGGAGAAGCAGACTCCTCGAGGCTTGATCCCAGGACCCCAAGATCATGACCTTAGCCCAAGGCAGATGCTTAACCAGCTGAACCACCCAGGCGCCCCAGATTACTATAGCTTTCTAATGTTTGAAATTAGGAATTGTGATGCTTCCCACTTTGTTCTTTCTCAAGATTGCCTTGACTGTTCAGGGTCTTTTATGGTTCCATACAAACTTTAGTATTATTTGTTCTACTTCTATGAAAAATATTGTTGGAATTTTGATAGAGGCTTTCTTGGATCTGATTTGGGTAGCGTGGACATTTTAACAAGGTAAGTTGTTCCAATTCATGAGCACAGATTGTCTTTCCATTTATTTGTGTCTTCAGTTTCTTTCATCATTGTTTTATAGTTTTCTGTTTACAGATCTTTTACTGCTTTGGTTCAATTAATTCCTAGGTATTTTATCCTTTTTGATGCAGTTGTAAATGAGATTGTTTCCTTAATTTCTCTGATAGTTTATTATCAGTATATAGAAGTGCAACTGATTTTGTATATTGATTATATAACCTGCAACTTTACTGAATTTATTATTTCTAACAGTTGTTTGGTGGAATGTTTAGGGTGTCCTATATATAGTATGTTATCTGCAGATGAAGGTAATTTTAATTGTTCCTTTCTGTTTTGGAACCCTTTTATTTTTTTTCTTGTCTGATTGCTCTGACGGACTTCTAGTATCATGTTGAATCAAAGTGGCCAGAGTAGACATCCCTGTGTTATTTCTGATCTTAGAGGGAAAACTTTCAGCATTTTACTCTTGAGTATGATGTTAGCTATAAGCTGAACATATATGTCTTTTATTCTATCATGGTATGTTCCTTCTCTCTCTTTTGTTGCAAGTTTTAATCATGAATGGATGTTGAATTTTGTCAAATGCCTTTTCTGCATTTTTGAGATCATATGATTTTTATCCTTCAGTGTTGAACTATCTTTACAATCCTAGATTAAATCCCACTTGATCACGGTGTATAATCCTTTTAATGTATTGTTAAATATAGTTTGCTAATATTTTCAAGGATTTTTGAATCTATGTTCATTAAGAATAATTTCTTTTCTTGTAGTGTCCTTTTCTGGTTTTCATAGCAGGATAATGCTGGCTTCATAAAATGAGTTTGGATGTGTTCTTTTCTCCTGTTTTTGTTTTGTTTTTTAAAGAGTTTATTTATTTGACAGAGAGAGAGATCACAAGTAGGCAGAGAGGCAGGCAGAGAGAAAAGGGGAAGCAGGCTCCCCGCCGAGCAGAGAGCCGACGTGGGGCTCGATCCCAGTACCCTGAGATCATGACCCGAGCTGAAGGCAGAGGCTTCCACCCACTGAGCCACCCAGGTGCCCCATCTCCTCTGTTTTTTGGAAGAGTTTGAGAAGGATTGATGGTAATTCTCTTTTTAAATATTTGGTACTTTGATAGAATTCACCAGGAAGCCATTGGTTCTGGACTTTTACTTATTGGGAAGTTTTTGATTACTAATTCAAATTAGTATACTTTATAGTATACTAATACTATAAAGTATTATAAAATACTTTATAATAATTGGTGTATTCATATTTTCAATTTTGTAATGAATCGGTCTGGGTAGGTTGATTTACTAATTTCTTCTAGGTCATTCAGTTTGTTGGTTTATCATTGTTCTTAGTAGTTTCTTATGATCTGTTTTTCTGTTATCAGTTATAATATCTCATTCATTTCTGGTTTTGAGTCTTCCTTTTACACTTTTGAGTATAGCTAACAGTTTGTCAATATTTTTATCTTTTCAAACAATCAGCTGTTTCATTAATTTTTTCTATTGTCTTTTTAGTTTCTGTATCATTTATTTCCTTTCAGATCTTCATTATCTACTTTCTTCTACTAACTGTAGGTTCAGTTTATTAGTTTCTTGAGGTATAAAGCTAGGTTGTTTGAGATGTTTCTTGTTTCTTAAAATAGGTGTTTATCACTACAAACTTCCCATTTAGAATTGTTTTTGCTACATTCCAGAGTTCTGATATTTTGTATTTCCATTTCTTATTTGTGTCAAGATACTTAAAGATGTTTTTTGATTATTTTTTTTTTAAAGATTTTATTTATTTATTTGACAGATCACAAGTAGGCAGAGAGGCAGGCAGAGAGAGGAGGAAGCAGGCTCCCTGCTGAGCAGTGAGCCCAATGTGGGGCTCGATCCCAGGACCCTGAGATCATGACCTGAGCTGAAGGCAGAGACTTTAACCCACTGAGCCACCCAGGCGCCCCATTTTTTAATTATTTATTTCAGCCATTGGTTGTTTAGGAACATGTTTAATTTCCATATGTTTGTCAATTTTCCAGTTTCCTTGTAATTTTTATTTTCATACTGTTATGGTTTGAAAACATCGTTTATGTGATTTCAGTCTTCTTAAATTTATTAAGACTTGTTTTTTGGCCTAAAATACAATATATCATGGAAAATATTCAATATTTGCTTGAGAAGAATGTATATGCCATTGCTTTTGGATGAAATTCTCTGTATATCTATTTAGTACATCTAGTTTAAAGTGTCATTGAAGGTCAATGTTTCCTTATTGATTTTCTGTCTGGAGGATTTATCCATTGATGAAAGTGGGGGGTGTGCAGGTTCCCAACTGTTATCATATTGCTGTTTCTTCTTTAGGTCTATTCATCTTTGCTTTATGTATTTAGATATTCCTATGTTGGGCTCTTTTATATTTTCAGATGTTGCATCCTCTTCTTGGATTCATCTCTATTTCATTAGATAATGACTTTGTCTCTTAATTACAGTCTTGTTTTAAAGTCTGTTTTGTCTATGTGTACTCACTCCAGTTTTCTTCTGGTATCCATTTTCATGAAGTATCTTTTTCCATCCTTTTACTTTTAGTCTATATGTGTCCTTATGTGTGAAATGGGTCTTTGGAACACAGTATATAAATAGGCTGGTTTTTTTTTTTAATCCATTTGGCCACTCTGTATCTTTTGTTTGGAGAAATTTATTTAGTCCATTTTTGTTTAAAGAAGTCATTAATAGACTTGGGCTAATTTCCATTTTGCTCATCATGTCTTGGCTGTTGTGTAATTCTTTGTTGTTTCTTCTCTTGCTCTGTTCCTTTGTGATTTGATGATTTTCTGTAATGTTAGATTCTTTTTATATCTTGTTTACTTACTATAGGTTTTGCTTTGTGGTTACCAACAGGCTTATATAAAACAACTTCTATTGATAACAATACATTTCAACTTGATATAAACTTAAGTTCAAATGCATTCTAATAACCTCTGTATTTTTATTACCCCCACACATGTTACGTTTTTGATGTCACAACTTCTTTTGGTCTTAGTATTTATTAACAAACTATTGTAGTTGTTGTTTTTACTACTTTTGTCTTTAACCTACAAACTAGCTTTGTAAGTGATTAACCCACCCCCTTTACAACATTATTTTGAATTTTAGTATATATTTACCTTTACCAGTAAGTTTATACTTTCATGTTTACTTGTTACTAATTGAGACCTTTTATTTCAGCTTTAAGAAATGCCTTTAACCAGGGGCGCCTGGGTGGCTCAGTGGGTTTAAAGCCTGTGCCTTCGTCTCAGGTCATGATCCCAGGGTCCTGGGATCGAGCCCCATATCGGGCTCTCTGCTCAGCGGGGAGCCTGCTTCCCTCTCTCTCTGCCTACCTGTGATCTTTCTCTGCCAAATAAATAAATAAAATCTTTAAAAAGAAAAAAAATGCCTGTAACATTTCTTGTAAAGCCAAGTCTAGTGATGAATTCTTTAGCTTTTTGCTTACTAGAAAACTCTTCTCTCTCCTATTCTGAAGGACTGCTTTGCTGGGTAGAATATTCTTGGTTGGTAGTTTTTCCTTTCAACACTTTGAATATATTATGCCACTTTTTTCTGGCCTGCAAAGTTTCTATTGAAAAATCTGATGATAGTTTTGTGGGGGTTACCTGTATATAACCAGTTGTTTTTCTTTTGTTGCCTTTAAAAATTCTCTTCTTGTAATTTAATTACAAAAACATAATTTAATTATGTGTCTTTGTGTCAGCTTTTTTTGGAACTCTGTTTCCTTCTCCAGGTTAGGGAAGTTTTTGGCCATAATTTCAATTAAGTTTTCTATCTGTGTTTCTTTTCCTTTTAGGGGCCCTATAATATGAATGCTGGTTTATTTGATATTGTCCCATAAGTCCCTTATGCTACTTTCACTTTTTTAAAATTCCTTTTTGTTGTTGCTCCTTTGATTTGACAAATTACACTACCCTTTCTTTGAGTTCCTGATCCTTTCTTTGGTTTCATCAGGTTTTCTGTTAATCTTTTTATTATATTTCTCAGTTCAGTTGCTGTATTCTTCAGCTCTTTGATTTCTGTTTTGTACTTTCTTGTATTTTCCGTTTCTTTGTTGAAATTCTTTGTTCTTGCATTGTTTTCCTGACCTCAGTGAGAGCATCTTTATGACTGTTACTTTGAACTCTTATCAGGAAAACCACTTATCTTCATTTTACTAAGGTCTTTTTCTAAGGCTTTATCTTGTTCTCTTGTTTGTAACATATTGTTCTGTGTCTTCACTTGCTTTGACTCTGTGTTAGTTTCTGCTTGTTAGATAAAACAGACACCTCTCTTAGTCCTGAAATGGGACCTTAAGTAGGAAATAAAATGTATGTTTCAACACTGCCCTATCTCTTGGTGTCTCACAAACCTTTGTGATTTTCCAAGTAGCCTACTTTATTTTTAGTAGTTCCTGGTAGTGGGGGTATTGCAAAACCTGCCACTGTCCAAATGGGAAGGATCTCAGTCAGTACTCAGATTCAGTTTGACTGGAAGCAGCACCCTTAGGTGGGAGCTTTTAAAGGATGCAGATGTATCTCTTTCATGGCAGACTTTGGGACTGACATCTGTCTGTTCCTTCTGCACTAAGCCCCAGTGTGATAGCCAGTTAAGAAGTGTTTCTTTGTTTGCTGTCATCCTGTTGAATCTGTGAACCTAAGCCCTGCTGGCCCTCAGAACCAGGCTATCAAAGAAGGTGTCCTCTGGGCAGCAATCACAAAAGCTGGGATGCTGGGTGTTTGTATAAGCTCCTTTCTTGAAGGCATCAGCAATCTGGGGTAAGGCAAAGGGAGTATGAAGGTAGAACCTGGTGGCCTCCATAGAGTCTGGAGAGGATTTCAGGTGGCCCCTAGATGTATGTTTAATTAGAAGCTTGACCCTCTGGCCACGGGTATGAAGATAAGCTAATATGGGCCCCTTTCACAGAAAAATGAGTGTTTCAGTCACCTGCTTCATTGCTGCTTCCTGGATGGGTAACTGGTTAAGAATTCTTTTTCTGTTTGTTAAAGTCCCATGGGATCTGCATACATAAAGCCTCATTGGCTATCTGAGCTGATGATCAAGGGACATCATTGGTGGTGGGGGTTCTCTTAGATATGTGCATCAGGAGTGTTTCCAGGCAGTACCCGTGATCTGGAACAAAGCAGAAGGAGAGTGTGAGGATGGTGCCTGTTGGGCTCTACAGTTTCTGGAGATTATTTTAGTAGGCCTTTAGATGTGTGTTAAACTAGAAGCCTGTCACATAAAATATATAGTATCAGAGCAAAGACAGTATAAATGATGATTCAGAAAATTCAGAAAACTGATTCAGAAAACAGAAGAAGAGGAAATACAGAGTTACTGATCCATACCAATTATGAAACCTATCTTGGCAGGCATTGTGAAAGCTTGTTCTCTTGGAGTATGGGAGAAATTCTTTGAATAATTTACTTTTTTCTCTTTGGGATGATCTTTTCTGTCATTTATCCTCTATAAGCAGATCTGAGGTAGGTATTGATTTATGTGCTTCTGTGCTAGTTGTCTCAACTTGTGTGTTGTGGTGCAAGTTTGGGGCTTGAGTGTTTTAAGAGGTGACCATATAATACTTTTTAAATGAGTGAATAGTAAGGTTAGAGAAGAGGTTCTGCTCCATAAAGTTACTCAGGACCCCAAGCTGATGAGGGCTTTGTTGTCTTTAACTGGTGGTTTCCACATTTATAGTGTGTATTGATAATCAGATAGCAGAGAGAAACAGAAGTAGAGGATTGTAGAGAAAAATTTTAGGGGCCAGGAGTAGTAGTGGTGTACACCACTTTTGCCCATACCAGAACTTAAATCACATGTCCAAAACAACTCCAGTGGAGGCTAGGAAATGTACTAGCTGTATGCCTAAGAGGAAAAGGAAACAGTTTGGTGAACAGCTGGACAGTTTCTCCTTTATGTCTTTCTCCTTTATGTCTCCTACCTGTCTTTATTAAAACACTCTGTCTTACCAACAGAGAATATATGTTTTTTTCTAAGTCCATGATACATTTGCAAATATAATTCATGTAATAAGTTATAAAGAAAGTTTGAGATTTGTCTAAGGAGAGATTCATAGTCATATTCTCTAATAATTAAGTTGGAAATCAGCAACAACAAAAGATGCTTCACCTCCCTTACCTTCTTGGAAATTAAACACTCTGGGTTTTAAAAAGAAAAAGAAAAAGAAAAAAGGAAAACGAAAACAAATTAGAACTTATATAGAAATTGATGGAAACAAAAACCAATGCTTTGTTCTATAGAAAATTTATACTTTGTGGGCTCTTATTATTTAAAAAACCTGAAGATACATAAACTGATATCCAACTTAAGTTATCTGGCTTAACAGAATAAATCTCTAGATTGCTTTCATATTTCTATCTCTTTGAACTTCATTTACTATGATTACCTCAAGCCTTTTCTTTCCATCAGTTTTCTTAGCAGGTATCTATTCTGTTGCTTGCTGTTTCAAAACATATTTAAAATTTTATTTTATTGTTCATCACAGGCAAATTTTTCTTTTAAGATCATCTTTGTTGAACTAAAGTAATGTAAAGGAAAAGTACTGTAAAATGAATTGGTGAGATTAAAAGGGAGATATGAGTGGGTATTAACTATGTATACTTGGGAGTTGTTAAAACTTTGTTTTTCTTCTAGATTCTGATGGAAGGAGGCGGAACCTGTTCTTTAAAAGACAGACCAACATCTGCTAAGAAAATCTGTCAGTGTAACTATAATGAACTTTTTATTCTTTAAAAAAAAACAAACCCTAACATTTAAATGAGAATCAGTTAAATTTTGTTTTGTTTTGTTTTTTTTTTTTTTTTTTTTTTTTCAGATTTTTGCCAGCAAATATTTCATAGGTATTTTAGAATATACTAGCAATGGAACTGACTCTTTTAAAATTGCTCTTACCTTTTATAAAATATATTATACATAAGTATATATAATGTATATATACAGTTTAGTGAATAATAAAACTGATATCCTTGTATATACTTTGTAGCTTAAGAAATAATGTATACTTTATACTTATAGTCTTCTCAATTGCATTTCCTATCCTGCCCCCTAGAGGTAACTATTATCCTAAATTTATTTTTTTTTCTGTGCTCGCTTTGGCAGCACATATACTAAAACTAAATTTATTTTTTGTGATATCCCAGTCTTTTCCATTGCTTGGTTTTGAACTTTCTACAAATGGAGGCAAACTCTACATATTTTTCTGCAGTTTGCTTTTTCTTTGTTGTTGTTCACTCAGTAATGTATTTTGAGATTTGTTTACTTTGATAGTTGTGACTCTAGTTCATTATTTGTTTACTATAAGCCTTCTATTTTGTGAATGTAGTACCACATCTTATTTATGCATCCTCTGGCAGTGATTATTTAGGTTATTTGGATATTTTGATATGATAAACAGTGCTGCTTTGGCAATTCTTGGTATTTCTTCTGGCACACATGTATAAAAATTTCCTCTATGATATAGCTCTAAGAGCAGAATTGACTAGTTCATGTGATATGAATATTTTCTTCCAGGTAATGCAAAATTTCCCCAAATAGTTGTGCCATTTTAAACTTTCACTAGCAAGAGGTAGGAGTTTTAGTTGTTACATATTCTAACTCCGGGTCAGCTTTTATCATTGTTGGCAATCTGAAATCTCACTGTAATTTTAATTTATATTTTCCTAATTATTAATTTGGTTGATTGACCATGTTTCATCAGTGAAATGCCTTTCATGTTTGTTGCCCATATTTCTTCTAAAAAGACTGGCTTTTCTTATGGGATGTGTCTTTTATACATCTATATGTATCCATCCTATATATCTTTTATAGATCCTAGATATTAATTGCTTGTAGGCCTATGTGTAGCAAGTACTTCATATTTGAGTAGTCTTTTTATTCTATGCTGTCTTTTTATGGACAAAAGCTTCCGTTTTACATAGTCTGTGATAGAATGATTCTTCTGGATATCTAGTCCAGTAAAAAACCTAGAAATTTTTATGGATTTTTTTTTTCTTTTAGAATTAGTTTAATCTTCTGAATATGTAACACATTAGTTTGGTTTTCATCCCTATCATTGCTGCTCTGTTTCCTTCTACATCATATGAGTAGCTGTTTTTTGTTGGTTTACAGTTTATCATTCCAGTTCCCCCCATCAAAATAAAGCCTAAAAATATATAAGTGCACATAGCATATGAATCTTAGTTCTTGTCTTTCTCACTCCAAATATAATGCTGGATATTTTATTTAATATAGGATATTTTATAAATTAATTAAACAGACTAATTTAATAGAACATCCTGTAGTATTCTCCATGTTAGTATTAAACATTCTGTCGTACTTTATTTATGACCTTGTAGTAATCCATTATGTGGATGGATTATAGTTCATTCGGTCAGTGCCCTGTTGATGGACATTTGGGTTGTTTCCAGTATTCTGTTCTTACAAATAATGTTGCTTAATTGTGGAAGTGCATTTTTAGGGTAATTACTAGGAATAGGATTGCTGAGTATGAGGAGGAGATACATTGTTTTTGTTTTTAACTTCTTTTTTTAAAGGCTCCATACCTAGTATAAAGCCCAGTGTGGGCCCTGAACACACAATCAAGACCTGAGCCGAGATCAATAGTCAAGATGCCCAACCGACTGAGCCACCCAGGCATCCAGTATACATTGTGTTTTTTTGATAGGTATTGCCAAATTCCCTGTCATACCATTTGGCAGTCCTACCAGAAATGGGCCTTTTATTCTGCAGGCTCATCAATAGGAGTTGTGGTCTAACTTAGAAATTTTTTTTAAAAATATTTTATTTATTTATTTGACAGAGAGAGATCACAAGCAGGCAGAGAGGCAGGGAGAGACAGAGGAGGAAGCAGGCTCCCTGCTGAGCAGAGAGCCCGATCCGGGGCTCGATCCCAGGACCTGGAGATCATGACCTGAGCCGAAGGCAGAGGCTTTACCCCACTGAGCCTCCCAGGAGCCCTGCCTTTTAAGTTTTGTGTTTTTTTTTTTTTTTTTGCCTTTTAAGTTTTTGATGGTTTCTTTTGCTGTGCAGAAGATTTTATATACACCCAGGCACTCCCTAACTTAGGAATTTTTTTGTGAATCTTACAATGATGGATGGATGTTTGAGTTTTTACTTCTCTATGAGTGAAATTGAGCTGCTTTAAAAAAAATGTTCAGTGGCTGTATTTGCATTTCTTTTTCCGTTAACTCTCATGTCTTTGAGGATTTTTTTTTTTTTTTAAGATTTTATTTATTTGACAGAGAGAAATACAGCGAGAGAGGGAACACAAGCAGAGGGAATGGGAGAGGGAGAAGCAGGCTTCCTGGCGAGCAGGGAGCCCGATGTGGGGCTTGATCCCAGGACCCCGGGATCATGACCCAAGCTGAAGGCAGACGCTTAACAACTGAGCCACCCAGGTGCTTCTGAGGATTTTTTTTTTTTAAGATTTCCTTATGTATTTGAGGCAGGGGGAGGGCAGACAAGAGAGAGAAACCCAAGCAGATTTTGCGCTGAGCACAGTGGCGAGTGTGGGGCTCAACCCCATGACCCTGAAATCACAACCCAAGACAAAACCAAGAGTCAGACACTCAAACAGCTGTGCCACCCAGAGGCCCTACGTCTTCGAGTTTTGGGCATTTTTTCTTATAGTTAAGAAGAGCTATTTATATATTAAAGAGATTTAGGCCTTTGTGATATATCACAAGTATTTTCTCCTAGTATATTATTGGTTTTTGCATTGTTTTTACTTTGCCGATGGTGTTTTCTGCTTTTGCAAATGCTTAACGTTTTTTTATGTAGTTAATTTTATCAGTCTCTTATACTTTTGGATTTAATTAGAAAGACTCTACACTCTCAGATTATAAATGAATTACTTATATTTTCTTTTAGTATTAGCATGATTTTATATATTTACTTTTAGGTCTTTAACCCATTTGGAGTTTATCCTGAATTAATGTGTGAGATATGTATCTATTCAGGTTTTTAAAAATGCATCTTTTCCCTAAGTACTTGTGATACCACCTTTTTTATATAGTAACTTTCTATATATACTGGAATTTGTTTTGGGACTTCCTATACTTTCATTGCTCTTTTCTAATCTTCATGTGCTAATAACACTATTTTTATTATGAGAACTTTATAGAATGTTTAATTTCTAGGAGAGTTACACCTCCCTTTACATTTTTAAAAAAAATTTTTTTCTGGCTATTTTTAAACTATTTTTTCATATAGACTTTAAAATCAAATTGTTTAACTCCAGAGAAATGTTTTAATTTTTATTAGGAAAATGTTAAATGTATATTAACATGGTGTGCACTGTCAATCTAATGATATTAATTAGCCTATCTAAGAACAAGGGATGGTTCTTCAATTAATCCAGTCTAATTTTGTGTTTTTAACATTTGTTTAAACCACATTTAAGCACTTTAAAGTTTTTCTTAAGTAGATTCTGCATGGGTCTTGTGAGATTTCTCTGTGGGTACTTTTGTTGTTTTGTTGCTGCTTTAGTGTGAATATGTATCTGATGTTTTTACATTAAGTAAGATTCTGGATTTTGAGCTTAGGGCACATGTGTGTTGATTATTTTATTGAGAATTTTTTAAGGAAATGATTTTGAGAGGAATAAGTAATTTGGGGAAGACTAATTTTTGGCATCTCTAAAAATGATTATTAATTTTCTCCATAGATTTTTTTTTTATTGTAGCAAAAAAACACATAACATAAAATTCACATTCCCAGCAATTTTCAAGTAAAGGTAGCTCTGCTACCCTTCCCCCATAGCCCGTGGCAACCACCATTTAACTTTCTGTTACTATGAGTTTGAATATTTTAGATACATTAAGTCGAATTACACAATATTTGTCTTTTTGTGACTGGCTTATTTCACTTAGCATAATATCCTCAAGGTTTGTTCATGTAATAGTATAGGGCAGAAATTCTTTCTCTCTTAATACTGAATCATATTCCCCTCTGTATATATACCACATTTTCTGTATCCATTTGTATGGAGACATCTAGGTTGCTTCCACTTTTTGGCTTTTGTGAATAATAACTTCAGTGAACACAAGTGTACAATATCTCTTCAAGATCCTGTTTTCAGTTCTTTTGGATATATACCCCAGAAACAGGATTGCTGGATCATAAGTTACCTCTGGTTTTAACTTTCTGAGGAACTTTTATACTGTTTTCCATGCAGCCACATCATTTTACAGTTCCACTAATAGTGCACAAGGATTTCAATTTCTCTACATCCTTGACAACACTTATTATTTTCTGGGTTTTTAAACTTTTATAGATTGGCCATTCTAATGGGAATGAGGTGTGATACTACACAGTGTTATAGATCCTTTAAAATGGTGAATTTTACTAATGGATTTTGTGATAATGGACCATCCTAGCATTTTTATATTACATCCTACCAATTTATGCATTATAATTTTGTTTGCCATTCTATTTTACTATATCATGTTTTAATTTAAAATTTGAAATTTTAGTGTTAATATAAGATTTTTACATTGATGATATGAGATTTGTCTTTAGAGTATGTGTGTAGGTATGTGTGTATGCAGTCTTTCTGCTATTTTGGTATTAATGTTATATACCAGATACACAAAAAAATTTTAAAGCTGTATATATGTCAGGGCGCCTGGGTGGCTCAGTCGTTAAGCGTCTATCTTTGGCTCAGGTCATGATCCCAGGGTCGTGGGATCGAGCCCCACATCAGGCTCCGTGCTCGGCAGGAAGCCTGCTTCTCCCGCTTCCATTCCCTCTGCTTGTGCTCCCTCTCTCACTGTGTTTCTCTCTGTCAAATAAATAAAGTCTTAAAAAAAATAAAAAAAGCTGTATATATGTAAAAAATGAGGCTCTTTGAAAGATTTCTTGAAATTTGCATTTCTTGCCTCTTCACTCCATTTTCACTGCTTTATAGCAGCTTCTTATCACTTCATAACAAGTTATTGCTTTAATTTTCTAACTGACCTGCTTTTATCCAGTCTCAACCTTCTTTAATCTGTCTTCAGTTAGATATCTTAGTAGATAATCTAAAATGCAAATTCCTTTAATATTAAAGTGTATCATAATACTCTCTTGGGGCGCCTGGGTGGCTCAGTCGTTAAGCGTCTGCCTTCGGCTCAGGTCATGATCCCAGGGTCCTGGGATCGAGCCCCGCATCGGGCTCTCTGCTCGGCAGGAAGTCTGCTTCTCCCGCTTCCATTCCCTCTGCTTGTGTTCCCTCTCTCGCTGTGTTTCTTTCTGTCAAATAAATAAAATCTTTAAAAAAAAAAAAATAATAATACTCTCTTTTTCTTCTACCCCATATGCTATTTTTCATCTTGTCTCTTTGGAAAATGTTTATTCAACTTTCAAAACCTATTGTTTTATACTGTGCTTTTTCTTTTCTTTTTAGGATTTTATTTATTTATGTATTTATGTATTTATTTAATTTATGTGTTTGAGAGAGACAAAGCATGAGTGGAAGGAGGAGCAGAGGGACAGGGGCAAGCAGACTTCATGTTGAGCACAGAGCCCAATGTGAGGCTCAGTCCCATGACCTTGAGATTAGGACCTGAGCCTAAATCAAGAGTTGGACACCTAACCAACTGAGCCACCCAGGCACCCCTATGCTGTGCTTTTTTGTAGCTCTTCCCAACTCTCTCTTTCTCTGAGCTTACCACATTTAGTTCTCTATTACTTCTTTACTTTCTGTGACGTCTATTGTTGCACCTAATTTTGTAACTTTTTCTTTTAATTAGTATGTCTTTCTCCATTAAAAGAATCTGAACACTTAGAGCGTTGTAGGCGTGTCATGTTCCCTATGATTACAGTGCCCTACATAAAATACTCACTAAGTGTTGAACTGAATTGACATTTCAATCTGCATATCTTTTCTTCTACTGCTGTAGGTAAGATATTTATTCAGCAGACATTTGTCTTCCATTCTAATGACTCTGGGTTTACTCTACCTATGAAGTGAATGAACCTTACTAGCGGGGAATTCTCTTACATTTTGGTGTTAGTAAAATCCTACCATTTACTTTCCTGTGCTCTGCCTTCTGCTGTCAGGGAGAACCTGATCTACAGGTGTATAAATTTCCTTCTAGAATGATGAACCTAAGGGTATCGGGAGTTCAGCTAAGTTCTCTCTGCCTCTCAGCTGACTGGTGGTTAGAATCTCTTACAGAGAGCATTAGTCCTGATCTGAGGCATGTATAGATAGTACTTATAGTTTATTGCATATAGGAGGGCATGTGATTTGATATGAGTTGTTGCTCCACATTCCATTGCCTTGTGCTTTTCTTGATAGACAAATTTTCACAAACAAGGAGAGGAGTGATTGAAGCTATTGTCAGTCTGTAGTATTTTTGCATTGTAGGTCATGACCTACTTTGCAGGTGCATCTTTGAACTTTACTTGCAATCATAGGAGAACACATTAAGCAGATAATGAAAGAATATCATACTGGATGCTTTGAATTGATTTTTTTCCCTACAATTTTGATTGTACAATGGATCTTCATTTACTGGATTAGCAAATATCTGGCCCCTTGGGACTTAATAAACTTGGCTTATTGCTCCTTCCTGCAGTTGACACTTTAAATTATTTGCTCATAAAAAATGGTTCATCTATTGGAAAAAAAATCAATCCAATTTTCTTTATTCTTTCTTCCCTTACATTATATACTCTTACCTATAGATACAAATGCTTTGAGTGTAGAATAAACCCATAGTACACTGTCAGAAATGCACGCTGCCAAGTATTCAAGATTTCAATTAATTTTTGCACATTTAAAGTGCTATAGAATGTCAGCTGAATTTATTTTACCAGCAAATTTCTTCTGCCTGTGTATATTTTGTAGAGCATTAACAAATACCATTCTTCATCAGTTAAACCTTTATTTTCAGATCTTGATTCTTCACAGAGTAGTCAGTCTACCAGTTACTCTCCAAGGCCAACAGATAGTTGCTTCAGTTCTAGTTCAGAGATGGTGAGTTACTTTTCTTTTTGCTTATTAATTGATGCTCTGCTTATTTGGAATTACTAGTATTTTTCACAATTTTCCTTTGCATTCTGAAAAATATAACTGTCAATAAGTGTTGAAAATAAATGTAAAGAAAATCTTTAAAATGTAAGAAACTTATAAACAGAAATGTGAAATTGGAATGTAAGTATATCATTCTTTCACATTTATTAAATGATGTGTTCGTTACTATTTACAAAAGCTACCCTTATCAAGATATGTTTGTGTATATGTTGAAGTTGTATGCTTTTTAAAAGTTCCACTCAAAATAATTGAAAGCTGAAAACAGCTAAGAAGATTTAGAAAAAGTCTGAAGACTTACGTGAAGAAAACTATAGAAAGTTGAGTAATGTAATCTGAATAATTGGAGTGACATGTTATGTTCCGAGTAGGAGTGCTGCATTTCTGATAAATCGCGTTTCTTTTTCTTTTTTTTTTTAAGATTTATTTTTATTTTTATTTATTTGACACAGAGAGAGAGATTACAAGTAGGCAGAGGCAGGCAGAGAGAGGGGGAAACAGGCTCTGCTGAGCAGAGAGCCCGATGCCGGGCTCCATCCCAGGACCCTGAGATCATGACCTAAGCCGAAGGCAGAGGCTTTAACCCACTGAGCTACTCACACGCTCCTAAATCACACATTCCTTTCTTTCTTTCTTTCTTTTTTTTTTTTTTAAAGATTTTATTTATTTATTTGACAGAGAGAAAGAGATCACAGGTAGGCAGAGAGGCAGACAGAGAGAGGGGGGAAGCAGGCTCCCTGCTGAGCAGAAAGCCCGATGGAGAGCTCAATCTCAGGACCCTGAGATCATGACCTGAGCCGAAGGCAGAGGCTTTAACCCACTGAGCCACCCAGGCGCCCCAATCACATGTTTCAATGGAATTCTCCTTCATTAAATCTTCCATGTTTGCTTGCTTGCTTGTTTGTTTTTTGTGGTTTCTGTCTCACCAAACTGCTCTTGCTAAGGAAGAACACCTGTGACCTCTGTGTTGCCAAATTCATTGGTCACTTTTCAGTTTTTATTTTATGAGAACTAATAATACTGGTAGAAGTGATTTATTTTCTTTTTGCTTTTGTGATAGCACAGTGTCTTGGTTTCCTTTATACCTCTTTGAATTCAACTTTATGCCTTTGCTGACTTTCTTCTACCCCTCCCCCTATCTAAATGTTGTAATGTTTAGGGTTTGCTACAGGACTCTTTTCTTCTCTTAAATTGCACTCTAAACACTAGGTGATAGTCTTTTTTTTTTTTTTTTTTTAAGATTTTATTTATTTATTTGACAGAGAATGCTAGCGAGAGAGAGAACACAAGCAGGGAGGTGAGAGAAGGAGAAGCACGCTTCCCACTGAGCAGGGACCCCATTGCTGGGCTTGATCCCAGGATCCTATGATCATGACATGAGCCTAAGGCAGACGCTTAAAACTGAGCTACCCAGGTACCCTTCTAGTTGATGTTCTATATCCCATTGACATATGGTATCTGACTCATGACGGTTTTCAACTTTATCACTTTAGCCCAGATCCTTATTTATATATTTCAGTTTCCGTTTGATAAATCTTGGATATTTCACAAAAATCTTCTTTTCTTCATGTATTAAACTCCCTGGTCTTTGCCCCAGATTAGTTTTTCTGGTAGTTCCTATATGAATAGATACCTTTTTCATCTACTCAGTTGCTCATACCAGAAATTTAGTTAACTCTGCCATTTCTTTCTGGCTTACTAGTTTTCTTAATCACATTCATTCCATCACTCCATCTAATCAGTTCTACCTCCAGAATAAATTGCATATTCAGGGGCGCCTTGTGGCTCAGTGGGTTAAAGCCTCTGCCTTTGGCTCAGGTTATGATCTCAGGGTCCTGGGATTGTGCCCCACATTGGGCTCTCTGCTCAGCAAGGAGCCTGCTTCTTCCTCTCTTTCTACCTGCCTCTCTGCCTACTTGTGATCTCTCTCTCTCTCTCTCTCTGTCAAATAAATAAATAAATATATTTTTTAAAAAATTAAAATAAATTGCATATTCATCTTCTCTCAACTTCTGCTGTCAGCACACTAGTCTAAAGTACTGATGTATTGTTCTTGCACTGTTGTGGTTGTCTTCTGGGAGATCTCTCTACTTCTACTCTTGCCCGACTTTTTTTTTGTTAGCAGTCAACATGATCTTTTGAAAACCTAAACTGAATCATGTTATTGACTGATTATGTTCAGCTATTCAGTAGATTTATATTTTACTTTAGAGTCTACACTACTTATGGTGGCTACAGACCCTGTGTAATCTGGCCTCTGGCTACATCTCCAACTTCTAATATTCTCCTTAACACCACAGTCCACATGTACTTACTTTTCACTTTCCTTGCCTTATCAGTCTCTTTTCTGTTTCCGGGCCTTTGTATATCCTGTTTCCTCAACCTTACTCTTATTCACCCTTTAAGTCTCAGTTCAAATACGTGAATTCTAAAAGCTACTCCTTGGCTTCTCCTAATTTATGTCCCTTATGGGGTGCCTGGGTGGCTCAGTCGGTTAAACATCTGTTTTCAGTTTAGGTCATGATATCAGGGTCCTGGGATTGAGTCCCACATTGGGCTCCCTGGTCAGCGTGGAGTTTACCCCTCTGCCCCTCCCCCTGCTGTTTTCTCTCTCTCCCTCTGTCTCAAATAAATTTAAAAAAATAAAATAGGTCCCTTAGATATGGTTTCAAAGTACTTCATACTTGTTTATACTGCTTAATACTTTTCTTAATTTGTAATTATAAATACATGTATATGATCATTCAGTTACTATCATGTCCACCTATGAGAATGTGTGCTTTAATAGGGCAGCAACCATGTCTGCTTCACTCACATTGCAGATGCTAAAGGAATATTTTCTTGAATAAATGTATTGAACTTGTTTTTTTTTTTTAATGTGTGCCCAGCCAGTCTCAATGCTATTTCTTGGGCTTGCTTTTTCTATTTTAATGCCAATCCACTGAAGCTATACCTCATTTTAGGGTTTTTATCTTAACTCTGCCTTTTTTTTTTTAAGCTGGAATAATCAGTACTTTAGATTGAATTTTTGTTAAAATATTTTGGTTAGTTTAGTAATTAAAAGATAAATTTTTCATGAAGTCGAAATATTCAAACTAGCAAACTGAAATCTATGCCTTATTAAAAGTTTTACAACTTTTTAGATAACAGTTGAGATATTTATTCTTTTTTTTTTTTTAATCTTTCTCCTTCCTTTCTTCCTTTCTTCCTTTCCTCCTTTCCTCCTTTCCTCCCTCCCTCCCTCCCTCCCTCCCTTCCTTCCTTCCTTCCTTCCCTCCTTCCTTCCTTCCTTCCTTCTTAGGCCCACTGCAGGGCTTGAACTCATAATGCTGAGATCAAGACCTGAGCTGAGATCAAGACTCAGATGGTTAACAGACTGGGCCCCCCAGGTGCCCTGAGATATTTATTCTTACTTAACTTTTCTTTTATCTGTTTGATTTCCTGTCAGCTTATACTCTCCTTAAATTATACCTTTCATGAGACTGGGCCCATAAAAGATACAATTTAGATATTATTTTACCTAATAAGTCAGTGGTTGAAGAATTTATTTTTTAATACCTTTGTGAAAGGGAAGGGGGATGATGTAGCCTGTTATTGGGATTAATAAGAGACAAAATTCTTTTCTTTTTTAGTTCTTTTGCATTTTTGAGATTTTTTTTTTTTATTTGACAGAGAGCGAGCATGCGTGCATGAGTGCACGAGCAGGGGGGGAGCTACAGAGAGAGAGAGGGAAAAGCAGGCTCCCCACCGAGCAGCCCCACTGTGTGGGGCTGGGATCATGACCTGAGCCGAAGACAGGCACGTAACAGGCTCTGCTATCCAGGCACTCCTCTTTAGCATTTTTAATATAAGAATTAGTATAATTGTTCTTACTATTTTAAAAGTCCATAAACCTCCTAGGAAGTGATATATTATTATTATTTAAATTTTTTAAAATATTTATTTATTTATTTATTTGACAGAGAGAGAGAGAGAGAGATAACAAGTAGGCAGAGAGGCAGGCAGAGAGAGGGGGGGGAAGCAGGCTCCCCGCTGAGCAGAGAGCCTGAAGCGGGGCTCTATCCCAGGACCCTGAGATCATGACCTGAGCCGAAACAGTGCTTTAACCCCCTGAGCCACCCAGGTGCCCCTATTATTTAAAATTTTAATTGCAGTGTAACTAAATAGTGTTATATTAGTTTCAGGTGTACAATATAGAGGTTCAACAAATCTATACATTAGTCAGTGCTCATCATGATAATTGTACTCTTAATCCCCTTCACGTATTTCACCCATTCCCCTAACCTGCCTCCCCTCTATATTTAAGAGTCTGTTTTTCGGTTTGTCTTTTTTCTCTTTGTTCATTTGTTTTGTTTCTTAAATTCCACATATGACTGAAATCATATGTATTTATCTTTTTCTGATTATTTCTTGCACTTAGCATTATAGTCTCTAGGTCCATCCTTGTGTAAATGTCAAGGTTTAATTTTTCTTAATGGCTAATATTCCATTATGTATATATGTATGTGTATAAATCATATCATCTTTATTCATTCATCTGTCCGTGGAGACTTGGACTGCTTTTGTAATTTGGCCATTGTAAATAATCTTGCAATGAACACAGGAGTGCACATAACTTTTTGAATTACTGTTTTTGTATTCTTTGGTTAAATGGAACTAGTGGATCATATGGTAGTTCTATTTTTAATTTTTTTTGAGGCATCTCCAGAGGCAGAAGATTACTGTTTGAAGACTGTTTGCTGGTATACTGGTTTTGAATTGCAACCTGCCAAGTATCTTCTGTATTTTGAGATTTTCTATAGTATGAATTTTGAGAATGCTATAATTCTCATTGATTTTTGTAAATTTAAGCAAAATTTACTTTTGCTTGAGTGATTGATTTTTGTAAATTTAAGTGCTTGAAGTGATTGATTTTTGTAAATTTAAGCAAAAATTTACAGCAAAATTACTAAATTTCTTTTAGCCATCTGAAGATGAAGATCAAATATTCCAGCAAATTGAAGAGTCAAATAGGAGATCCATCAGAATCAAAGAAACAACTAATAATTTTTATCTAGAAAGGATGCCAAAACTTCCATGTGGTAGGATTATTAAGAACGGTGCCCAAATTCATAAACAAAATGAAAATCTTCACCAGTTCTCAGTGAAAAATAATACAGATCAGTTTCCACCGTCTCAGTGTAATTCAGCACACATATTACAAAACAAAACCAGTAATAACTGCATTCTGCAGGTTGCAAGATGTGATGCTTGGGTACAGACAGACAGTGAACCTGTAATGGAAGAAAAATTAGATGCTGCTGTACAGTGTGATATAATTTCAAAATGTAAATGTGGAAGTAATGTGTCTTCTCTTTGTAATGTTGAAAGGTGCAGTGAAAATATTAAGGCAGATACCACTGGAGGGCAGGAAATCCTTAAGAACAGCTAATATTCTAAAATCTCAGCCTAAGATTTAGTATTCATTTAATGTTCAGGAATGAGAATATGTAGCTAAGCACAAGGTGAAAGTATTTACAGGGTATATTTATGGCTTGTTTTAAAACATTTAAATATTAATGTATACATTTAATTTTACACAGATTATTTTAATGTATACATAGATATATCTTCAAGATATGCATAGTATATCTTCAAGTATTTAGGAAATAATATACATGTAAATTTACTGTTTGTAATTCTCATGGTAATTATTATGATATGCTGCTATTTATGGATAAAGTATGTTTAATTGCTTCCTTCCGTATTTTCTTTATTTTAAAATTTAGTGCAGCTGTGTCTGTTACCAAAACTTTTCTCCTCCAAGATTGTAAGACAGAAAATAGTGCTACATAATAGCAAATATGTTTTAAAATTTCATAAGAATTTTGTTACCTACTTATATTATGAATTCCCATGTCATCTTGTTGCTTGTCTTTGTTGCTTGTCTTGTTGCTAATCTTTGTATTGCTCCAGTTTTAACATGCTGCCAAAGTGAGCAATATTAGCCACTTATATTAAATATTATACCCTCATTAAAAAATTCTGGTGTTTTTAGATAAAATACATTTTCTATTTTGTTTAGATAATGTTTTTTGTTGGAGTTTATATTCAAAGGAAAATGTTTTTCTCTTCAAGAAATAAAAAAATATTTCAGTGCTTTTATAAGAGAAATGTTCAACATTGGAAAAGTGATTTATATTCACTAATTTTAATCTTTCTAAGTTTTTTTTCAAAAAATTAGAGTTTCTCATTTATAAATATAAGCTTTGTTTCCAACATAACATTTATTTTTTGTTTCAAGATTTTAAATGTTCATAATCTGGCATTGACCATTTGTATGGATATATTACATACTGTACAGAAGAGGGCATTCTTACATATAAATGACCCAGAAAATAAAGTTGGTAGGAGTTTCTGTGCCTTTAAAGAGAGGATAATGAGATGTTGCATTGTTACATGCACTCATATCTATTCAGTAGTTTGTGCTGCAAGGGTGATCTGAAGCATAATGATTTAGAAACATCAACAGCTGATATTTAAATGGTACCAATCTTAAGTTTTTAGCTAGTTTTAGGAAGTTATTTTTGCAGACTCAGAAAGCTCAAAGACCTCCTAAAGTAATTTTCTTAAAGTATAGTAATCATCTCATGAAAGGGGAATATAATTATCCAATGTACATTGATAGTTTTTCAGAAGGCTCAGTTTTCATTGTGATATTAAAAAGTATTCCGTCATGGGTTGATCATCTTGAGCATTATTGTGCAAAATAATGACATTGCAGTGAAAATCAATATATAGAAAAAGAAGATCCTTTACTGGTGATATAGAGTAAGATCAAGTTGTGAATCTTAGGTTGGTTTTATATATCAAATGGATTTTTTTCCAAATACTAATCTAAGTCTACTAGTACTGAAAGTACATTCATTACAAAAATCTAAATGTAGTTATATTTTTATCAATATCATAATGTGAAAGTTAAGCTCAGTAGGGTAAAAGGACTTTTAGGAATTTTTAGAGCAGTGACCACATAGGATAAAGTGCAGTGTAGGAAAGAATATAAACTTGCCCAAAGAGAGATTTGCCCTTTGCCCTTGGCTTTTGGGATATATTCTCTAGACGCTTGGAGTGTTGTTCATGCCTGATAGAAATCTTTGTTAGTCTGGGGACTTTGGGCCAAGCTAAATAATAATAGTGTGATTTAGAATGAAACTTGAGGTCAAGCTGTATCAGCTCAACTTCTTAAGGCTTTTAGAAACTGAGGTCAGCATGTGGGCAGTTAACCATGTCACTGTGCTGGAGTCCCAGTAAAGACTCTGGACACTAAGGTTTGGGTGAGCTTCCCTAGTTGGCAGTATTCGGTGTGTTGTCAAATGTTAATACCAGGAAAGTCTGTGACTCCATAGAAGAGGACTACTGGATGCTCTGAATTTATTACTTTCCTAGATTCTGTCCTGTGTGTTTTTTCCCTAGGCTGATTTTAATCTGTATTCTCTTCTTGTAACAAACTGTAACTGTGAATATAACAGCTTTCAATGAGTTCTGAGTCCTTATAAAGCAAATTATTAAATTTAAGGGTGCTTTTAAGGGTAGTTTTATGGACTGTCCCCTAACTTTGTAGTTGCTAACTCTTCAGATGCTTTAAGAAGATAAAAATATTGTAAAGGAAAGTGAGTATAGAGTTAGAAAATCAAAAAGACATCTCTTACATAGTAGAATAGATTGTAGCATACTTTCTCAAAGTACAGTATGTTTAGGTTTTCCTTTGGTGGAATCATTTAATGAAAAAAAAAAAAAACCCTGAAGTTAAACATCTTTCTTTCCATATTCACAACTTAAGATGTATAAAACAAAGTAAATTCTAGCTGAGGTTTATCCAAATGAAACAAAATGGAAAGCTTATTGATTATGCACACATTTGTAATGTAAACTACCAATCACAGTGACTGCAAATAAGATAATGTATAGTCAGTAATGGCTGATGTATATGATAACTGATCTAGAGTTGATATTTAATGGATTTGTGAAACAGTGCTTTATTTTGGTCAGAATTAATTACTCTAGTAAGTTGCCATCTGTAATAGCAAGAAGCTATCTTTAGGGATAGTCTCATGTAATTTTCTTTTATAGCACTTAACCATAATTGTAATTTATTTGTGTAATTTCTTGGTGAATGTTTATTTTCCCCATGACACCATATATAGCAGTGAGGCAGATGCTGTCCTTGCTCTGCTCATATTTCCTTGGCACTTTCCATTTTAATACATGCCAACTTGATTTCCAACTGACAGCACCTGTGACTTATTTCCTGCGTGGTATTTATTGGCTCCAGACACCTGCTCTGCCTATGTGCAGGCAGGCAGGGAATTAATGCTGTTTGAGAGAAATCTTTTAAAACAATGACGGATGGGGGGAATGCCTGAGTGGCTCAGTTGGTTAAGCGGTTGCCTTTGGCTCAAGTCATGATCCCAGGGTCCTGGGATCGAGTCCCACATCAGGCTCCTTGCTCAGTGGGGAGCCTGCTGCTCCCCTGCTTGTGTGCTCTCTGACAAATAAGTAAAATCTTAAAAAACAACAACAATGACTGGTGGGAGTTGGTGGGTAAATACTCCAGTTCCCTTGCCTCTTGTGCACAATAACTCTTCAAAGCGTTTTCTGCACCACTGTATAACTCAAGGTATGATCTACAGACCTGTAACACCATTGCACAGGAGTTAGTTGAAGTGCAGATTCTTAGAACCCACCCCATAACTACTGAATCAGAATCTCTGGGAGTGGGGACCAAGAATATAAACTTAAACGGGTGATATTTATGCCCTCTAAAGAAACACTTTTCTGGAGTTCCTCAAAAGGATTGTTTAAGTTGCTTACAATAGTAACTTGCTTGATAATAAACCCTTTATTAGCTTCCTTCCTTTCTTGTCTCACCTCCCAACTTCCCTACTAGTCTTTCTTGAAATCACACCCCCCCAAAACTACATGTACTTAAATGTTGCATTCAGTTTTGCCTTATAGTTTGCTTTTGGAACAATTCATATTGACAGGGACCATGACATTGATGCATGAATTCTCTTTTTTGGTGTGACTCACATTCTGACATTGCTACTTTTTCTAGTTTTACAGTTCTCTAGTTTGTTTTCCATCCATTTCAGCCACCTGCTGAAAACTCTGTAAGGGCACGTAGCAGCATATTAGACACTAATGCAGAGAGAATTTTTGAAATGAAGTATGTATCAGAATAAATTGTCTAGAATGCACAAGAGAAATAGAAAATATGAGTGAAACAATAAAGATAGAATAAGAAGCTCCAATATCTACTTAATTGATGTATTCAACAGTAGAGGAGAGAGAAAATAGAATAGAGGAATAATAGTGATAATGCCTGAGAATTCTTTAAAACTGATCAGTTGTATTAATTCACAAATTTAATAAGTCCAACAATTTCCAAGTAGGAAAAATAATATGAACTCCATATATAGACCCAGTATAATAAAATGGCAGAGCCTCAAAGAATATCCTGAAAGCAGCTGAAGAGGAAAAAGACTACTAGCTTCCTACAAAGATAGCTACACTGTTAAATGACTTTCTAATAGATTAATGGAAGACAAAATACAGTGTAATTATGTCTTCCAAATCTTGGCAGAAAATACCTGTCATTCGAGACTTCTGTTTCTTTCCCTATAGCTCCAGCACTGTATGAAACCACCAAACTAGCCAATATTAGCATAAGAAACCATTTCTGCAGGATTTGGTGTTTTATATTTAAGACTTTTGTATAGACAGTGCTTTCTCTTTGTGGGAAGAGTTCCTGATTTTTTTCACTGTTTGGTCTTCAACCCATATTTTCAGTAATTTTTCCATTGTTTCCATTTCTTTAGCTGCCTTCTTATTGACTTTGTAGCACTTGAAGTTGTTCAAGCCATAGGAATTTCTTTTATTTTTTCAGTGTTATCTCTGATGGTCGTCAGTATATATTCCTTTATGCCTGTTGCTGCATTCTCATTTCTTTTAAAATGCTTTATTATTTCAGACTTCTTTAGTATTTTTTTTTTTTTTTAGAGATTTTATTTATTTGACAGAGAGTGGGAGATCACAAGTAGGCAGAGAGAGAGGGGGAGGCAGGCTCTTTGCCGAGAAGAGAGCCCAACACGGGGTTCTATCCCAGGACCCTGAGATCATGACCTAAGCTGAAGGCAGAGGCTTTAACCCACTGATCCACCCAGGCGCCCAGACTTCTTTAATACTTAAAGCTTTCCTTTTATAAGCAGTGCTTGGCATGTGCATGGGGCCTAATATGGGCCTTGAACTTACGACCTTGAGGTGAAGACCTGAGCTGAAATCAAAAGTTGGACATTTAACTGACTGAGCCACCCAGGTGCCCTACACTGCTTTTTTTTTGAATCACGGCACTCAGACTTGTTTGGGATGTTGAGTATATATGTATATATGTGTGTATATATACATATACACATAAATACACACATGTGCATATATTATATATATAATTTCCACAAACGTGAAAGAATAGCAAAAAGTAAAAAATAATATAGTGAATCAGAGTGGTAGATTTTTCGATATATGTGTGTTCATTCTGTGTATATCTATGTGGCTTAGTTCACATGGATACAGTTTTGTGCATTCATCTAGGTTGTCATGTGGATGCAATTGCGCATCAGTCTGAAACTAATATCATGCTTAAATTGTTCCCCAATATATAATATGGGAACAGATTTGCCTTTTCATAAGAGTTGTTATAGCAAAACTTGACTGTTTCTTCCTCAGACCATAGTGTCTTTTCAGGTTTTTTTTTTTTTTTTTAAAGATTTTACTTATTTGACCAGGACCGTGGGATCATGACCTGAGCCAAAGGCAGACGCTTAACGACTGAGCCACCCAGGTGCCCCATCTTTTCAGTTTTTTAATAGTGTCTTTGAAGAGAAAAATTCTAATTTGATCAAACCTAATTTATCTTTTCAGAAAAATTAATGACATGGTCACGGTTTCTTCTGTGTTTCCATCTAGAATTTTTGTATTTTTTGTTCTTACATTTAGGTCTATGATTTATTTCTAGCTTTTTGCACCACATAAGGTCAAAAGTTTTTTGTTTTTTTTTAAACGTAGGTATCTAATTGCTCCAGCAGCATTTGTTGAAAAGACAGTTCTTGCACCCAATGAATTAACTTTATGCCTTTGTCAAAAATCACTTGACCATGATGGGTTTGAACTCTTTATTATGTTCTCTTGCTTTTATTTTTTTACCTATTTACTATGATCTGTGTTTTAATATTAATTTATTATAGATATATCTGTGTATCTCTTATGTGAAGAACACACTTTCTTGATCAGTGCAGCTTTATAGCAGGTTTTGAAATCTGTTGTTGCTACCTGTTTTTTAAAATAATTATTTTGACTTTATGCACATTTCCATATAACAGTTGGTCTCAGCTCATCAGTTCTACCAAAAAAATCTAGTTATATTTTGATAGGGATTGTGTTGGATCTGTATACTAATTTGGGGAAAATTGACATCTTACTAATCTTGAGTTTTGCAATTAATGAATATGTTATATCCACTTATTTAGGTTTAAAATTTTTATACCAGTCTTTTGTCTAGACTGTAGCTTCATGAGCAAAATAAATGTTGCTTAAGCCACTGAGTTTTGGGGTTTGTTGCTCATTAGTAGATAATTTCAGTACCTGTTAGTGAGGTGCTGCCACAAAAAAAAACCTAAAACGTGGCTGTGGAAAGGAGTGGCAGGCTAAATCTGGACAGATCTTGAGAAAATTGTTAAAGTATATAGTAGGCTTTGAAGAGTGGTAACCTTGTGTTAGTGGTTTCTCAGTGAGGACTTAAAGGAAATTGAGGATAATGTTATTGAAAGTTGGAAGAATGGGGACGTTTATTATGCAATGACAGAAAGTTAAGCAACACTGTTACCTGTAGGAATGCAGAAAATAGAACTAATGAGAAAATAGAGCTACAAAATTAGGAGATTTCAGTGTTGTAGTGACTTCTAACTGCCTGTAGTAAAATGCAAGATGAGAGTGTTAAGCAAAAGAAGTACTTTTTTATATAATGAAGCTAGGACTTGCTGGAATGAAAAATAAGACTTTCTTACTCCAGTTTCTTCAGATGGCAAACATTGCTAAAATTATGAAAAGGCTTTTGAACAAAGGTCAATGGCAGGACAATGTTAGGAATGTAGGGAATAAAGATGATGACAAAGGTGTTATTGTACAACTCTTTGCAAGGACTTCAGAAAGATTTAAGGTAGTGTCTCAAACAGATAAACATCTTTAAGGATCTTAAAGGACATGAACCGCAAATTGTTTCTATTCAACAACAGGGCCTTTAAGAACATCAAGGACAGGAAGCCAAAGATAATGACTTACCTTTTTTTGTTTTTTTTAAAGATTTATTTATTAGAGAGAAAGCATGCAGTGGAGAGGGGCTCATGGAGAGGGAGAGAAAGAATCTTAAGCAGGCTCCATACCCAGCTTGGAGCCCCATGGGGGGCTTGATCTCATGACCCTGAGATATGACCTGAGCCAAAAATCAAGAGTTGAATGTTCAACCAACTGTGCCATGCCAGTGCCCTGAGTGAGAATGACTTATCTTGATGAATTTTGTGGGTCTAGCTTATGTCTAATGGGGTGAACCCCTGTGCTATTCATAAGAGATCTACAAAGTTTTGTGGTTTTTGTTTTGTTTGTTTGTTTTTGTTTTAAGACTTATTTATTTGAGAGAGAGAGAAGCAGACTCCCCTCTGAGCACTGAGCCTGATCAGGGCTTGATCTCAGGATCCTGAGATCATGACCTTAGCTGAAATCAAGAGTTAGATGCTTAACTGACTGTGCCACCTAGACACCCCTAAGAGACCTCCAAAGTTTTAAGAGAAGTGTACTTGCAGAAACACTGCCTGCTTGGACTATAAGGGACAGAGACAGTTCAACATAATAAGGGGCCTTTGGACTTCCAAAGTACTATTTGCAGGAAGCAGACTGATAAAACTACTTAGCTGCAAGCATAAACAGTTTTTTATGGAAAAGAATGATGAAGGGGGTTGAACCATGAGCTCAGGGGTAGAGTTAAGATATATAGACATGCTGTGCTGCATTCCTAGGCAGAAGACCTATATCAAGGGACCATCAGTAGATGCCTGACTGGATTTCAGAATTGTTATTGACTGATAACTCTTACTTACCTCTGTTTCACCCCCTTTCAATAGAAAAGTCTATAATAATTGCCTCCTGTCTCTTAGACCATTGTATTGTGGTGTGCCGAGGATATATAACTTACTTCTGTAGTTTCCCAGGTCTTCAGATTGAGAATAGTTAGGCTTGAGGAGCTGTGCTTGATAAATAGCACCTGAAGAGTGTCATACACATTTGGATGAGATTCTGGACTTTGAACCTATGTCTGGTGCCGTAATAGGTGAGACTTTTGCAGAGGGGGTGTTGTCTTGGGAGGTGGAGACTATAATTTGCATGCAGAAAGAATTTAAGTAATTCGAGGCCAGAGGATATGTTTGCACTTTGACTCCCCTTCAACAAACAGTGGGGTCTAATTGCTCTCCTCATGATATGGGTGAGCCTTGATGACTTACTTCTAACAAACAGAATGAGGTAGGAGTGATGCTGTATGACTTCCAAGATACATCATGAAAAGTGACAGTTTCCAGCTGGTGCTCTTTTTTTTTCTGCTTTCAGGACACATCCCTTTGCTGCGCTGAACTGTCATTTAAGAAGTCATGCTACTACTAAACCTTCCTATTGGAGAGACCATGTGGAAAGACCAAATAGAGTAAGGTTCCTGAGGAGTCCCAGTCTTTTGGGTCTTCTCAACATGGACAACAGCTGTATGAGCAAATGAACCACCCCCTGCTTTTAAGCAGCCCAGCCAAGAGTGTATAGAAATAAGCTGTCCCTGCTAGCCATGCTCATGTTGCACATTTGTGATCCAAGTATATTGTTTTAAGCTACTAAAATTTTTGAGGTTGATTTGTTACACGGCATTAGAAAACTGAGACTGTTTATGTTTTCAGGTCATCTTCTCCCTGTTACATTTACTGATGAGAGCTAGATCCCTGTTTTGCAATATAGTTTTTAAATGTATATGGCCTAAAGTAGTGCTTTTCATACAATGGGCGCTCAGTAAAGCCAGTTGGTTCTGTAAAATGGATTGAAGCACAACCAGACTACACATAGCTAGCTCTTTTAAGGCAGCTTCCTTAGAATGAACCAGCATTATAGCTGTTATCACTTCACATTTCTCCTTTAAACCTTTGTTCTTGTTGCTTTGCTTACCTTAGTTACTTTCTGACTTTGGCTCTAGTTCATAACTTTTGTATCTCTTTCACTTCATCTTGATTTTGACTCCTTAACTTTTGCCTCATGACCTGATACTGATAATAACTTCTAAAATGTATTGACATATATGTAGTTTTACAGCTCAGGAGCCACCGTATCCCCTTGAAATAGTGCCTAGTACATTTATATAAAACAATTTGTAATCATTTGTGGATTGACCTTACCTATGTGTAAGACACTGAAGTAATTTATATACACTACCTCAGGTAATCCTCACAAAAACATTATAAAGATTGCCTCCATTTTATAGATAAGGAAATTGAACTTTAAATTGGTGAAGTGACTTTCCCAGGTCATCCAGTCAGTAGTAGAGACAAGAATCAAGTCAAAGATCTAACTCTAGGGGTCCTGGGATCGAGCCCCGCATCGTGCTCTCTGTTCAGCAGGGAGCCTGCTTCCCCCTCTCTCTCTACCTGCCTCTAGGCCTACTTGTAATCTCTCTCTCTCTGTCAAAGAAATAAATAAAATCTTAAAAAAAAAAAAAAGATCTAACTCTAAAGCCTATGCTTTAATAACTGTGCTTTACGTCATTTTGATGTTAACATAGGTTTCTTGTTGTTGACTATTGACTTTGCCCACACCCTTTATTTGGTTTGCAATTTAGCTTTGCCTTCTCCAGAACTGATGTCCTATTTGCCTCTGATTTGTATGTTGCTACGTTCTATCCTATTGTGCATGTTTGGAGGTCCATGGAAAGAATCTACCATTTAAAAATGTAATTATGTACAGACAAAAAATCAGAAACAAGACCTAGTTCAGTAATATGGAGAATAACTCTTTTTTTTTTTTTTATAGAAAACATGTAAAACCTAATACTCACTGGTACCATCAAACTATTTCCATGTTTGAAAAAATAAGACTTGTAAGTATGAATGGGTAAGACTAATAGCAGTTCTTTCTGATGTTAGAATTTAGTTTTAGAATTAGACATTTTAAGCCTTGTTCATATACCAGTACTTTTTTTTCCTGTTAAGGTGAAATCATTTGTCCATATTATAAATTCATTTTTCTGTTGCATATTGGCATAATAGCTCTTTTGGCTGCGGTTGGTCATTGAGTTCTCAGCCAAATTATTTTGTTCTCAGTAATAATTTTGGTGTCATTGAACATGTTGTATATGAACCATATTTTCCTCTTATTTGTTTTTTTTTTTTGTAAAGATCTTATTTATTTATTTGACAGAGATCACAGGGAGGCAGAGAGGCAGGCAGAGAGAGAGGGGGAAGCAGGCTCCCTGCTGAGCAGAGAGCCCGATGTAGGGCTTGATCCCAGGACCCTGAGATCATGACCTGAGCCAAAGGCAGAGGCTTAACCCACTTGAGCCACCCAGGCACCCCTTATTCATTGTTTTAAGGATTTTTATTGTAATGTTATTTATGAGTTAGAGAAACGGTGAAATATAAAAATTGAAAGTGATTAACAAGGTAGACCAAAAGAGCATTTAGCAACATTTGAAAAATCAAAGGATAATGAATTGCATTGGATAAAGATATTTTTTCCTATCATAACTTAATTGCAGTTGACTTTTTTTTTTAAAGATTTAATTTATTTATTTGACAGATCACAAGTAGGCAGGGAGGCAGGCAGAGAGAGAGAGGGAAGCAGACTCTCTGCTGAGCAGAGAGCCCGATGGGGGCTTGATCCCAGGACCCTGAGATCATGACCTGAGCAGAAGGCAGAGGCTATAACCCACTGAGCCACCCAGGTGCCCCTTGCAGTTGACTCTTGAATGACACACGTGTTTAGTGGTGCCAGTCCTTGTGTAGTCAGAAAGCCACATATAACTTTTGACTCCCCTAAAAACTTATTGCTAATAGCTTACTGTTCACTGGCAGCCTTACCAATAACATGAATAGTCAATTAACACATTTTTATGTTATATGAATTATATATTATATTCTTAACTAGCCTAGAGAAAAAATGTTATTAAGAAAATCATAAGGAAGAGGAAAATACATTAATAGTACTATAAAAAATCCAAGTATAGTGGACCGCTGCAATTCAAATAAATCCATGTTGTTCAAGGGTCCACTGCATACTAAAACTTAGTTATGTTTGATATTAGTTAATTGTAATCTGTCTTTAATAGTTGATAATGGGGCACTACTTCATTTTATATAAGATCAGATGCAAGGATCATGATTTCCCACATCTCTTTTTACTTGGAAATAACTTCATCTGACTTTATATGATATGACTCCCCCCCAAATGACTAAGTGGCATTTTCCAGATTACTTCATAATAGCTCTAAGTAATGACTTCTTTGTTCAGTACCCATGAGGGTAACATATTTCAGTTTATTTCTTAATCTAGAAATCTTTTCTGAATTTCACTGTAATATGTAGAATAGTTTTTGCCATGTCGTATACAATGCCTAGAATAAAGTGTATCTTACAATAGGTACTTACTAAATTTTTGTTGAAGGAATACTTTTTTGGGTAGATTTGGTCACTTTGCAGTCACTGGAATGGCAGAAATGGGGATGTTTTTAAGATAGCCAAGACTTGTTTTTATTTACCATTTCATCTGGCTTGAGCAGGAATTAGGCTCTGTAGAGTTTCATAAGCCATCTAACATTCAAGGGCTTACATATGAAAGTTCCTTCTTTGCTGTCACACCAAGCCTCCTTCCTTCTCAGCTAATTACCATTAACAACAATAACAACCAATATATATTCTACACAAGATAAGTCATCTTTGGCTAATCATCCCAAAATATTATTGGTTGAAGTGAGCATTTTTAGCCTAAGAGAGGAAATACTAAGTTCTCCAAATTCTGTCATATTGGAACCCGTAAGTAGCTAGACTTGTTTATTTAAAGCTAACAGATTCTATTAAATTGTAACAGATCTATTATTAAATGTTCTTTAGGGGCATTAACCTTCATGTTTTTATAACATTAAATAAAAAGATGATTATTATAAATGAAATGGCTGATAAAATAAAGATATTGAACTGAGACCCAGAGTTGCAGAACTGTTTAACTGTGGGGTTGGGGTAGGGCTGCTTTTGCAGAATCACTATAATAAGTTGTATTTATAGCTATAAGGTCATATTTATCTTTTTCTTTTCTTCTTTGTAATCCGGTGAGGTCAGTGTTTACAGCCTGTTCATACAACGTTTCCAGACAGCTAGTTAAGTTTCAAATGTCCCTGGGTTGGCTACACATATTTTTGAACATGCAGCCTTAACACATTAAAAAATCCTGCAGAGTAAAGAAAGTGTGTGTGTGTGTGTGTGTGAAAGTGTGTATGTGTACGCACACATACATACACACACATATAGCAAGGTTATATTACTAAAAACTGTTTATGAGATGTGCTTTTTAAAAGTTTTTAATAAAAGATTAATTCCTTTATTCATTCATGTGTACTCACTGTAGGCAATGTGAAAGCAATGATCATGTATTAGAAGAAAACAAGATAGATTGATCCCTAGGCACATGAAACTCATGGTTTAGCTATCATAAAGAGAATACAGAATATCATGATTGACTTATTTATAGAAATAGAGTTAAAATATATCACTTTTGGCTAGGATGCTCAGGTAAGGCTTTCTGGAAGCTATACTTACAAATATTGTAAGTCACTGTGAAATAAATGCTAAATCTTCATTTTTGAGCAGATAGCATATAAGGGGTAGAAACCAAATGTAATACTGAAGATTGCAAAAATGGTCATGATTCTTTATCCCTTTTTATATTCATAACTGGTACATTATGATGTTGTGTGTTCTTCAGTTAAGAGGCAGAATCTATTTCTCTGTCCCTGAAATTTGGGGAGGTGTCACAAGTTGATTTTGCCTATAAAATATAGGAGATGTGACTTTGTGTCAGTTCTGAGCCTAGACCTCAAGAGGGCTTGCATACTGATGCTTTCTTAAAAGGATGTTCAGCTGTGTTGGAAAGTTCTGGGCAAGCCAACTGAAGGATGAGAGACCACATAGAAGAGAAATGAGCCATCCCAGCTGAGGCCCTCTTGGACAGCTATCACCCCACCCACCCAGTAGCTGACCTCATGCATTAGTGAGCTCAGCAATAACCCAGGAACCACTAATCTGGGCACAGTCTGACTTGTCAGCCGACTAAATTGTGAGCTAAATAAATACTTGTGGATTTGAAGCCCCTGCATTTTTTTTTTTTTTTTACATAGCAATAATTAGCTGCTGTAGCATAGTTAATAAGTAAAAGTGCATTTAGGGAAGAATGTTTTAATTACCAAGCTCTCAGTACCATTTGTATGGTATACATACTTTTGGAAACTTTTTGAGCAAGCTAGTTTTATTTCCTGTGGTGAATTCCTGTGGCAGACTTCTTGTGGCAAACATGGAGTTTGGATTTACAATATGCATGGATTATGTTGCTTTCGAAGAAGTTTGTATCAAATTAGCAGGAAATAGGTCCATTTTCACTAAAACAGCATGTTGTAATTTTTTAATGTCTTTGCTTGTATGTTTTGATTTTGGGGGTCCACTTATGCTAAGTAAAAGTGATATTAAGGTTTTCTTCAGTTTACATCTTGGTATCACTTACAAAGATAATTTGTGGTCAGAAATATGAATCACCAGAGGGAATCAGTGAAGCCCTTGATTTCCTATAGTTAAATAATATCATGAGGTAGAAAGAATATGAGATTTGGAGTCTAAGCAAATATATTTGCTCAGAAAATGTAATTTTTAGAAGATTATATTTTCTCAACTTTTTTCTTCCCCAAAACTAAGAGATAGTGTTTAAAAATTCAGCTATTTTTTTAAATAATGAAATGAAAGCCACATGAAGGAAGTCCAGTTTGTGTAATCTGAATAAACTGTTTTTAAATCTAGTGTATCCTGAGTTTGAATAGTCATTTCATGAACAAAAGTGGCCCTTTAAATTCTTAAATGAATCTTTAATTTATAGAAAGGATTTCAGGTTTTCTTAAGATTCCTATATTTATCTCTGGAAAAAATATTTTCTTATGCCTTTAGAATTTTTATTAAATTTAAGTCTTACTCTGCATTCTAAATGGACTTTGAACTTCCCATGGGTTGATGTCCTTATCTTTTAAAAATTAGCTTACCTACCATAATCCTGGGGACATCCAAGCATATCGGTAGAATTCAAATAGGCTGGTTATCATCCTACCAGGGAATATGAGGAGAATCAGTATCACTGAGACTAGAATTTTATTACATGATTTATTTAACAGAGCTTGGGATACAGTACAGTGATTATTAATGTTTTCTTTTTCTTTTTTTAAGATTTTATTTGAGCGAGTGTGGGGAGGAGGGAGCAGAGGGAGAAGGACAAGCAGACTCTGCACTGAGTGTAGCCTGAGGTGGGACTTGATCCCACAACCCTGAGATCATACCTGAGCTGAAATCAAGAGTTGGACAACCAACGGAATCACCCAGGTGCCCCTAATGTTTTCTGATTTGAGCTAGCTTGATGGCTTTTTAAAAAAGGGTTATAAAATAATTGTTAATTAAATTAATAATTCAGTTTATTTATATAAAGTGCATATTCTATAATTGCTTATTGATGATAGCAAGGTTATATTACTAAAAACTGTTTTTGAGATGTGCTTTTTAAAATTTTCAAAAAATTTTTATTGTAGTATAGTTAACATACAGTGTTACATTAGTTTCAGGAATACAGTATAGGTAATTCAGCAATTCTATACATTACTCTGTGCTCATCAAAGTAAAAATACACTTGATTCCCTTTGCCTATTTCACCTCCGCCCCATTCCCCACCTCCCTTCTGATAACTATCCCTTTATTCTCTATAGTTAAGAGTTTGGTTTTTGTTTGTCTTGATGTTTATTTCTTAAATCCCAAATATGAGTGAAATCATCCAGTATTTGTCTTTTACTGACTGACTCACTGCACTTAACATTATACTCTTTAAGTCCATCCATGTTATTGCAAATGGCAAGATTTCATTCTTTTTTAATGGCTGAATAATATTCCATTATATGTATATACCACTTCATTCATCTGTAGTTACTTGGAATACTTGGGCTGCTTCCATAATTTGGCTATTACAAATAATGCAACAAATACAGGGGTATATATATCTTTTTGAATTAGTGTTTTGTATTTTTTGGTTAAGTACCTGCTGGTACAATAACTAGATCATATGATAATTCAATTTTTAGTTTTTTTGATGAACCTCAATGTTCTTTTTCCCCACAATGGCCATATCAATTTGCATTCCTACCCACAGGGCATGAAGATTCTTTTTTCCACATTCTTGCCAACACTTGTTCTTTCTTGTGTTTTTTATTTTAGCCATTCTGACAGGTGTGAGGTGATATTGTGATTTTGATTTGCATTTCCCTAATGATGAGTGATGTTGAGCATCTTTCCATATGTCTATTGGCCATCTGTGTGTCTTCTTTGAAGAAATGCCTGTTTATGTCTTCTGTCCCATTTTAATTGTATTATTTGGTTTTTCTGGTGTTGAGTTGTAGAAGTTCTTTTTATATTTTGGATACTAACCCTTTATTGGATTTGTCATTGCAAATATCTTTTCCCATTCATTTGGTTGTCTTTTAATTTTGTTAAGTGGTTCCTTTGTTGTGTAGAACCTTTTTGTTTTGAGGTAGTCCCAATAGTTTATTTTGCTTTTGTTTCCCTTGCCTTAGGAGACATAACTAGAAACATGTTGCTTTGGCCAGTGTCAGATTACTGCCTATTCTCTCTTTTAGGATTTTTGTGGTTTCACGTCTCACATTCAGGTCTTTAATCTATTTTGAATTTATTTTTGTGTATGGTGTAAGAAAGTGGTCCACTGTACCTCTTTGGATTACTTCAGCTTTGTAGTGTAACTTGAAATCTGGAATTGTGATACCTTCAGTTGTTTTTCTTTTTCAAGATAAGCATTTCTTTTTCAAGATAAGCATTTCTTTAAAAAAAATTTTCAAATTTTAGCATTGTTTGCTCTAGTTCTGTGAAAAATGCTGTTGATATTTTGATAGGAATTGCATTAAATCTGTAGATTGCTTTGGGTAGTATGGACATTTTAACAATATTTGTTCTTCTAATCCATGAGTGTGGAATATCTTTCCATATATTTGTATTGTCTTCAGTTTCTTTCATCAGGGTTCTATAGTTTTCAGAGTATAGGTCTGTCACCTCTTTGGTTAAGTTTACTCCTAGGTATTTTATTATTTTTGGTGCAACCGTGAGTGGGATTGTTTTTTTTTAATTTTTCTTTCTGCTGCTTCATTATTGGTGCATAGAAATGCAGTAGTTTGGGATGCCTGGGTAGCTCAATTGATTAAGCATCTGCTTTTGGCCCAGGTCATGATCTCCGGGTCCTGGGATCAAGTTCTGCATTAGGCTCCTTGCTTAGCGGTGAGTCTGCTGCTGCTTCTCCCTCTGCCACTCCCCCTGCTTGTGTGCATGCACACACTCTCTCTGACAAATAAATAAAATCGATAGAGCATGTGCATGCGTGCACATAAGCAGGGGGAGCGGCAGACAGAGGGAAAAGAAGGCTCCCCACTGAGCAAGGAGCCCGATGCAGGCCTGGATCGAGAACCTGGGATCATGACCTAAGCCAAAAGCAGACATTTAACCGACTGAGCTACCCAGGCTCCCTAAAAAAAATCTTTACAAAAAAAAAAAAAAAAAAAGACAGATACCTGTATATTGATTTTGTATCCTGTGACCTTACTGAATACATTTATAACTTCTACTAGTTTTGGGGGAAGTTTTTAGGTTTTTATATATAATATGTCATCTGCAAATAGTGAGATTTATTTCTTCCTTACCAGTTTGGATGCCTTTTATTCCCTTTCTTTGTCTGATTTCTGTGACCAGGACTTCCAGTTGAATAAAACACTACTATGTTGAATAAAAGTGGTAAGAGTAGACATTCTTGTCTTGTTCCTGACCTTAGGGGAAAAGTGCTCTCTTTTTCGCCATTGAGGATGATGTTAATTGAGGGTTTTCATGTATGGCCTTTATTATGTTGAGATATAGTTCCCTTTAAACCTCCTTTGTTGGAGGGTTTTTATCCCGAATCAATGTTGTACTTAATCAAATGCTTTTTCTGGATCTTGAAATGTTCATATGGTTTTTATTCTTTCACTTGTTGATGTGATTCATCATGTTGATTGATTTATAAATATTGGACGACCCTTGCATCCCAGGAATAAATCCCACTTGATTGTGGTGAATTTTTTTAATGTATTGTTGGATTCAGTTTGCTAATATCTTGATTTTTGCAGCTATGTTCAGAGATACTGGTCTGTAGTTTTTTGGTTTTTTTTTTTTTTTTTTTTTGGTAGTGTCTTTATCTGGTTTTGGTATTAAGGTAATGCTGGCCTCTAGAATGAATTTGGAAGCTTTCCTTCCTCTTCTGTTTTTTGGAATTGTTTGAGAAGAACAGATATTAACTTTTCTTTAAATATTTGGAAGAGTTGACCTGTGACGCCTCTGGTCCTGAACTTTTGTTGGGAGTTTTTTGATTACTGATTTCAGTTTTATTGCCAGTAATTGGTCTGTTCAAATTTTCTCTTTATTCCTGATTTAATTTGGGGAGGTTGTATGTTTCTAGAAACTTAGCCATTTCTTCTAGTTTATTCAATTTGTTGGCATATAATTTTTCAAAATATTCTCATATAATCCTTTGTGTTTCTGTGGTGTTGGTTGTTATTTGTCCTCTTTCATTTCTGAATTTGTTTATTTGCAGCTTGTTTTTCTCTTTTTGATGAGTCTGGCTAAAGGTTTATCAGTGTTGTTGATCTTTTCAAAGAAGCAGCTCCTGGGTTCATTGATTTGTTTTCTTGTTTTTTAAATATTTATTTCTGCTCTGATCTTTATTATTGCCTTCCTTCTGCAAGTTTTGGGTTTTGTTTGTTCTTCATTTTCTAACGCCTTTAGGTATATGATTAGATTCTTGGAGGTTTTTCTTGAAATAGTCCTGTATTGCTATAAACTTCCTTAATAGAACAGCTTTTGCAGCAGCCCAAGGATTTTGGACTATTGTTTTTTCATTTTCATTTGTCACCATATTTTTTTTATTTCCTCAGATTTTTTGGTTAACCCATTCATTGTTTAGTAACGTGTTATTTAACCTCCATGATTTTTTGTTGCGCTTGATTTTTATTTTCTAGTGCTATGGTTAAATAATTTGCAAGGTATGACTTTGATCTCTTTGAATTTGTTGAGATTTGATTTGTGGTGTAACATGGGCTCTAAGGAAAATTTTCCATGTGTACTTAAAGAGAATATATATTCTGTTTTAGGATAGAATGTTCTGAATATGTTAGATAGATCTGTTCGAGTGTGTTTTTCAAAGCCACTGTTTCCTTCCACTGTTTCATTCCATTTGGATGATCTTTCCAGTGATGTTAAGTGAGGTGTTAAAGTCCCCACCTATTATTGTTTTACTATCAGTTACTTCCTTTATGTTTGTTATTAATTGCTTTATGTATTTGGGGTGCTCCCATGTTTGGTGCATAAATATTTGCAATTGTTATATCTTACTGTTGGACTATCCCCTGTCCTTCTTTATGTCTTGTTGTTACAGTCTTTGATTTAAAGTCTTTTTTACCTGATAGAAGTATTGCTACTTGGGCCTTTTTTCACATCTGTTTGCATTTTAATTCTTCTCCATCTCACTAAATCTGCATATCTGTAGGTCTCAAATGAGTCTCTTGTAGGCAGCATATAGATGGGTCTTGCTTTTTTGTCCATTGTCAACCCATGTGTTTTGATTGGAGCGTTTTTTTTCTGTTCGCACTTTAAATAAATCATGCTACTGCTTTTTGGCCTGTGAAGTTTCTGCTGAAATATTAGCTGATAACCTTATGAGATTTCCCTTGCAAGCAATGATTTTCTCTTGCTGCTTTTAAAATTCTTTCTTTATCATGACTTTTTACCATTTTAATTACCATGTGTCTTGACGTGGACCTCCTTGGGTTGATTTTGCTGGGGACTCTCTGTGCCTCCTGGATCTGGATTTCTGTTTCCTTTCCCAGATTTGGGAAGTTTTCAGCTATTTCTTCAAATAAATTTTCTGCCCCTTTGCTTTCTTTTCTCCTTCTAAGGCCCCTATAATGAGAATGTTTATACGCCTGATGCTTGATCGTGTTTCTGAGTTGCTTAGGTCTGTTTTCATTTTGTACCATTTTTCTCCCCTCTCACCTGTTCAGTTTGATTGCTTTCATTAGTTTACCCTCCAAGTCACTGATCTGTTTTCCTGCTTCCTCTAGTCTGTTCTTTTTAGTGTATTTTTAATTTCAGTTATTGATTTCTTCATCTCTGATTGTTTCTTTTTTGTTTTCCGTCTTGTTGTAAAGAGTCTCATGGACTCAAGTCCAGTGAGTATCTTTATGATTATTATTTTAAATTCTCTACCAGGCATATTATTTACCTATGTTTTGCTTCAGTTTCTTGCTGTGGTTTTGTCCTGTTCTATCATTTGGGACATAACCCTCTGTCTCCTCATTTTATCTGAGTATCCTTGTCTGTTTCTGTGTTTTACGAAAGTTAGCTCTATCTCCTGCTCTTTAAAGTTGAGGCCTTATGAAGAGGTCTTGTACTGCCCTGCCATGCAGTGTCTCTTGTTCACCAGAACCTGCCACTTCAGGGGTGTCTCCCGTGTGTGTTGTGTGTGCCCTGCTGTTGGGCTGAGCTGATGTTGCCTTCAGTTTAGTCATCTGTAGTGGCTCTCTGCTTATTGTGGGCAGTGTTTGGTTACTGTGCTGGTAGTGGGCCAGTCTGGGCCCCCTTGGGCTTGAGTTATGTCAGACCAGGCGTTTGCCATGGATGCAGTAGCACTGAGCCGCCGGGCTCTTTCTGTTTTGTCCCCTGAGAGGCTTTTGTTGGTGGGTTAGGCTTGCAGTCAAACCAGCTGTCTGCCCCTAGCTCTTTTCTGGAGCCACAGTCTGACTGGTGTATGTGGTTATCTTTCCCTCTTTGGGGCAGGAGTCACTCTGGAGTGGTACTGGCCCCTGTTGGGGCTGCCTGCACACTGTCAGGCTTGTGGCATTGCTTTAGGTGGATCAGGCCGAGAGTGTATTAGAGGGGGCGGGTCCACATAAGCTGTTAGCAAGATTTATGCTGGTCTGCTGTGGGAGGAGACTTGGAATGGAGGCCTGTCTGCAGGAGTGGGGCTCATTTTTAGCAAGTTAGTTAGCTAGTGTTGGGAGGTTGGGAGGTGTGGGAGGGAAGTGGCTCATTTGTGCCCCATACCCCCAGTCTCCCATGGATCCCTGCACCTATAGCACATGCTCTCAAATGTAAACAGATCTCTTTCCTGTGTACCCCAGGGGATTTTCAAGCTGTTCCTTCTATGCTGTATCTCTGTGGAGCTGTTTGTTTTGCTGTTTCTCTAAGAATAGGGACTGGACTCAATTTCCTTTTGCGCTCTCAGTTCTCCCTGAGCTGAGCCCACTGATTTGTAAAGTTCCAGGTTTTCAGTCTTGCTGGTTTTAAGAACTCATTCTTTAGCCCCTCTGGTTATCAAAGCCAAATGTCATGGGGACTCTTCTTTCCCCTGTGGGATCCCTGGTGTGAATCTGTTTCACTCTCGTTTCTGCATCTGTGGTGTCCCTCCCTCCAATGGACAGTATGGCTGCTGGTTCCCTTTAAGCTCTGGACTGTATCTCTGTCTTCACTACCCTCTTTGATGTGGCCTCTTCTCTACATTTAGCTGTGGGGAGTTCTGTCAGTCTTCAGGTTGTTTTCTGGGTTATTTACACTGATGTGAGTGTTATCTGGTTGTATCTGTGGGATGAGGTGAGCTTAGGATCCTCCTCCTGTACCATCTTCCTCAGAAATCTAGATGCCTTTTTGGAAAGGCCTGTTAGTCAGGTTCCTCTCTACAGTTAAAAACTTCCCCCCTTACCCCCCACTATTTGTGGAGGGAGGAAGAGGTCACATAACTAACCATTTATACCAGTTATGTTTATTAAGTGTGTTGATAAATGAACTCTACTGTCTAGCAACTTAAGGGCTTTCCTATTGGCACCTGCAGGTTCCCTGAGACTTATGATTAAACCTTAGAAATAAAGGTAATTTGTTTATTTTTGGTTTTTTAAGGTATAGCTGCTTTGGAGCTCTGGGAAATTCCATGCTTGGGGTGAACACTTTTGACAAGACTTCAGTTTCTTCTGGTCACTTGCCCAGTTATTCCTTCTGATGGGAAAAAGGCTTCTTAAAGCACATAGAAAGGTATTGTGTCAACCCCACCTGCAGTTTTTAAAATTGTATTTTACAAAGTTGAGGAAGCTTATTAGGTTTCCAGACTGGTATATAAGGGGCTTGGAAGGTCATACCCCATCCTGACAAGTAAAAAGGTGAACAAATTGAAAATAAACAACTCTTCCACATGGAAATTGAGGTCATGGGGCAAATCACTGCCTCCACAATTGGGGACAGAGAGAAAGACACAGAGAATCACAACTTACCTAAGCAGAAAGTCAAGAGCAGATACATTCATGGGAACCAGTGCCAAGGTAGGAAACCTAAATTAACTGATGGATTGCTGGAGGCTCAGTGTGCCAAGTCTGAGAGCCAAAAATTCCAGAAGGGTGCAGTCATAGTGAGGCATCCTTAAACTTTGTTGAGTTTTATTTCTAAGTACTCTACCAGGTTCTAACAGTGAGAATTGGAGAAAGATTCTCTGAAGTACCTGGCAGGAGGAGGGGAGAAGGAATCAATTGTAAATAGGCCAGAGCAAGCCATTCTTTTTTTTTTTTTTTTTTTTAATGCAAGCCATTCTTCTTAACAAGGCCTGGCCTCAAGAGAAAATATGTTAAAAAAATATGTTAAGGGGCACCTGGGTGGCTCAGTGGGTTAAAGCCTCTGCCTTTGGCTCAGGTCATGATCTCAGGGTCCTGGGATCAAGCCCCGCTTTGGGCTCTCTGCTCAGCAGAGCCTACTTGTGATCTCTCTCTCTGTCTCTCTGTCAAATAAATACATAAAATCTTATAAAACAAAAAATATGTTAAAAAATCAGCCCCTCTGATTGGGCTTTATCAGAGTCTAATTGACCTGGGGGAAATTAAAAAAGGAACTATCCAATTCCAGCTCCTTCTAGCCATCCTGTCCCACCAAAGGGAAAGAAAAAACTGAGAATTTTTTTGTGAAGTTTCTATCTCAGAGGCATGGGCTCACTAAGACTGAAACCTACTGATAGGATTTTGGAATAGTTCCTCTCCTCCCACACCTTACCACTATTATCACTAAAGCCCTATTTACTGACCTATTTACCTTTTACTTAATACATCAAGTCAAGGTTTCAATAAAAAATTATAAAGTATACTAAAAAAAATTTTTGAGGAGACAGCAAATATCGAACCAGATTCAGCTGTAGTAAGGATGTTGAAATTATCAGATTGCGATTTTAAACAACTATGACTAATATATTAAAGACTCTAATGTGGGGCGCCTGCTTCTCCCTCTGCCTGCTGCTCCCCCTGTTTGTGCGCTCCTTTCTCCCTCTCTCAGATAAGTTGTTTTTTTTTTTTTTTTTTAAAGATTCTAATGGAAAAAGACAACATGAAAGAACAGTTGGGTAATGTAAGCAGAGAGGTGGAAATTCTAAGAAAGAATAAAACATGCTAGAGATAAACATTGTAACAGTAATAAAACATGCTTTTGATGGATTCATTAGTAGACCAGACATAGCTCAGGAAATAATCTTGAGCTTGATGATATGTCAGTAGAAACTCTTAAAACTAAAAAGTGGGGGCACCTGGGTGGCTCAGTCGTGCTAGGTGGCACCTGCCTTTGGCTCAGGTCATGATCCCAGCGTCCCTGGGATCGAGCCCCACATCGGGCTCCCTGCTCTGTGGGAAGCCTGCTTCTCCCACTACCATTCCTTCTGCTTGTGTTCCCTCTCTCACTGTGTTTCTCTCTGTCAAATAAATAAAATCTAAAAAAAAAAACCTAAAAAGTGAAGAGAAAAAATATTAAAAAAAAAATTACACAGACTATTCAAGGACTGTGGGATGAGTACAAGAGTTACACATGTAAGGGGAATACTAGAATGATAAGAGAAAGGAATAGAAGAAATACTGCAAGTCATAAGGACTTAATGATGGACAAATTGATGTCTGATAACAAACCAAGGATCTAGAAAGCTCAGATGCTAAAAAGCCCCACAAAAAACAAAACAACAACAGCAACAAAAAAACAGCTACACCCAGGCATATAATATCCAAACTGTGGAAAATGAAAGATGAAAAATCTTGAAGCTGGAGGAAAAAAAACTATTTAAAGACCAAAGATCAGTATTGTATCTGATTTCCTAGAAATCCAAGGAAGTAAGCAGAGAGTAGAGTGAGATACTTGAAATATTGGGAGAAAAAAAACCCACCACTCTTGTATTCTAGATCCTGCAAAAATGTCCTTCTAAAGTGATAAAGACTTTTCTCAGACAAAAATCGAGGGAATTTGTTGCCAGTTAGACCTGCCTTGCAAGCAATGTTAAAACAAACTTGGACCCACATAAAGAAAAGAAGACATTAGAGAAGGAATGAATATATATAGGAAAAGTTTTTATTTTTCCTATTCTTAGTTGATTGAACAGATAAGTTTGTTTGGAATAATAGCAAAAGCAACAATGTGTGCAATGTATTGCTTATGTACAAGTGAAAAGAGTAACACCAGTGACATAAGGGATAGGGGGAATTAGGAATATCTGAGTCTTCTAATCTGTGAAAGAGTGTAATAGTATTTGAAAGTGGACTTGAATTAGTTGCATATGTACATTGCAGACTCTAGGGCAATGACTACAAAAAGTCAAAGGATAGTTGGTATGCTAGGGAAAAAAGAGGAATGGAATAATATAATATGCTCAATAATAACCACAAAAAATGGAAAAAGTAGAAAACAAAAATAGGAATAGAGAACGAAAGCCACAAACAGAAGACAGTAACAAATGTGGTAGATATTTCATCACCCTAAATGTTAGTGGTCTTAAATATATCAATAAAGAACAGATTACCAGTGGATCAAAAACAAGACCCAGCTATATGTTGACTTTAAGAAACCCACTTTAGGGGCGCCTGGGTGGCTCAGTCATTAAGCGTCTGCCTTCGGCTCAGGTCATGATCCCAGAGTCCTGGGACCGAGCCCCGCATCAGGCTCCTTGCTTGGCGGGAAGCCTGCTTCTCCCGCTACCACTCCCTCTGCTTGTGTTCCCTCTCTCGCTGTGTTTCTTGCTGTCAAATAAATAAAAAATCTTTAAAAAAAAAAAAAAAAAACAACCCACTTTAAATATAGACACATGCAGATTAAAAGTAAAGGGATGATGAAAGATATACCGTGCTAACGTTAATCAAAAGAAAGTTGTAGTAATTACATTAATTTCAGACAGAGCAGACTTCAGAGCAAGGAAGCTTATTAAGATTCTGTGGATTAATTTATAAATGTAAATTTGGGCATATTTTGGAAATTGCTGATCATTTTAGACTTTAAATTCCCATCATTTCACATTTACCTCTAAATGTTATTGTCAGTTTTATCCCGTAGCTATGTTTTAGTTTCTAAGTCCATAACCAGTGACCCTGCAGGAAAAAAAAAAGTTAAAAAATTTTCAGGTAGAGGCAATTATAAAATTTTCCATGATAAAGTTCATTGTAAAAAAGTAAATAGTACTTGTCAAAAATGATTTTGGCACAAACTGACCTGGCTGTTCTACTTAAGTTACTTTACTTCCAGTAAAGTGACATGACTTACTTTACCTAAAGTGACTCATTATTTCCTCATCCATACGATAAGGGTAATAATGCTACTTTTGATAAAGGGTTTCATGAAGAGAAGATAATGTATATAAAGTATATAGCATATAAGTGTGTTTTTAGTCCATAAAAAGAAAGTAGAAATAGAATATTTTAGAAGATGCAAATTTCACCCCGACCTTGCTATCCTAATTAGATTTTCTCCTTCTCTAATAGGAGTAAGAAACCAAAGTTGTCATCCAAATGTGTTTGTGGGAATACACTTAACTTCATACACCATATGGAATTTGCTGATTAAAACAGCTTTGCTATAGAGACTGATTTTTGAAACGTGCTCTCTGATATTGGTCTGGTACCATAGTATTTTTTTTCCAGCCCAGCTAAAAAACTTCTCCCTTGCCCTTTGTAGGCCACAGGAGCACCTGAGATGCATGCATCAATTTATTCTTTAAATGTGTACTGAGCACATACTATATGCTAGGCACTGTATGAGGTGGAATATGTACGTATATATGTATGTATGAGATGTGAAGAATGCAAATTCCCTGCTTTTTTTTTAATTCCCTGCTTTCATGCAGTGTATATTCTCATGGGAGAAACAGGAGCTAAAAAATAATTTTCAAATAGTGATAAATACTGGGAAGAAAATAAAACAAGTTTACATGATATATGGGGAGAAAGGGAGTGATTAAATTGTATAGTCAAGACAGGCTCTCAGAGATGATTTTGAGCTGAAACTTGAATGATAAGAAGGAACGAGACACAAAGAATAGGGTAACACGCATGCCAGGCAGATGTAACACCACATGCAAAGCCCCTGAGGTAGAAATGACTTAGCTTTATGAATTCTTAAGTAACTTGCATATAAATCCACTCAGTCAGTTTATTATTCACTAGATGAGCTCACCATTTGAAAGAAAATACAGCTGATTCCTTTTTAACATGATGATTTAAAAAATTGAATGTAGTGGTTCCACTATTGTGTGCTTAAGAATTGGGACACCTGGGTGGCTCAGTGGGTTAAGCCTCTGCCTTCAACTCAGGTCATGATCTCAGGGTCCTGGGATCGAGTTCCACATCGGGCTCCTTGCTCAGCAGGGAGCCTGCTTCACCCTCTGCCTCTGCCTGCCTCTCTGCCTGCTTGTGTTCTCTCTCTCTCTCTCTGACAAATAAATAAATAAAATATTAAAAAAAAAAAAAAAAAAGAATTATCTGGACAGTTTGTTAAGATACAGTTCCCTGGTCTAAAAAAACTGCACTTGTGAAAACAGAGTAGAATGGTGGTTACCAGAGGCTAGGGGGTGGCATATGAGGATTGGGGAGATGTCGTTTAGAAGTACAGACTTGGAACTAGTAGACAGGTCCTGGAGAGCTAATGCACAACATTGTGATTACAGACAATAGTATTGTATTAGTGAACCTCAGAGTTCCCAAGAGACTGGATTAATTGTTTACCACAAAAAGAAATGATAATTGTGTAATGTGGTAGAGGTATTAGCTAATACTATGGTGATAAACATTTTGCAATATGTGCATCAAATCAATGCATTGTATACCTTATACAGTGTTACATGTCAGTTATATTTCAATTAAAAATATATAGTTTCCTGGACTATATCCCTAGATATTCTGATTCAGGTCAGGTGAAGCCCACAGATTTTCGTTTGTAACAAACTCACAAATGATTCCACTGCTTCTAGTTTGAGGACCAGGCTTTCAGAACCACTGTTGTAACAAATCTGTTTTGGGTTTAGTATCCATTTGCTAGAAGTAAAGCATGTCAGTATTTTCTTTCATGTAAAATAATTAACTTGCTCTGTGTGCTGCTTATCATGCAGTTTTTATAAGTGTAGTGGAAAAGTAGATGAAATATTAAAGGTAAAAAATAGTATCAATGTTTTATGTTGAACTCATTCATAATAACTTAATTTCAATATAGCCACTTAGTGAAGGGTTAATGTCATTTTTCTTTTTTTTTTAAATTTTATTTATTTGACACAGAGAGACAGATCACAAGTAGGCAGAGAGAGAGGGGAAGGGGGAAGCAGGCTCCCTGCCAAGCAGAGAGCCTGATGCGGGGCTCGATCCTAGGACCCTGAGATCATGACCCGAGCTGAAGGGAGAGGCTTTTACCCACTGAGCCACCCAGGCGCCCCTTAATGTCATTTTTCATTTGGAGATAATTTTTTTTAAAGATTTATTTATTTGAGAGAGCACATGAGCACACGAGTAGGGTAGAGAATCTTCAAGCAGACTCCCAGCTGAGTGCGGAGCCTGATGTGGGCTCCATCTTATGACCCATGAGGTCTAGACCTGCCAAAACCAAGAGTTGGACGCTCAACTGACTAAGCCACCCAGGCGCCACCCTCACTTTTTAAAGTATTTGGAGAGAATTTAAAATATTTTTAAAAATATTTTTTAAATGCTGAAAGGAATTTAAATGATAGGTTACTAAGAGATACTGTAAAATTATTTTTGTTTCTTGAGTCAGAGATCACAAACAGAGAAGTTGTGTATTAAATCCTGTTAAATCTGGAGACTGTGAGAAGGTGGTGCTTTTCATTAACTGTGCCATTCAAGAAGATGCTCATGGGAAGGAGGTGGAGAAGGTAAGAGGAACATCAGGCTGTTTGGCCATATCAGCTCAAAACCATTCTGGTCAGCAGGAGCTTGGCTGCTGTAGTCATACAGCCTGTATGATATAATGTCAAGCCCGTGTGCTCCTGCTCCTCATAGTTGTTCCCAGGAGAGGAATTTATAAACACATTGCTTGTGCTTTGGACAGTGTGACCTTACAGCATCAGGAATAACATGTGAAGGATAACAGAGCAGCCAACATTTGTCCAACACTTACTATGTGCTATTGCTCTGAGTGCTTTAGATGATTAACTAATGTAACCCCCATAACAAATATATGAGGTAGATAGTAACCTCTCTACTTTATAGACAGGAATTGAGGCAAAGAGTAGGTCAGTAATATAGGTTACCAGGCAGGAAGTAGAAAAGCTGGGATTCAAAGCTGACAATTTGTATTCATTCTGATTCCTTAAACAATGTATTAGTAGTGCTTCATATTTGGAGAAAAATCTCCAAGTCAAAGGTTTTCAGAATTTGTGTCTATAGACCAGGTTAAAATGAGGTATCTGATTCTTCCTGTGCATACCTTTTTTTTTTTTTTTTTAAAGATTTTATTTATTTGACAGAGAGAAACACAGCAAGAGAGGGAACACAAGCAGAGGGAATGGTAGCGGGAGAAGCAGGCTTCCTGCCGAGCAGAGAGCCCAGAGATATTTGAGTTTACCCATGATAAAAAGTGGTGGAATGTCATTGAAATAACTAAATTTTTTTTTTTTTTTTTAGTTTCAATATTAAGGTTTATTTTTTTCCAGAATGAGATTAAGTAACAATTTAAATAATTATCAGGATGTATAAATGAACATCCATTCAGATAAAACATTACTGCTTTAAAAGTGGCTATCTAAGAAATATTTTGTATGTAATAAATATATTTTATGTTTAGGTTAACAGGCACCATCTTGAGAGCAGAAAAGGTAT
>CM053611.1:46946173-46989132 GCA_028646535.1 Procyon lotor
TACTTATCTCTCAAACACAAAACACTGACAATACTCCTTGGTAAACAAGGAAATCCCAGAACAGTCCAAGCCTACAGCTTTGCTCCCAAAGTGTGGCACATAATGAAATAATAGTAAACAACTCCAGACCCCTGGGATCTGACCTGGGCCAAAGGCAGCCGTTTAACGACTGAGCCACCCAGGCGCCCCCTGTGCATACCTTTTAAGATATAACATAGGAATTCCACAATGTCTATTTTGTAATCTTTCTGCCTGGGTCTGACCAGAAGACATTCCAAATGATGACAGAGAGAGGAAGACTCCTGGTGTAGTCCACACAGAGAGAGGTTCTGTACTACTATGTAATATGTGATCTTGTCATCAAATGTTCTGAACTTAAGGGGCGCCTGGGTGGCTCAGTCATTAAGCGTCTGCCTTCAGCTCAGGTCATGATCCTAGGGTCCTGGGATCGAGCCCCACATCGGGCTTCCTGCTCAGCGGGAAGCCTGCTTCTCCCGCTACCGTTCCCTCTCTCGCTGTGTTTCTGTCAAATAAATAAAATCTTAAAAAAAAAAAAAAAGTTCTGAACTTAAGTTTAGTACCCATAAAAGCACTACCTGTTTACCCGACAGGACTGGATAGTTATAAATGACGACTTTGACTACTGATGCAATATTGAGGTGTCCTGGTGAGTAGACCCTTAATGCATAATTTATGGGATTTTCCTGGGTCATTCCTGTAGGATTTGTACCTTACCTGCTGGCATCGGAATCCTTGATTAAATGCAACTCCACTTTTTTTGTTTAAGTGGAAGAAAATCTAATTTAATTTTGTGTGCATGGAAAAGCCACCTAGACATGAGACCCCCTCTCTACTGTAAGCCTTCGAACAAGTGGATCTAGTGTCTTTATGGGATCTCCTCGCGTTGTTTCTACAGTTGGGCTCAGGATGGCAAACCGTAACCATGGAGGTAAGTCTTAACAGCTGCCCAGATCATACGATAGGTAATTCTTGCTAATAAAAGCTACAGTTAGGGCAGAATGATAAGGGAGAGCAATAGAGTTCCAAAAGGAACTATCAGCTGGTCATCCAGCAGGTATTTTGTTTTTATTCACAAAGCAAATACAGTTTTTACCAACCCAACATAGTGACTTATGTCACATCTGGTTTTCACAACAACCAGAAATAATATTTCAAGGGGTCAAAGTTTTATACTTATTTTTAAAGATATTTGAGTTTACCCATGATAAAAAGTGGTGGAGTATCATTGAAATAACTAAATTTTTTAGATGCCTTTCCTGTGTAACTTAGATCCTAAAATCAAAGGAAGAGAATCATAGAAAACACAAAAGTGCAAAGGAGATAAATGACTAATGAATTGTCATTAACTTTTATTTATTTTCATTTACAGTTCTGGCACTGACACTTTTTTCTTAAAAAAAGATTTTAATTTTGTGTAAAGATTGAACTTCAATAAAATAACTTAAAAAATTTACATATACATCACTAAATTTCCATAAAATATACAATACTTTTGATACAGCTATAGGCTAGAATGACTTTGAAGGAAATGATACATATTCATAATTTTTAAGAGATATCCCATATGTCACATGTAAGAATAAATATTTATATTGAGTTTTCCAAGACGTTAAGTATTAAATACTATATAACATGCACTCAAATTAAAATATACATTTTGAAATACATATTTTAAAAGCATAAAACTCTTGATTTAATCTAGATGTACATTAGAGCTTCTAAATAGAAATTTGAACATTTATTACAAATAAAGATACTATAACATCAAATGAGATATATAGTCCAAAAGCTGCTAGGAACCAGTTTGGACATGTAGAATATAAAGTTCTACTTTGGCTAGAGTTAAGTCTCATTGTTAAATTTACTAAAATCGTAAAACTTCACAAAATACCGGTTTTTAAGTAAGCTGCATTCCTTTTTCTCATACTGATATGATAAAAATCAAACACATGAGCTTAATTGTGTGGAACAAATATGTGAATATTAATGCTGTATGAAAGTACTTATTGAACATCCCATAGACCAAATCACTGAAATGCAAGACTGTTTATACATATGAAGATTTATAGGAATTACACCATTCTACACTCACAGGCAAATTAAGAGGGTAAAATTCTCTCATGTATTTCTGAACAGCATTAACACTCTCACAGAATATCTCTTTGATGATTATTGGCATACAAATATTTCCCTCTCTAAAAGACAATGTAAAATGTGGTAGCAATTAGCTATTTGGCATTTTAAAATGATTGCTATTTCCAGAAAACAGCAATATTTCTCAACCAGAAGAACTGAATGTACTGATAATTGATGCACTGCTACCAACTGATCACTTCGTCAAATCAGCTTAACATTTCTGTACATGAGGCTAAGAAAAGTGAGAGAAAACAGGACATTAAGTCTTTTCATAGGCAGCAGCTATACCTGTTATCCATTGTTTTATTTGCAGTTAGTAAAAAGATGTAAACTGAAAACTTGTTGCAACAGCTCTATCAATGAAAGTTGTTAGGTGCTTAGTATAATTTGAGATTTTCTAATCAGGAGTATGGTAAAACAAAACAAAACAAAAAACAACTGATTATAACAAAAATCTCATTAATTGTTCTTAATTACCATGCCAATGAGATAAAACAATCCTTCCACTCCCCCTGACTGTATTATGGTACTTTAAGCCATATTAGTGTCATTAAGTTGTGAGACTTTCTTAGGTAAGATATAGATAGTATTTTTTAGAATTTCCTCCCCCTAGAATCTATGATTACATTTCAGTTTTACTTTCCAATATAAAAGCGTAAGTTGTCAGTTTACATGTTTCCTGTTCATTCCTCCTCTAGACAATGGATTTTGAAATAATAGTAAACAACTCCTAAATAATACTTAGACTCTCATATACTAAAATCTAGCTCAGTGGTAAAATAAAAATTATGAAAAAGCACTTGACAGTATTACCATCATAGCATTTTCCATCAGGGAACTGATTATTGCCTATGGCTGGGAACAGAATTTCAAACGGAAGCATTACCTTTTAAATTTAGTTTTGAGTAATTAAAGACGAAGGTGCACACTCAAAATTATTAGGAATGTTTGTGTTGAAGAAAAATATTAATACCAAATCTTTAAAATTTATCTGACATCACATTCAGCCCTATGTGTTCAGATGACGGGTTATATTCTCTTTAGTTTATGGCAGATCTCATTCGCCACCAAGCTAAGCCTCAAACGGGTTATGACCTTCTATACTATGTGTTCCTAAAACATAATAGGTCTCTGTTGAATTTGCGGCAAGCTTAGAAGGAAACCTTAATTTTGGCTAAAAGCATGATGTTTAATCTGTTTTAATATGGTAGGTCAAATCATACCATATGTAAATTGTCCTACAAAATATATATTGATATTTCAAATGGAATGTTTTCAAGTTGATAGTGCTGATAACTTAAAAGGTACATAATATAAAAAAACCTGCAAAATTCAAACATTTAATTTTTAATATACTATAAAGGTTCACCAGATCTAAAAATAATACTCTAATTGTATAAGGTTTCTTTTTAAGTAGTTGTTTTTAAAAAAATTATAATCTTTATACTGTGCCACCCTGTCTTGTACTTCAAAGATACAGAATATTGTCTTTATCACTATATAAATAAATAGTCCTTTAAAGGAGAGATTGAGGAGAATAAGGGAGAACTTTGGCTGATCTTCCCTGTTACTATGTGCGTTTATGGATATAAAGTTGAATATACCATTTGCTTATGTCAGGGAGAACAGGCCACGTTCTGCTTTAGGAAATAATAAAAGTCCAGTTGTTCCTTTAATGAAGTTACTGTGCATTCAGCCCAGCTGAGTACATAAGTATATAGTTAAGGCTATATATATAATAGAAGAATTGAGGCAATTTGGATAAATCAGAAAACACATTGTTAGAGAGCACTTTATTGGTCTAAATATTTTTTCTTCCCATCATGTTCTGATTTTACCACATAATAGTTCATTTGCCACTTTTCCTGTGGGAAGTACTACACACATAAGAGATTTCTTACGGGATAAGAAACATCAATAATTTTCTCTATTAAATGACCTCCCCCTTTCTGGGGGAAAAATCAATATTAACATCCCCTTAGAAATCAATTGTCAAAGCACCTAATTCAGGGAAAAAAAAGCTCTCTAAAATTTTTTCAATATATGAAATGATCAAAGGGAGAAACCTTTTTTTTTTTTGGGCTGAAGGATTTTTAGGCCAGTAAAGTTACAGTTCAAGCAGTTATACCTCTGGTGGCTATGAGAACAAACCTCCCTCTTTGGCTACATTTTCAGTTTCGATAATAGTATTAGGAATAAGCCAGACTTCAAGCGAAGAACAAAACATCTTGGAGACTGGCAGAAACACATTGAATTTAGAGATAGCCATCTTTTCACTCCAGAGAGTACCTTATTAGAAGTTTAGAGCCATATTAAAATCCATCAGACTTATGTGTTCCTATCTGGCCACAGACAATTCATATTTTCACTGGAACTAGCAAGTAATTTTGTATATTCTGTATAGTTCTCAAGAGCAAAAATTAGAGTTCATTGATGAATGAACATAAAAACCAACGAACACTTTGTATGCCATATTAGAACCATTAACCTGTTCCAATAGAAAATGGCAATTTTTAGACAAGAAGGAAAGAATTCCAAGTATGAGAAAAAGGAAACAGCCACAGAGAAATCTATGTATTGTTTTTTGATTATCAGGGAAAATGAGAAAAGGGTGTGCAAAATAGAAATGAGTTTATGTTCTTAAAAAAAAAAAAAGACTAGTACTATTAAGTAATGTCACAGTTCCTTAAGAGTTAATAAAAGGCTAAGGAAAAAATAAGTCCCACTATTTAATTAAACAAAACATCCTTAACAGTAGGATTATCTGTCACTGATTTTTTTTCCTTTCTTTTTGCTTCAGGAATTAGTTGATTAAAAGAAGGGGAAAAATAGTCTGCTAGCAGCTATTTATATTAACACAAATGAAGGCACAAATAGTAGGACTCCAGAGGCGATGAGTGAAGGCGTGGTAAGCATCAGGTGATTTTGGCATGAACAGAAACCCTGAAATACAGTCGAAGATCTGGTGCTATTTTGTGTTTTCAGTTGCATACCTAAGTGACTAAGTCAAATCAGGGATCCATAAAAATGTTTTCTTTCTTTCTTTCTAGCAATAAAATATACTTATCAAAACTTGCTAGCTTATCTGTGCAAATGTATACTTATCACCAATGCAAAAAATACGTATGAAAATAAACCCCCAAAGACCTGCTTTTCCTAATGGTCAAAAGGTCCTGTGCAGAGTCAGTTTCTGAAGAACTCTCAAGATCTGATTTGGAGAGAGAGAGACCAAACTGTGGAATCCACAGGAGAGAAGGACAACTGTGCCTCTATAGGAGGCACTTTTGAATTTGTTGAAAACTTTCTAATAGCTGATCACAGATAAGCTACTTGTCCTCAGGAAAATTTAGGGCCAACAGGCCATGTTTTGACAGAAAACACCCTTGGATCTTATCCCAGATTCCTTCTTCATAAGTATATCATACGTATACAATTAAGCTAGATTAGCACTGACTCTACTGCCACTAATAATTATATATGGTTTTAGGAAAAAAGGATACCACTGAAGTCACTGGATACAATATTCATTTTAGACTACCTCAGGAAGGAATTACATACATTTGTTCAATAATTATTAGTTTAAAATCTCTAAATACTGTTTTACATTTCTGCTTGTGAAAAAAAAAATGTCATCATGGTTGTATCTTCCTCCTAATCAAATATTCTAGAATATGAGGTCATTCAAAACTAGACTGTGGAAAGAACCAGATTAAAAGCAGGGCAGTGAGGTCACCAATTGCTGCTTTTGTCCCCCAGGTTTGTTTAAATAAATCAGCAGCTGAAAATTATTCCACATCAGAAGCATCGTTGTCAGAAAGATGATAGTTACTTCCCTTCACCCGAATATATTCAATATATCTCCCTTCATCAGAATCTGAAGCGCCACATGTACATAACCTGTTGTCAAAGAGTGATTCAATTTCCTCTAATTTTTTCCCTTTGGTCTCAGGAAGACAGCCATAGACGAAAAGGAGTCCCACACCAGCGAATCCTGCATAAAGGAAGAAGGCTCCTGCAATGGAAAATAATACATATTTGTATGTTGGAAAGACTAATTGATTTTGACTTTTCTTTCCGGTCAATCATGCCTTACCTGTGGTCTCACATGGATTCAAAAAATAACTACGAGCCTGCTTTACTGTTATTGTTTGAGCTCTATGAACATAAAACAATGTATCTTTCCAAGCTCAAGTCATGTAATGTCTAACTCAAGAAGAAATAAACTGGGTTTAGATATAACTTATGCTTTGAATCTCTCCTTACTTCCCTAGATCATTGTTCTCTATGTATTTTTAAAGAACTTTGCTGAGGCCCCCATCATAGTAACAAAAGAGTGTTATAATTGTATGACTTTGTATCTGTCTTGTCTACTGGACTGCAGGCACTATGAGGGAGATGTGCTCTTCTGCTTCAGTATCAAAACTGATCTCCTCGAGGGCTGAGTCTATATGGCTTGTTTGTATTTGGGTCCCCAATGCCTACAATAAATAGTACCTGACACACTGGAGGGTCTAGAAATAAATGTGCTCTCACTCACTGCCAGATGGAATACAGTGGGTAAATAGAGCTGAATAAAGGGCTAAACTAGACAATGTAAAGACATATTTCAAGAATTAAGCTTTAAGCAAAATAGAGCAGTTACAGAACTGAATAACACTTCTCAGTTCTGTTGAATCATTACAGGATGGGAAAGACTTAAATTAAGACTACTACTTTCTTTTTTAGAGAATGGGCACATGTGTGGGTGGGGACGGGCAGGCGGTAAGGGAGAGAATCTCAGACAGACTCCCCAATGAGTGTGGAGCCCAACACCAGGCTCGATCTCATGACCCTGAGATCATGACCAGAGCCAAAACCAAGAGCCAGACGCTCAATCAAATGAGTATCCAGATGCCCCAAAACTAGTTAAAGATATGCCTAGAAGCAACCATTTCAGGAATATCCACAGAAACATTTCTTGGGAAGGCTCAAGGAAAACTATGGAGGAAAAATGCTGAACTGACCACCTGAAAGAATCTGCTCTGGAATGAGGAGGAGTTATGAGAAAAGAAGCAAAAAAGAGGTAAATTATGAGATTTTGAAAAACATGAAAGGGTTGACTAAATCATGACATAGTTTGTTAGATTAAATCATCAGAAGCTATACAACTCTTGAGCTCGGCTGGTATAAATCACATTCTTGGTTAAAAACAACTTCATTTACAAATATAGGGGTCCTTGAAATTATTTCATTTCTTTGGTTTATGTTAAACAGACATTTTTTATGTCTTATACTTGGTAAATAATCAGAAAATAGTACTAGGTTATCTGGGATGCATGACCGAGTTACAGTTAGAGGAAGGGATCATGGCTCTGTACAGAGTGTGGATTGGAAACTCACAAAGTGACACAGGCAGACTCCTAGGATAGTTTCATAAATTCTCTTGACCTTGGTTTCCTCATCTGTCTAATGGAGAAAATAACTGCTGCCCTGCCCAACTGCAAAGAACAGAAATAATATATGTTGTTACATGCCTATTAGAATTCTGGAGGTTGGCTACCCAAAAAAGGGATGGCGTTATCAAATTCACCTATATGACTAGGAGGAAGGGCTGCTAATAGAATGACATTAGTCGGACTTAAAAATTGGGAAAGTTTGCATGAAAAAGGTGATACTGACAAGCTAGATCTTGGATAATGTGGGGATTTAGGGAAAAAAAATGAAAGGAGATACAGTCCTGTGATTATAGAGAAGTGAAACTTGTGGGAAGAGAAATGGAATCTTTAGCAGGGAGTGACAAAGGATGGTAATCATGATGATGACAACACAGGAAAATAAGTGCAGATGGTAAAACATTTTAGACTAAATCAGGCTGCTAAACTCCAAATTCTCTAACAGAGAAAACTAAGGTTTGGCTTTATAAACTATAATATTGAAGAAACACTCATCATACTTCACAATTTAGGAACAGGCATAAAGAAAAATAACAAATCTGTCAGTGTTCAACCCCTACAGTTTAAAACAATTAGATGGATTAGGAAGATTCTTAAAAGGCCATATGGCTTCATGCTTGTGACCCAGATTCCCAAGCCAAACAACATCAAGGAAATACTATTAAAATACAAGATCCTTTTATAGAATCTGAAGACCGTAAAGCAGGCAAATACCAAAACTTCCTAAGTGTGCTCCACTGGTGAGACCTGTCGGTGAGCCCCAAGGGGCAGGGACCCGTGGGGGGCGCTGCGACCTGCTCCAAGTAATGGCCAAGTCAATTACGTAAACTTACTTATTTCTTCTTGGAATGAAAGTAAAAAAAAAAAAAAAATGTAATGAGTCTGTCAGGATTGTTAAGTGCAGGTATTCCTCAGCTTGGTTCAGAAGGAAATAAATCTTTATTAGAATCCTATAAGAAGTTTCAGATTTAAACAAATATTTAATTGAAATATACAGAATGAGGAATCAAAGATCACGTGTGACTGAATTTCCGTATCTCAGTACAAGAACTTTGATACAATGCTTTCCAAGGGATCTATTTAGTAGTTTTAGTATTTAGTACTCACAGTGCTATACATAAAATGGTATACTGGTGACAGTTTTTAGTAATAAACACTAGTGTGTGGGGTCCAAGGCAGACCTGTCTAAGCAGTATAGTTTAGAAAGGAAAGGAGGAAATAAAAGACCTGCATATTTCAAGAGAAATACTTCATTATGGTATATGTTTGGTATATCAGTAATAGAAACATGTATCTTACATGAACCAATAACATGTAGATTAAAATTCAGATCCAAAAACGGGGGAAAAAAAACTTCCTCGGAACTTAAATATTGTTCCACGACTAGCAAGCAGTAGATCTAATGGACCAGTGTCCTGTCACAGGAGAAGTGTGGCTTAATGCAAAGCAAAAATCTGCTGCTAACTGGGTATAGTTTTTTATTATATATAAAAATATATTTATATATATTTAAATCAAAGTGCAGTTGACACAATTTACATTAGTTTCCACTCTGCAACAGTGATTCAATCCACAACTTTATCTTATGCTGTGCTCACAAGTGTAGCTACCATCTGTCACCATACAATGCTGTTACAGTACCACTGACCATATGCCCTGTGCTGTACTTTTCATCTCCATAACTCATTCATTCCATTACTAGAAGCCTGTGCCTCCTACCAATCATTTTGCCCATCCCCTCCAGGCCCCAGCCCTCTGGCAACTGCCAGTTTGGATATTTCTGAAAGAAGCCTGGCTATGAGCTTTTTAAAATTTTATTTCTGTTGCCTCACGTGGTTCGGGCAGCATAAATTTGAGAGAGAGGAGCTTTGTTAGCAAAAGCCTTGACTTGTAGGGGCGCCTGGGTGGCTCAGTCATTAAGCGACTGCCTTCGGCTCAGGTTATGATCCCAAGGTCCTGGGATCGAGCCCCGCATCGGGCTCCTTGCTCGGCAGGAAGCCTGCTTCTCCCGCTACCACTCCCTCTGCTTGTGTTCCCTCTCTCGCTGTGTTTCTCTCTGTCAAATAAATAAAATATTTAAAAAAAAAAAAAAGCCTTGACTTGTAGACTTTTGGTCTACGACTTACTTTCTCAGGATGTTAATCTATATATATTTCGGTCTTTAAATATTTATTGTGTAAATATTTATGGTCTCAGAAGGATAGGTTTCTGAATTTACGTAAAAAGCTTTAATTGCCAGTAAGTTAAAACTGATTATACAGGGGCGCCTGGGTGGCTCAGTGGGTTAAAGCCGCTGCCTTCAGCTCAGGTCATGATCTCAGGTCCTGGGATCGAGCTCTGTATCAGGCTCTCTGCTCAGTAGGGAGCCTGCTTCCCCCTCTGTCAAATAAATAAATAAAAAATCTTAAAAAAAAAACCAAAACTGAATATACAAAATACATATCCAGTTTCAAATGCCAGTGTATTTCCTTTTTTAATGTTTCTAAATTTCTAAATGTTCACTGGTGGAAATAAGAGTTTTATAAAGATGATAAAAATAAATACAAATACAGGATGTTGAGAAAGAGAGAATAGATTTGTATACTGTTTCCTCATATTCAAAGTTCTTCTGCATTATTTATTCATTTGATAGACACTTCTGAGTGCTTATCTAGTGAATAGGAATGCCCAGGAAGGCACTGGGAATATAATGGTGGACAAGGCATAAGTCCTGGCCTGAGCTCCAACCATTTATGATCCAACTGTGAGGGACGTGTGTGCGTTTTTGCAAAAAGGAATTTTGGTGCCCAGAACATGGGAGGAGGTGGGGTGAGTGACGGGGAAGGGATCAGAGAATGGTATAAGCGAGACAGTCCATATACATACAGAGTCTTTTAGGGAGATTAGAATAAAAACCTCACATTTCATCTTTTAGAATCCAATTACAAACTATAAACTCATATATAATGAAGAAATTCTGTTGCTAAAATCTTTTTGTTTCAGTACAAATGGACTTGAAGTAGTTTCCTGGAGTTTTTTTCCCAGCCACTTCCTAATACTGTTTTGAGTTACGGTCCACACATTTTCACATAAACACATCTGTCAGGTTTATGCTTCAGGCAGTAGTAAGTGCTGCTCTTAGCGGACGCTAAAATTAACATGCCGCGGCCTGAACAGCAAGGATGATGTGGTGGAAGGCATAAATCACAGACGACCTTTGGGGGAGTTACTTGGACTTCACTCCATCTTTGTCACAAGACATCTTCAAGCACTAGCCCTTAGCTTCCCCACCTGCACCCTTTCTACCACGCTCTGTTTCTGTGTCTTCATTAAACTAAAAGCACTGCTGTGAGGATTTCCAACTGGGGAGAGAGCTGGGAGATGTTTGGGTTGGAAGGTGGGTGAAGGCTATAAAGCACTGAGGGACAAGAAGCAGTGCTGCTTAGGAAAGAAGAATTCCTTTTATCTTTTCCAAGTACATTTTCAAGGCCTTTGGGGCATGAAAGAACCACACGGAGATTACTTACAATAGCAAAAATATAACCAACTACACTTTTAAAAACAAATGATAGCATATAGAAAAAGAGGAGGAGGGGCGCCTGGGTGGCTCAGCGGGTTAAAAAGCCTCTGCCTTCGGCTCAGGTCATGATCTCAGGGTTCTGGGATCGAGCCCCTGCATTGGGCTCTCTGCTCAGCAGGGAGCCTGCTTCCCCCTCTCCCTCGGCCTGCCTCTCTGCCTGCTTGTGATCTCTCTCTCTCTGTCAAATAAATAAATAAAATCTTTAAAAAAAAAGAAAAAGAGGAGGAAAAATAAAAATGAAGCGATAGATGGGAAAAATATTCTCTTACCGTAATATGTAAGATACTCTGCTGTGTGTAAAAATGTCAGTGAGACCAGAACGTTGAAAATCCAATTTATTCCAGATGAACATGCATTTCCTGTACTTCTTGCCCAAAGGGGATATATTTCAGAATTCACAGTCCAAGGCATGGGTCCCATTCCTGAGAAAAATATAAAACTAAGAATTTCAGTAACGTAGTTTATAAAGAATTTGAAAAAAGAGTAGTTTGTCCCCTCTAAAAAGAGACACTTTAACATAACACAAAGCCTTTGTTTACCAGGTGCGAAGAAAACAAGATATAAGATAAGGCCCAGAAGTGCAGTCCAGGAGTATGGCGTAGGGCAGAAATTGTAAGCCCAAAATACTTCTTCTGTTTTAAATTTGGTTTCATTCTCACACCTGAAAAATAAAGCATGAAAATACTGTTTTAGGGTATAGTTGCAGAAATTCAACGTGCATATCTTGGAAGTATCTGAAAGTTCCGTAATGATAGAAAAGGGTCCAAGATGTTTTTCTTGAAAAAAAAAAAATAATAAGATTTAAATATAGAGCATTAGCTATAAACCTCACACAGAACATTTCAGATCTGAATATAACTCAAGAGAAAAAGAAATACACACTGTACAACTCGACAGCAAAAAAACCAATCAATTAGAAAAGTGGTCAGAGGTGTCCACCTGATTGAGCATCTGATTCTTGGTTTTGATTCAGGTCATGATCCTCAGGGTTGGCTCCGATCTCAGGCTCCTGAGATTGAGCCAAACGAGTCAGGCTCCGGGCTCAGTGGAGATTCTCTCCCCATCTCCGTCCCCACTCTCTCTCTCACTAAAAAATTAGGGTCTAAGTGGATATTTTCCTAAAGGAGACATATAGATGACAGGTATAGGAAAGGTGTTCAACTTCATTAATCATCAGGGAAACACAAAACCCAAATAATGAAATCTCACCTCCCACCTGTTAGAATGGCTACCATCAAAAAGGTGAGTAACAAGTGTCGGTGGGGATGTGGAGAATGGGCAACCTTTGTGCATCACTGATGAGAATATACATTGGGGCAGCCGCTATGGAAAACAGGATGGAGGTTCCTCAAAAAATTTACAACAAAACTGCCGTATGATTTGGCAACCCAACTTCTGGGTATTTATCTGAAGAAAATGAAAACACTAACTCGAAAGATATATCCACCTGCATGTTCACTGCAGTATTATTTACAATAGGACATGAAAGCAACCTGAGTGTCCACTGATGGATGAATGGATAAAGAAAATGTGCTATATACACATGCACACACACGATCAGTCAGCCTTAAAAAAAAGAAGGAATGTTTGCCATTTGTGATAATGCAGATGGACCTTGAGGCATTATGCTACGTGAATTAATACCATATGATCTTGCATGTGCAATCTAAACCAAAATACTGAGCTATATCATAGATACAGAGAACAGGTTTGTGGTTGCTGGGCATGGAGTCTGGAGAATTGAAATGGGTCAAAAGGTACAAACTTCCAGTTAAAAAATAAGTCACGGAAGGTAATGAACTGCATGGCAACTACAGTTAATAATACTGCATTGCATGCTTGGAAGTCGCTAAGAGGTCTTAAAAGGTATCACAACAAGAAACATCTGTAAATAATTTGATAGACGTTTAATGCCAAATCATGCTGTCTACCTGAAACTAATACGATGTTATAGGTTAATTATATATCTTGATTAAAAAAACCCCACATTATTTCATACTCACTTCATGTTAAGTCAGACATGATTTCCAGTTAGTCCTTGGAAGCTATAGTAAACATTTTAAGACTACTGAGAGTTAGTCTGTTGTGGTAGAAAGACCTTACAATTTACAGTCAGGACAAGATTCAAATTCCCAAACCAATTTTTTTTTTTTTCATGTGTAAAATGGGGATAATGCCTTACAGGTAACTTTAAGGCTTAGAAGGGTCACTTGTAAAGAGGTGACTGTGTAGATGTGAGGAAGGAAAAATGCTTATATCTGATTCCAACTAACACTTTCCCTTCCTGCTGCATGTCCTTGCTTTTGTCTCACTGACTCCCTGGTGATTCTCTGCCTCCTGGTTCTATTGTGAAGCAAAGTCTCCTCTAATCTTAGACTGACTTTCAAGTTGAACTTCCAATTCTTGACCTTAATTGAAAAATTGCCCATGAAGACTCAACCAGCCTCAAAAACATTCTTGCCCTCCTTGTCATTTTTAGACTAGTGTTCTGCCTCTATTGACCTCTGTGTTGGAACCTTACCATTTAAGGCCTGCCCCTGCTGGTCTGTTTAGGACCTCCATCATAACACCCCACCTTGTCTTCCTGAGTTGGATGCCCTGTCAGTCATATCCTCCACCCCCTCACATCCTCTGCCACAGTTGTTTATTTTTACTTCTGGCCCGTATAATACTTTGGCCTCCTCATTCTTTATTTAGCCCCTGAAACTGCAAGAGGGCACTTTATAGTTTGCTTGATTTGGAACTATTTTACTTCAAGGTCTCAGCATTCCTTTTCTGATAGAAAGCATTTTATTTCCTCATTTCTGATAAGTTCCTCCACACCCAAATCATAATCTTTAGATTCTAAACTCCCGTCAGTATTCACTTAACCCCATTATTCAGTGTAGACCATGCCAATACTCTTTGCTGGCCGAGAATCCATCTTTCCTTCCTCTGTGCTTATCTGCCATCCTCACGACGTCAGTTTCCAACCCTGTGCAGTACCATTTAACTGCTTCCGTTACCACCAGGTTAAACTTTGGTCAACGGTTGCATCAATGAATTAAAATATTTGTTATTATCTCTAATACTGAAATCTTTCCCTCTTTTTCACGACCATGAACTTGGGTACTTCTTTAAGAAAACAGAGGACGTTCAACTTGAACATCCTTAATTTTATTCTCTTGAACCTCTGTTTTCCTGCATTTTCTTTCAGGGCTCTTCTCTCACACCTCCATTAGTAACATGTCCTCTTGCCTTTTCTAAGGACCTGCGCCTCCTCCTCCTTCTGTCTCCACTGGGGTCACTTTCCATCAGCAGTCTGTCTGTCCTTGTCATTTTCCGTTTTTTCCAATATGAGCCTTCCCCTTCTGTTTTGCGACACAAGATTGCTGCTACTCAACCATTCAACCCCTCTCATATGACACTAGTTCATCTGCAATTACAGAGAAATTGATACTGGTGAACTCTTCCTCCTTACACCCCACTCTTTCCTTCCTAGCCCAGTTCCCCCATCCACCCATGGGCCAGCTGACTCTCACTCACTCAGGCTGTTTTGCTGAATCTACTTACTCAAAAGTTAGGCCTCCTAACCCCCAAGTTCATTTATCTTGCCTTGATATTGAGGTTCTTTGATTACTTTCTGGTGGTTGACAGTGCTGACAACTCTTTTTTCTTCCCTTTCCCCTTTGCTTTTTCCAGTTATATCTCCATCTTCTCTCTCTGATATACATGTCTTCATTGCTTCTTAAAGTGTCTCTTCCTTCCTTCAACCTCCAAATATAGGTGTGTTCTAAGGTTCTATTGCGGGGTCTGTCCCTTGTCTCTTAAACATCTCATCTAGTTTTAATTAATTTTTAAAAAGGCAGACCGCCACATGCAGTGCCTTATTTGGATGTGTCTGGAGTCCTGGAATCTCGACGACCCTATGTTCTCCTACCAGTTGAACTTGAGAGCTCATCTGGAGGTTCTAACAGGTGCGCAGCTTCTCCTATACCCTTGATGGAAGAACAGTACCTGGGAAGGTCATCTTTTTTGAGCGTACAGCATGGGAGGGATGCACATGGAAGGGTGAGGGCGGGGACACCTGCCTAGTAACCAGATCAGCCAAATCAACGCTGGCCATCAGTGGGGTGGCATATCACTGCTATATCACCCCTGCACCCATCTCATCTAATTTTAAAGACTGATAATCTCCACATGGATGCCCCCTGATAGTTTATTCTAGCGTTGACTTTTTCTCATGCTCCACTGATGGAATTCAGGTATCTGTTGAATATCCACTATTATCAGAGGCTGCTGGAACATTAACTGTGTCATGCACACTGAGTGCTTAGCACAGTGCTCGGCATGTAATGTATGCATAGTATTAGTGTCATAGTGCCTCTCATGACATTTCTTTTTTGATAACACCACCATTCCCTGAGCTGAAATGGGTTAAACTCTTTAAGTTGTCTTCAATATTTTCTTACCCATCTTTTTTTAAATCCTCTATACTTTGAAGTCCAATTAAAGAAGAGTGGCTAAGACTATGAACTCTGGGACTGACATCCTATGTTCAAATCTAGGCTGCGACATCCAGATTTGAAGCTGGGATATTTGTGACTTAGGTACTTAACTTTTCAAAGCCTGTGTCCTCATCTGTGAAATAAGGATTTTCCTGGCACCTACCTCAAACAGTTATTTTGAGACTTATATGAGATGATGTAAGCCAAAAACTTCGCACGAGGTGGACAGGAATTCATACTTACGTTGCCTAAGCATAGCTTCTTGAATCTGACTCTTCTTTTCTATTTGTGTTAATACCACCCCAATTCAGACTCTGCTTATCTCATCAACTGCATTTATCTCTATAGCAGATTCTAGAGTAGTCTCTCTGCGGTCCACTTCCACTTCCTGATATTCATACTCTTCTCTAGTCCTCTCTCCTTGAGTGTGAGAGTGACCCGTGACTTGTTTCTAACAAAATGTGGCAGAAGTGACAGGACATATGTGATTATGTAGGATGACAGTGCTGCTCCACTGAAGTCTCACTGCCTCACTGGTTTTGAAACAGTAAGCTCTCACGCTGTGGGTGAAAATGTTGGGATGCTCATGGAAGGAATGGAGAGACGTCTTTAGGGGCTGTGGATAGCCTTTGATTGACAGCAAGAAACTGAAGTCCTTGGTACAAAAGTTACTGAATTCTGCTAACAAAATCTTCTGCTAACAGAATCTTCCCTAGTTGAGCCTCAGATAAAACCATGGCCCAAGTCAATGCTCTATAGCCTTGTGAGACCCTAGGCATGGGGACCTCGCTATGCTTGGACTTCTGGCCCACAGAAGCCGGGGTATAATTAATCTGTGGCAATATTATTAAAGCAGCAATAGAAAATGAATATAGTTTCCTACTGATTTGCCCTGTGTTTAGCATTCCTTTCTTCAAGCCATTACCCCACCAAGTTGAGCTCTTGAAAACACTGCTCTGGTCACCTCATTGCTCAAAAACCTTCAACCCCCTTATCCCAACTGCCCATAAAATGGGGCCTGCAAAATTTGGCTGGAGCCTACTTTATCTTATACTCCTGTATACAATCTTTTTCTCTGACTAAATTATACTACTAATTTTTTGAACCAGCTTTCCGGTATGTTCTCCTCATGCCATTTCCTCTAACTGAAGGCAAACTCTCACTCTTGATCTCCACTGTCACAATCGAGTTCAGCCTTCAGGGTGAGTACAGATGTCACCCACTCACCTGAAATACTCTCTCCTCTCAACGGATTTTCTTTTTCCTCACCTACATCATTATCACATAAATGCTCTGTAATGTCCTATCTTTATATCCTCCCTCTTTTACTCTCCTGGACTCTTATCCGAGGCAGCATAGCACAAAGGTTAAGTTAAGGTCTAGAGTTGGGCTGCACGGTTTTGTATCTCGGTTCTATTACTTACCAGCTGTGTAACTTTGGGTAAATTAGTCAACCTCTATATACCTTCGTTTTCTAATCTGTAAAAGTCCCTACTAAACTTGTTACAAAGTTTATATACAGTTATAATTGTATGGCACAAAGAAAGTGATTTAATTGTTTGTCAAAAGAACAGCCAGTTTTGTGTCCCCCACCAGCCTTTTCTTAGATCTCCATCTCTAGTGGAGATCTATGGACATAAATGAAGTCTTTGCACTGAACAGTGAGGAAGAAACAGTGTTAGAAATGCCCTGATCAATAATCTTCCATCTTCATTTCCCACCAAAGAGTCTTTTGAGCTATGAAGATCTTAAAATGAGAAAATGAGAAAGGGGACAGGGAGGGGGAGAGAGAGAGAGCAACAGAGAAGGAGATAGAGAAGAGTGAACAAGACAGGCAAGGCAGGTTCCTGGAGAGGGAAATGCTTACAGATACTCAAATCACTAAAATTCACTGAAAAATTCTATTCACCATTTTCATTCATTATTACCAAAATCACTTGCAGGATCTCGTTCGCTGGAACAACGGAAAGCAGCATATTTAGGGTGAGCTCTTGTGCTTGGTGTCATGTAGCTTTTCCCTGTTTGGCCAGGCATGTCTGTGTGCGTTGAATGGCGAGCAACTCCTCATCATCCTCATGCTGAGTTTAGGAAAGTACTGCAGGCCCTGACTTGGCAGAGTTACACACTCAGCGATGCACGGATGCCTAATGTGTGACATTAGGTGTGTCTAATCAGACTGTGACATCACCTGACCTTTAGAATATAAACACTAGAAATCCCAACTAAAAGATAAAAATGTATACTCCAAATGTTATTGCAAAATACCCTGTTTTCCTGGCTGAGTGACTGCGGGGGGAAGAACATCATGCTCCAGAGAAAGAACAAAAAATACTTGGACATCAGTATGTGGGTTGGGATTAGAAAAAGCCACGCTCTTTGACGGGACACTCGGCACATTCTAGAGCAAAACGGGAAAACGCGTGAAGATAATGGGAGCTGCCCAGAGAGGCGGCTGCAGCGGACAAAGCAGTGGAATTGTGCAGCCGGCCAAACCGGCTCCCTTCGCCAGAGACTGAGGACTACTCCGGCGAGAGTGCGGCCGGACGAACACCTGTCACAGAGACCATAAATGATGGCTCTGCTCTTCAGCCTCGGAGCCCACAGTGCTGCCTCCACTAACGCTTCTGCAAATTAACGGCTCTCTGAAGGCGGAACAATTCTCCCTTGCCTACTCAACACCCACTCTAAAACCAGTTCAGATGTAGAGCTATTTCTGCTGTGCGTGTGCGTGTGCGTGTTACCTCCTCCCCTCAGCTACCCAGAGAAATAACCAAGGGAACTACATGCTGTGACCGCTCTTGCCCCAGTAAACCAAAAGCACTTGGTTCTGTGCTTCCTACATAGCACACGCTGCTTGTATTGCTCCTTTGTTCATGAGCACAGCTGGGGGTACGAGAAAATACAATACAACCTGTATTTAAAACGCAAAACTTCAAATTTTATTTAGCCAGTCCTAATCATTGAGAAACCAAGAGAACTCTGCCCCAGTCCTAGAGTTTACAAAAAGACGTACAGTTTTGGAGAAGGGAAGGGAGAGCTTACTACGGTCTGCCTGCTACAGGTGCCATTCTGCTACTGAGTTTGCTGCGCCTGCTTTACTTGCCAATTCATTACTGGAAAGTGGGAGCGAAGCACGATTTCATCTCTGGTTCCTGACACAGGTCTGCGGTTTCTTTGAGAACATCATTAAGCTCTCACCTCAAAGCAAAACGGACACCCCCAAGAGCAAACTTTAATAGTTCTTTATCTAGAGGAATTCCTGACCCGATTGCACAGTGATAGCCTGAGTGTGATGGTAGAGAGGAACCTAGAAAAGGATAGAGTATCTCCCCAGGAAGGACACCTCTGCTCTTGTCTGAAGAGAAATAAACGTAATGCCAATTACTCAGAGGGCCAGGAGGATATAAATTTATAAGCAACCTGAGTCATGAGAAATTTCAACTTTCGAACATTCCCATCAAAGCAACGGGTAAAGTTACTGTTAGAAACTTGACTCATTACTTCTCACTTTAGTTTCTGTTCACTAGCGTAATTCCTACATGATAATCTAACATGAAATAAACTCCTGTCAAGAGTGGCAACTTAGTTTTTACATTTTTTTTTTTAAAGATTTATTTTAGAGAGAGAGCGAGAGAGCGAGCAAGCACAAGCGAGCAGGGGGAGAAGCAGAGGGAAAGAATCTTAAGCAGATTCTACGCTGAGCACGAAGCCCAACATGGGGCTCGATCTCATGACCCTGAGATCATGACCTGAGCCAAAGACAAAGGCTTTAACCCACTGAGTCACCCAGGTGCCCCTAAAGCCTCTTTTTAAATGAACTGATTTATGTATAAATCATGGTATTGAAACCATTTAGCAGGATGTCAGCTAGCTTACAGATCGTGATTATAGGAAATAGATGGACAGAATATGAGTTGGCAACCAGATGAAAATAATATTTAAAGCCACGCATATATGATACTGGTATAGTCTCTAATTCTGGTTAAGAATTTAAATCGGTGTAAATTCCTTTTGGAATGAAATCTGGCAATTTGAACATAAAGAATATTCATATCTAAATATTCATGACCTAACATTTCTAAAATTTATTCTTAGGAAATTATCTGAATGGAAATATTATATGCTGAAAGACATTTCACTATACTTTTATTTATCACAAGCTTAACACAGATGAAAATTCGAAACAAAACAATAAAGATATCTGCAATGGAGTGTAGTTAAGTGAATTAAGGTACAGCAACCATAGGAGATAAAGCAGCCATTAAAATAATTATTAAAAGTAAGTTGGGCTAAACTATAAAGATTTAAAGTTTAAGTCTTAGATCTAACTTGGGTTACTTTCATTTTGATATCAAATGAATAATATAGTGAACGTCTATACAATTAGTGGAAGTGGATGTTGTTCCCTATTGCCTCTCGGGCTCCTCCCAGACTTGTCCTCTGAAGTCCTGGGATCTGTGAAAAGAATCTGCCAGAAGAGCCCTGAAGTCTGCCCTGGGGAGGGTCCACATTAGCATTCAAAGTTCTACCCCATTTCTCTCTAAGGAAAATTTCTTATTTTATTACTTCGTCATTCTTTCTCTTACTGCATTATTACACCAACAACAAGCCTGGTCACAGTCCACTGGAAACAGGGAAAATACCATGAACTTGACAGTGCAGGGAACATCAATTACAAAATATTATCTATGACATCAGGTTTTAGGAGAGTAAATGGAAATATGGAAAACGGGGGGGGGGAGAAGGAAATCTATTATGATGATGATTGTTTCACTTTTGAATTTATAGTTGTGATAACATTACTTCGACAAGATGGGAGCAACTTTAACGACTCACAGACAACTAATCTGGCTTTTCCATTGTTTTGTTTCACTTTAGATTAAAGTTATTCGCCGACTCTCCTGCTTCCACTGGCACTGAAAGGAAGGGAAATCTTGTCTTCGAATTACAAGCCTTCTCCATCACGCTGTTCCTTCATATTGCCCCAAAGGCCTCAAAGCTCCAGTTTCCATATTTGTGCTCGCCCATCACCACACCACCTCCCTTCTCTGACAGTGCCTGTCTCTGTTCACAGCTGGGGAGTCCCCCATGCACAAGCGGTCATGCTCTGCTCCACGAATGGCTTGCTTGGCTCTATCTATGTTTGACGCCAACAGCGTTGGCATACAGTAGAGCGTTATACCAGAAAAAGGCTTGATGAATGGTTTATATTCCCTCTCTCTGGAAGTCAGAATATGACCTATTTGAACAGGATAAAGCAAAACAGAAGTGGAAGAGGGTAAACGGAGGCCATAAGAAGGGTCATACAGTTGATAGTGATGGGGGAGTGCAGGAGAGAGAGGCGAAGGGCACACCACTACCAGTCTGATGCACATTATTCCAGATCTTCTAATTTTGTTCCTTTTTCTGCGTAAAACTTCCATTAACCAGGAAGTCTGGTGTCTCTGTTCCTCTCAACATGAAAAGTTCCTACAGAATAATGTCTAAGTTCTAAGATAGAGTACCGATCCTGATTCTTAATCTATAAAATCCCACGGGTCCTCAAAAGAATGGATCACAATGGCCATACGGCTCCATTCTTCTAACAAGATTTTTTTAAATATTGAAAATATGGTATAAAATATTAAGATAACTTTTCCCCATATAGTTGCTTTGGGAAATGCTACCCTTATTCCACTATGTTGTACTCTGTTGCTCACATATTTTCTGGAATTCCTTTTGGAATCATGTTCAGAATCTGCTTCTTTGTCACTCAAGAATACCATTTTTTTTTCTCATTTTCTACTTTGGGCTCTCTTTTATTTCTTGCCATTACGAGCCACTCATATGAGGAACCCTGAAGTACTGGGTGAAAAGAAGAGACTGGACCAAATGGGTGGAGGCAGGGAAACAATGTAATCAAAGTAATAGCAACGAGCTCAGCATCGTAAGTTCATTTGTTTGCCCGTGGCTCCAGAGCCCTGAGAAATGTGGGATGCTGCTCCACGGGCTGGTGCTACAGCCACACCGCTCCCATCAGTGGTACCTAAGTTGAAAGCCACTTGTAAGCTCTTAAATGATGTCTAATACCTGATACAATGTATATACTTATTTGTTAAATGAGTAAATAAATGAAACGCTTAATTCAATAAAGTCGATTTTGCTGATTGCTATTGATTTCCTAATTTAGTATCATTTAATAACCATTTAATAATTAAAAACATTTTTCAAAGATAATACTTTAAAAAATGAAATTAAAAATACAGTTTATCATGAGGAAGGGTTAAGACTGGCTCTTGTGTGATAATGCTATGATAAGGATCTCAGGATGGTGAATTATACCATCCCTCTCAAGTTTGAATTGAAGTCAGAGACCCAAGTTTTCCCCACCCTTCAGGCTTTGCTCTCCTCCCTGACTTCTTTTACTCTCCTGCATTTCTTGGGGACCTTTCTCCAGTAAGGACACAGTACCTCCCTCTTTCCCCTTCCTGCCCCAGGGCTTCATAGGTCAGTATACTTCGTACATTTCACACATAAACCATGTTCCACGTTTTTTAAGCAGAACAATAAAAATAATTTTATTAATTTTAAGCTGATCTTTGGTCATCTGATACCAATCTCTCCATGATACTGTATTAGAGAAGGCATATATTTGCCACTGAAATTTTTAAATTCTAAGAATTTATCTCATCTGAATTTAAAAAGCTATTGCCTGTGGTGATATCAGACAGAAACACTTCCTTACATAAGCATCATGAAATCTGTCTGTGTCATCCCAAGCTGTGAGAACTTCACAACAGTGCTCTGGGCTCATTTTCCTTCCACCACGAGAGTCCCGCACAGTGTCCCCGCATGCGTTTTTATTTGCAGGTGCATGGGAATGAATGCGGCTGATTTATCGCTGTTGGTTATCTTGATGCAAACAATGGTATAATTTGTTCCTTGGATTCTTTTCAATCCATTCTACAGCTGCCTTCCCTCAAGTGTGAGTTCTATGGCTTCCCTCTGAAAGCCATGCTCCCAGCAGAAATGTCCTTGAGTAGCAGTAAATCTGCACTTGAGGAAGCTGACCAATATTTGCATGGAGTTTTACCGTACACAAAACACCTTAATCTACATTAACCCATTTAATTCCCATAATAATCCAAAGCAACAGCATTGATGGTTTAATTTGGGTATGCAACAAAATGCAGTGACTTTCCCAAGATTACCCAGAAGGGGTAGCGTTTGAAACCCAGTCTTCTCTGTTTCTTTCTCCTTCTATATAATCATCCTACCAGTTCATGTATATATGAAAACCTCTTTTTTGAGGTGCCTTATTTTTTATGGAATATAAACGGAAAAAGAACAGATGAAAACTCTGCTTGAAATCCCCAAGTCAGTGTTCTTCCTTAATGTCAGCAGTGAAATCATTCAGTCTCTATTCAAAATGAATAGAATAAAATGCTTCCCAAAGAGCATGAGGAATTAAAATGAGTGGCGCCTTGGCAAATTTGAGCCTCTGTGTCTTGTACATTCTCTTCTGACTTGGTATCCATTTTGCCCCAAAGCACAAAACAGTAATCAGAACAGAAAGGATGCTGACATGAGCTAGGAATTAAAATACCATAAAACAATCTCAGTAACTAGATAACTCATTTGAGGGCAGTGATGCCAACACTACAAATTATTACAAGGAGAACGACCATTCCAGTACAACAAGATGGCAGGGTCAAGCAGACTTTAAATAATATATACTCTAAAACCCAGAACTACCTAATGACTTTCTCTGATAGAGTCGTCAGTAAGGAAGTAAAGAAAAAAATTTCCCCAGAAAGTTGCTTAGAGGATGAAAATGTGCATGGAATGTCTCAGAGATTACTTAAAAAAGAAACTGTCCCATCAGTTACTGACATAAGAATTTTGTAAATAATGAGGAGACGGAGTCATTATAAAACCATAAACTAAGGCAGTTTCACATTATTTTATCTCAATTCACTGCTAAAATGAAAACGTAATCATTTCATAAATTAAGCATTTTAATGGCAACTGCCTTTTTCTCACTTTCTGATTTGCATAGAGATTTCTGAAACACTTTACTGATTACCAGGAATGAAGCAAACCTATAAAACGGAAATATGTCTCGATCATTCTAAACCAAAGCTGGGTTTTCTGCCATTTGGGTGAAGGAACAGCTTTACAGGTCCTTTACCGTCCACCCTGTCCTTCTTTCTACTTGTTCCTGGCATCAGAGCGAAGCAAATCATGTCACACCCACCCTCAGGCTCCTCACCCTAAAACCAGCCCTGGCTTCACACCAGGAGGGTCCCTGCAAGGTCTGCCCCCTGTTCCTGCCATACCCAGCCCGTCCTCCGCCTCACCTACCATAACTCCGGCTCCCACCAGCCAGCACAGTGACAATCAAAGAGCTGGTGCTCAGGAAACATTCATCAAGTGCATCAATCATTTTCACCATTGGCCACTCTAACAAGAAAATACTGCCTTGTGATTCAGAAATTCCTTGATTTCCAAAGCAATTTTATGTAAGGAGAGAATGAATTAGCAGCACATGTTCTTTCTTCTTCATGTGACCTTTTGTGATTTTGTTAGTTTATAGCAGGTATTTAAAGTTACATACGTTTTTAACTCTGAGTAATCACTCCTTTAGTGAAACTATTATTTCAACAAATAAATGCTTGTTGTATTCCAGGCATGAGAATAAGAATTAAAATAGATGAATTAAAATATTCATTCATTCCACCACTTAACGGTAACTTATTACTAGCTCAGTGTCAATTAAATTATTAGATGGACAGCCAAAAACAAATTAGCAGGTGAGAAGTTTTCATATTTCCTAACACACACACACACACACAAACACCCACACCGACAGAAGGGAAGATTAGTGGGGATCTGTGGTATTTCTCTTCACACAGAGAGAAAGGGAATGGTAGCAATGGACAGAGTGGGCGGGTAGGCTTCTGTTAGACCCTGACATATCCTGAGGAAGGGAACTTATTAGCACATTTGCCTATGGTTGAGGTGTGCAGGAGATCAGTTCTAACACCTAGTAATGATTATTCTGAGCACGTGAGCGAGAGATAGATGCCCCAATCTCAGATTATGGGCGTCTCAGTGTTTGGGCTCTATCTTGGATCCTAGGTGAACTCGTACTCTGGAGTTAAGATAACCACAGGGCTGGAATTATGCCTCAAATACGGTCAAGGTCTTAGGAAATGAAGAGAAATCTTAAGGGAAAAGCACATACTCTAAAGAAGACTTGCTATGCTTTTATTATAAACTATATTGAAAAAACCTCGGGTTCACCTTGGGTAGAAGTTTTCCTACAGGGTCCCTGAAGTTGGCAGTATGCCTCAAAGTTCTATCCCTTAAAGGAAAGGGGGTCCTGAAGCATGTGAAATGCACACCGGAGGCAGATACTGGCATACACAGAGAAAACACACAATTCAGAGGTGACTGCTCCTCGGGGACAGTTAGATCAGTGAGGCTGCCCCAATCACAACAGAGTAAACCCAGAGTCATGAAATTTTAGGAGCTGGGAAAACTTCAGACAGAGTATTAAACCTGGACTCAACCTTGGTGAGTGATCATTCTTTGTACTGTCTTTACCTTATGTAGGTGGGGGGATGGCTCCAGAGGTTAAATATTTTATCTAAATCCCTCTCTCTGGTAATATGTACAAAGCGTATTTTCCCTGGAAGAAAGTGCTGATCAAATCTGAGATCTCAGTAAATGGCCTACTTTGAGCTTTTTTGGGTCCCACTTGCCTTTATCCTTGGCAAGGCAGAGTACAATAGCTAGAACATTTTTTATATGAATCAAATCATAGCCACAAATACGGCTAAATGTTCTGTGTTTTCTTTTTTAAAAAAGATAAAATTGTAATGTAGTAAAACAGTGATGTTAAGGTGAGCCTCTGATTCGGCTATCAGGAGTTACTCAATCTAGTTAAAAGTTTCGAAAGAAAAGGAATTGGACAGGGTAAAGGGCTGGGCTTGTACAGAGGTTAACAGCACAAGCTTTGCAGGAGAATAGACCAAGGTTTGAATTCCGGTCAACCACTTACTAGCTTCCACCAAGGACCGTAAGTAAGTGATGTAAGCCAACTGAGGCTTAGTATCTTCATTTAAAAATGCTTAGCAAGTGATAAAGCTATTATTATGAAAACAACAGTAACCGTTGTTGCTATTAGTAAAACACATGTATTCTGCAGGTGCGGGCACGAGAGATAGGAATTTTTTTTTTCTTGTATAAAGTTTAATACATTACAATGTTCCCTTGTGGATATGATGTGTTTCCTATAGAAGAAGGAAATAACACCATCTGGATTCCTAGACTATTTTTTTCCTTCCCAGCCCATTTATTTATCCCAGTCACTGTGTTTTTGTTAATCTCTTTATAGCATTTTGATATACTACTCTACTCTGGTATGCTTCCTTCCTCTTTAGTCTTTACTGAAACAAGTTTCCTCTTCATGCAATCATGAATAAAGTTGTTTTTTATAAGTAATGTATAGGTATTATCTTTTGGAACATTATAAATTTTAGGATGAAAATGAATAAACAGCAAGGATAAGAGACAAGAGAAGGTGGCCTGTGAATAAATGACTAAATCACGATGCAAGGTGAATGGAAATAGTTGGGAGACTTAGCTTGAGTTTCCTTACTGTCTAAAAATCAAACAGGGCAAATGCACTAAGTTTGTGGGCGATAAATTGCTATTTGTTAGCCATGAATCCATCAAGAGAGGATGGGAATGAGCACTTACTAAAGGAACATTACAAATTTTACTGGTACTAAGATAACACACAGGATACTCTAAATTCTATCATAGAAATCTGGACCAAGTAAGAGAATCTATCTGAAGAACAACTACATAGTAATAAAAATAATATTCAACTACATATATTCGCTGGAGCACTTATACAAAAATATTCTCCTCCTAGGAGACTGATGGACATTCAAATAGACAAATTATGACTTTCTATATGTGCAAAAGAATTAGGAACCATCTGAAACTTTCCCAGAAATACTCCAACTTGGCTGTTTAATAAATGGACATTTCACTAAAGTGGAGTCATGGGGTTTGAAGGGGGAGCCAGTCCATTCAATATCAATTACCGACCCCCTAGGAAAAGATGCATATCAAATCTACAAGAAATCAACCACTACAAGTCAGCCAGTGAGAAACTGTCATCAGTCATCCTGAACTCTCGCTTTTCTCCCATCTCCGATGGACTTGCATTCAAACAACCCATCTCAAATTCCTCCTTCTCTTCAAAATAACATTCCTCTCTCCTGTTAGATTTGCCTGTGGTTTTGCCATAGCCTCTATGTCCTGCACTGCAATTCTCTGTTATTCCCAAGTAAAACCAATTTTGGCTGGTAACTTTTACTTTTCAAGTTATGGCAGTGATACGCGCCGCTTCTATTCTGGACAAGCACGATCAACAGAACACCGATATAAAGAGCTGCCCATCAACACGGCCCTGTGACCAAAGTTTCCAGATTCCAACTCCTCATCTGCATATACCCTATCATCATGAAAGACGCTATTTTAGTATACTTTTTTTAGAGTTCCTTCCCCATATATATTTAAAAACCTCGTTTGTGTGTGGGTGTGCAAATAAAATTGGGCTCATGCCATAGTTGTTTTAGAGCCTTTTTTGTTAGAGTTTGTCATACATATAAAGAATTTATAAAATATGTACACTCTAAACTACAATAAGAGGATAACCACCCCTAATACTCACCAACCAGTTTAAAAACTACATTATTATAAGACTTTAGAAGCTGTCTACAGGCCACTTTCCAATTGCATGCCTCTCTTGGTCCCACAGATATTCACCATCATTAATTGTGTTAATTATGCCCTTGTCTCTCTCTATTGTGATGCTATTTATATATGTGTCTGAAAAACAGATAGCTGGATCATGCCTGACAGTGAATGTGACGTAATGGAACACTGTACGCTTTCACTCAGGACTCGCTTCATTCCTGATAATTATGCTTCTGAGCGTCAGTCATGTTGCTGACCTTTAGCTGTACCTCATTTTCAGCGTGCTACGCTATGTACTTGTATGAATATACCACTTTATTCTATTGTTGTTTACAGTTTTTAAAACCTATGTAGTGCAGCTATGAACACATTTTTAACATGTCTCCTGGTGTATGTGATAAGAGTTTCTCTGTTAAGTACAGAGAAATGGAAGTTGGGTCACAGGTTATGTGCATGGTTATCTTTACTGACAACACAAACTGTCCTAAGGAGTTGGGTCCATTTAGATTCTCACCACCAATAGGAAAGAGGTAACTCTACACTGCAACATTATCAGCTTTATTTTTTTTTAATATCTGCTAATTTGATAGATGAAAATGGTACTCCACTGTAGTTCTAATTTGGATTTTCTTGATTAACCAAGAGCTTGAGTCTCTTTTTTTATATGTGTATTGGCCTTTGGATATCTGCATTTATACAGTGCTCTGCTCTTTTGCATTTTTCCACCTGGATTATTTCTTTTTCTAATTGGCTCACAGGAACATTTAGATACACTTTACATGAGGGCTGGTCAGTAGAAATAGAAAGTGAGCCACATATATAAGTAAGACTTTTTGTAGCCACATTCAAAAAGTAAAACAGGTGAAATCAATTTTAGTAATATATTTTATTTAACTCAATATATTTAAAATATTTTCATTTCAACATGTGTCCAATATAAAAATTACTAAGAAGACACTGTTCATTTTTTTTTGTACTAAGTCTCCAAAATCTGCTGTGTATTGTATGGTGACAGTACATTTCAGCTGAGATGAGCCACATTTCAAGTGCTCAAAAGCCACAGCGGCTTGTGGCTCCATCAGTGGGGAGCATAATTCTAGATACTAAAGATTTGCCAGGTATGTGTATTGTAAACATCTTCTGTCAAGGCGGGGCTTCTTTTTTCAATTTCTTTAAGGGAGCTATCTCTTCACAAAATCAAAATTCTGAAATTTAAGTAGTCAGATATAGCCAGAATTTCCCGTATGGTTTTCATTTCCTGTAACCGATTAAAAAATAAAAAAGATCCTTCACTTTCCCTGAGTCATAAAGATATATAGCTGTATTGTGTGTTAAGAGCTTTACAGTTTGCAAATAACGTAGTCATATATGTAGAAAATCCAATGAAACCAACAACAACAGTTACTGGAACAAGTGAATTTAGCAGGGTTGCTTTTTTCAAGATCAACATATAAAATCTATCAATATATAAAAACACTATCTCAGGACAGAAGCAAAAGGAAAATTTAGCCTTTAACATTGACCTCCATTCTTGGGATTTTCCTTTTATTGCAACAGATTCATTAAAATAGTTGGTAGGTGCTGGGTTCTGCCTGCTTGTTCAAGAGAAGGTGCTGCGGAGGGCAGTAAACATTTCTGTTCTGAACTTAACACCAACTCCCCTGTTCTCTGGTACCGAGAAACTAATCCACTCCCTCTAAATTCCTCTTCTGAGCTGACAACTGTCTAGAACAGGATGTAATGGCCTGCGATAGCCAAACTGCCAGGAAAACAGCAACTCTCCGCAAGATGGCAATGGCCACCTGACCAACGCCCACCCACTTGCAGGGCGCTCAGCCTATTCTCCTGGCGCTACAAAATCCCCCTAATTTTCAGAGCGACACTTCCTGTGGCTGTTCTTATTGCAACTGCCTCAATAAAGTGCTTCTTTCTGTTCCCTTCTGAGGTTTAGAGAATTGAGAAAGTGAGAGCCTTTTACTCTCTCATTCTTGCAAGAGATTTTCACTGGGCCTTGAATTGTAAGTTGAGATCTATTTTTTCTCAGCATATTGAAGCTATAATTCAATTCTCTTCTAGATTCTGTTGAGAAATAAGCTGTCAATCTAACTGCTCTTGCCTTGACGATGATTTCTTTTCCCATCCTCTTCAGCTGCTTTTAAGATCTTCTCCCTTTCTTGGGTGTTCAGCAATTTCACATTAGTATGTTTAGTATGGAGATGATCTTACACTGCTTGATATGCTTTGGGCTTCTTAAGATGGTAGATTCAAACCTTCTGAAATATTCCCAGTTACCACATCTTTAATACTGCCTCTTCCCCATTTCCATTTTCTTCTTTCTAGAAGTCTGATGTGAAGCATGTCCAGTATGTCCATCACACCTCTTATCCAAACTCCCTCTTATATCCGGATCTCTTTCTCCTGTTTTTCGTCCTTTTGTTTCTTTAGACTTCGTTCAGGATAACATTTTATACCTGTCTCCTGGTTCACTGATTCTACTAAGTCAAATCTGCTGGTAAATCTATGTAGCCAGCTCATACTTTAAACTCAATTTACCATATATTCTTTTTTTTTCTAAAATTATTATTTTTCAAATCTGCCCATTCTTTGGTCATATTTTCAAGATTTTTTTTTATTTTTAAAACATATTAATCATGCTTATTTTATGTCTGTTTAACAAATCCAGTATCTGACATCTCCATGGGGCCACCATTACTGTCTTGTGTCTCGCTGATTCCCATTGAGGGTACCTGGTACCCTTGTCTATTTTGTGATTTGAACTATGAACTACTCATTCACCTTGCGGTTTTAACTATGGAATGATTTGAGGGCTTTGACTGAGGCTGGTATTTCCAGAGAGGATTTACACTGGCTTCTGCTAGACCCCCCGAGAGGGTGCTCTGGAATGGGGACCACTCTGGATTAAGGCCTTAAGCTGGGGGTTTTTCAGACACAGAGCGAGAATTCGGGCTGAAACCCACAAGAGGGCCGACTCCTGGTTTTAAATTTTGAGGGTATAGTGGTTTCCCCTCTATCCAGGTGAGGCTTGATAAAAGAGAATTTCCTACTGTCATTTTCTGCACTGGAACACTTTCCTTTCTTTTATAATAGCTTTGCTATCATTCACATGCCATGAAAGTCATCATTTTAGACTATATTTAATTCATCGATTTTTTAGTATACTGACAGAGTTATGCAGCCATCACCACTAATTTTAGAACATTTTCATCGCCCCCAAAAGAAACCCCAGCCCCGCTAGCAGTCTCTCCCTCACCTTTCCTCCTTACAGCCCCTGACAAGCACTAATCTACTTCCGGTCTCTATGAATTTGCCTATTCTGGGCATTCCATAGAAATGGAATCATATAGTATGTGGCCTTGTGTAAATGGTTTCTTTCACTTAACATATTAATGTTTTTAAGGTTATTCATGGCAACTTTCATATTTCATTGACTCTCACAAAGCAGGGTGTAGCCCTTGGCTTTTCATTTGACCTGAGTGCGGCCACTGGTATGTGAGCAGAAATAACTTCTAGGTCATTTTTAAAACTGAAGTTGCTTGCCCACTTTCTCCTCTCTTCCATCCGCACGGACCGGCACAAGGTCTTGGTGATGGTGAGTTGGCTAAAACTCTGTAGAAAGTATAGTTCTTCAAATGAACAGAGCAACGAAGTGGAGACCTCGGTCCCCTGCCCATTTGGTGGTACACAGCCACAAGGGCTGGTGTCTCCGGAAGACTGAAATGAACTTCTTTATTCAGACAGATCTTTTGATAGCAGTTTAGCTGATGCTAACATAATTAGAATATAGCATCATTTATCTTATCATTTGCCTACTGGATTTTATTTCAATATTTAATAGTAATAATGTTGTCACCAACATATCTATTTTTGGCTTCTTCTCCAATTATTTCCATATAACACATTTTTAGAAGTGTGGTTGCTAATTATAGGGTGTGGATATTATGAAGCCTCTTGATACATACTGGCAAATTTCCACTTAGAAAGGCGTTTTACTCTTGATGTCAGTGCAGAAGAGTACTTTTTTTGCTCTGTTTCAAAAACTTAAAAAATAGCCTAAAAGGTGTTTGTTTCATAACTTGCTTAAGATAAGTAAGTAGTACGTAATCGGTAGTGAAACCTCATTTTATTGTTTGTGTAAGTTCTGATGTAAAGCAACATATATCTCTTTGAGGGACTTAAAGTAAGCATGCAAGCATTCCTCGGCCCTTCAACTGGGAAACAATGGTAAAAATTGTATTATGTTTGCAATATAATTATCTTTAAGTACATTAAAAAATGCTAACGTTTTCAGCACATGTTTAACTTATTTTGGATTTCTGACTTCCATTTCCTGAGCTATAATTATGATGTTATTTTTCCCATTTCAGCTCAATATTTTCTCATTTATATTGTGGTTCTATAACAGAAGATGGTTTTCTGTTTTCACAAACATCAGCAATTATGTGAAAAATATGTAAGTGGAGATTTAATACTAAATGAGGAGCTAATCCAATAACCCATCTCTTCTAAAGCAGCTTAATATTTCAATTGGTTTCACCTAAATGATGAGGACAACTGCATCCCTAATTTTTGTTGTCTCATATTGGTAGCTTTAACTCTGTGAAAATAATAAAGATACACTGGATAATCTAATAACAGTCCAAAACAAATGTACTTTAAAACAAAAAAGAAAAACTAATGGCTACATGTGATGTGCCAGTTATGGTAAACATGGACATACACAGACACATAATGGAAACCAGCCACGACTCAACCCACACACTCCATCCATTTGAATATAAAAGCTATTGTTTTCATTAAATCTACTTCAAAATGCTTTTACTTCAGGGCTGTGGGAGTCAGCTTGCAAGATGTCCCCCCGGTGACTCCACCTCCTAGGATTCATGACCTTGGGTGGCTCCCACTGAATAGGGTTAACCTGTGTAACTCCTACAGTGGGATGATGAAGTATGACCTCCAAAAGCTAGTTAATGTGAGCTATTATGACTTCTGCCTGCTTCTCTCTTGGACCACTCGTGCTGGGGTCAGCCAGCTGCCACAAAGACAATCAAGCAGCCTGACAGAGAGCTCCACATTAAGAAGAACTGAGTGACAACAACCAGTAGTAGCTCGCCAGGCACATGAGGGAACCACCTTCGAAGCAGATGCTCTAGCTCCAGTCAAGCCTTCCGATGACAGTGACCCTGAGTCAGAACCTCTCAGCTAAGCGAGTTCTAGACTGCTGACCCCTAGAAACTGTAGAGCATGATAAAAATTTAGCGTTTGAAGCTGCTAAGTTTTGAGGTTGTTTTGTAGCAACCGATTACTAACATTACAGGGCTTCTGAATATTCAGTGAAAATCAATTAACTTGAATAAGAAACTGAAAGCAAAAGAAGACACCTTAATAGTAAATTAACTGGGTGATGGACATTGGGGAGGGTCGGTGTTGTAATGAGCACTGGGTGTTATATAAGACTGAAGAATCACAGACCTGTGCCCCTGAAACAAATAACACATTCTATAGTAAATCTATGTTCCCAAGTCACTTTCAATTCATCAAAAAATGTATAATACACCCTGTACATATAAAAAGAGCCCTTTAACTTTTTCCAACTATAAAGCCAGTGCTGCTTTCCTCAATAGGCCTTCCAGCCTCCTGTTCCAGCCTCCTTGCTAGGCACGTACGGACACCCCCCAGGACTGCTCCGGGCTAGTACTGGGGCAAAGGACAGACTCATGGGACATATCACCTCCATTCCACGCTTTCCTAAGCCTTTAGGACACTTCCCATGACCTCTGTAGAATCGCAAAGGTCTTTCACACTCCTGTAATACTAAATAAAGCTCAAAATGCTTTATGAATGGTTCCTCAGATAAGTCAGGTAATGAAATAAAGGCATTAAAAAGAAACAACTAAGATTTGTTGTTGTTAAATTTTGACCTAGGTCAAAATTTTGGAAATTTTGGCTAGGTCAAAAGATTGGAAAAATCAAGGTTATAGGTCTGTTGAACTAGGAGCAATTTAAAAGGTGAAGAATGAATGTCATCAAAATGCAGCAACTGAGTGTTTTCTAAAATAAGGCCTATTATACAAAACCATGCTCAGAGAACGAGGGATAAAATCTTCCCACTACCCAAGTCTGACAATTGCGGAGGGCTGGTTCGATCATGAGTTCACAAGGACTCAGAAAGAAACCCGGTAGAACTTTCAGCTCATTGGTTGAGAGAGACTCAAAATTGTAACAGCATAATTTATAACCTGTCAGAATCCTTCAAATAAGAAGTTGCTGCCGATCCACACTGGAGCGGCCGATAGGTACAAAGTACAGAATGAAGACTGAAGCCCAGCTTTCTCCGCAACTCCATGGAAAACCAGTATCGGCTGAAAAAGCTTACATACAATATGGGCTGTGTTATTTTGTTGGTCCTATTCCAATCTTAGCTCGTGGGGAAGTCAGGGCCACTCTAACACTGCCACTGAGCTTCCCAAACCAGCCATACATCTTCAGATTCTTGGGATTTCTGTAGAAAGGTAATCGGTAATCTGAATGAAAACTATAGGCACAGGAAACATTAGTGGCTCAAACCTCTTCTGAGAATGCTGAAAGCAGGAGTGCAACTTAGGCGGAGAGATTCGGCAGAGCTATTTCTAAGAGAGAGCTTGCAGGAGCTGAGGCTGCGGAGGGTAGTGGGCTCATGAACAGTGGCCGAACCCCCACAGGTGATGGCGATCCGCTTGCCAGGGCTGACGTGTCACCTCATCTAATTTCCCTTGACATAAACGTAAGACTCAAAATTGCTAGTATTCGGGGTGCCTGGGTGGCTCAGTCGTTAAGCGTCTGCCTTCGGCCCAGGTCAGATCCCAGAGGCCTGGGATCGAGCCCCGCATCAGGCTCTCTGCTCTCTGGGAAGCCTGCTTCTCCCTCTACCATTCCCTCTGCTTGTGTTCCCTCTCTCGCTGTGTTTCTCTCTGTCAAATAAATAAAAAATCTAAAAAAAAAAAAAAAAAAATTGCTAGTATTCCATTTTAAGATGGTTCAAAAAGCCACGTAATTGCATAAAAAGATTACTAAAGCAGGAAAACTCATCAAAGGTACCAGGGCTGAGAGAAACAAGATTTAATTTGGGGTCAGCGGAGTTATTTTCTTGTCCTAGACCAGCTATTAATTACTTGGTTTTGTGAGCTTTAGCCAATCAGTTTAAATGTCTGGGATTCAATTGCTTCATCTGTATAATGAAAGCACTGGACCAGAATGTAGGATTTCCTACTTTGTGCAAAAATCAGTATTACGCCGAGGAAGGTTTTCAGGCCGCTTGGAGACCTGTGAGGATAGGAGATGGTAATCAATTACTAATGTCTGCCAGGGCGAGTCTTGGTAGAGGAAGGGCAGAAGTGCACAGCTGCTATCCTTGGGCTCAATCTTTTTTTTTTTAAGATTTATTTTTTTAGAGACAGACAGAGATGGTGTGAGACAAGAGAGAGCACTAGCAGGGGGAGGGGTAGAGGGACAAGCAGACACCATGCTGAGCAGGGAGCCCTGATACAGGGCTCCATCCCAGGACCCGGAGATCATGATCTGAGTTTAACCGACTGAGCCCACCCAGGTGCCCCTGGAGTCAATTATCTTTAAGGACACTTACAACTATAACATCCCATCATTTCTCATCGAACACAGCTAACCAGAAAATCCACTGAGATGGGGTGTTTCAAAAAACTACACGTTTAGGAAATATAAAGAGCTATAATGAACAGGAAGAAAATTCTTTATTGTTAAAGGATGTCAATTTGAATAGGCAACAATGCCTATATTCAATTAAAAAATACAGTACATTCAATGGTAGGCAGTAGGTTGCATAGCTAAAACTCCCAGATCATGATGAGAACATGGCTTTGCATTTCAGAGGCCTGAAGCAATCTTAACTGTCACAGGTATAATACCAAGTTCTTCATTAAAACTCCTTGTACTTTGCCTGTCATATCCTTGTGAAATTCTAAACAGCTAGAGCAGCATTTGAAAAACCACTGTAGGCTTTACAACTTAAATTTAAAAAGAAAATGCAGTAAGAAATAGAGCTAGCAATTGGCATATTTTTAATCAGAAGCATTGCTGCTGTTACTGGACTGATCATTAACATATTTCTCAACTGCTGTGAGTTAACAGACTTAAGTTTAAAATGTACATTAAGCAAATAAATTAGAAATGAGTTAACTAATGTTGGTCTAGAAGAATTTACACACGAATCAAAATTTAAATACTTTCTGATGAAACTGTAAATAATATAAGTAAAGAGAAACTACAGAAATTGATGAATTCAAATGCATCTTCTCTTAGGAGGCTTGGCCCTGAGCTCTCTGACCACAATGGACTGATTATCCTTGGATCAAGGGTATGGTGAAATCTAGCAGCAAGAGAAGATGTTAACGATAAATTTCAGTATCACTGACATTTTCAAGGTAGTAAAACCTGCTTAAGTTCATAAGTAGAGCTCAGAGGGACACAAGAAAACTTGTGTGTTGGTATTAACTCAGGCTCAAATAATATGCACTGTCTGTGTGTCTTGAGACTAGATATGCATATATGGACACCCAGGGACACGTATGACAATCTGTTTATAGCTCTATCCTGAGAATGTCTATCCTCAGGCCAAATATCCTGTCAGTTTCAGATTTTTTACTGTACACTGACTAATCTATGAATGTCTAATTAGAGAAAAACACATGAAAATGTGTCCCAGGACACTAAATCCTGCTAGAAGAGCAATTCAACAGGTGTGGAGTCATCCAAGATAATGACATTTGAAAAGAAACCTCACTCTAGGAATTTTCCAGGAGGCCCCTGGGATATGAGGAGGACAGAAATTTCTAAATATATTTGTAATAATGTTCAGAAAAGAGGAGTAAGGTGCAGGGACCCATGGACAGTCAGGGCACAGGACAGCCACTTTGGGTGTCCTTTGAAGGGCCCAGCCTACGGGCCCGGGATGCCGTGCAGTACCTAATGGAGGCAAATGAAAAAACAAAAAAACAAAAAAACAAAACAAACCTCTGGAAGGACACGCTGTTAACTCCGGTTCTATAGGACTGCCACAGATAAGAACACATGACGGAACAATCTCCTGTGATCAATCCCCAGTAGGTAACAGGAGACAACAAACAGCAGAATTACAGCAGCCAGAAGTGTAGACTGTAAAACTTATTTAGAAGCAAAACAGACAAACCAACAAACCAGGCATGGTTAAATGGTTTCAAGGAGCGATCTCAACTATGAAAACATAAAACACTATAAAATATTCAGATTTGAAAAAGAATCAAACTTCTTAGAAAAATAATTACAGTCACAGAAAAAAAAATCCTTCAACAGATATGCTAACGAGCAGATGAGACCTCAGCGAAGGAAATGAGAGAACTGCATGAGTGATCTGAGCACATTCCCCAGGAGGTGTCGTGGAGAAAGGGGAATTAGAGAGAGGGAAGCACGGGACAGCCAACGCGCATCTCATGAGAATTCCAGAAGGACAGGAGAGAGAGAATTTGGGGGGGATGATACTTAAAGCATTTTTTTTTTTCTTTTTCTTTTTTTTTTTAAAGATTTTATTTATTTGACAGAGAGAGAGAGAGAGGCAGGCAGAGAAAGAAGGGAAAACAGGCTCCCTGCTGAGCAGAGAGCCCGATGCGGGGCTCGATCCCAGGACCCTGAGGTCATGACCTGAGCTGAAGGCAGAGGCTTTAACCCACTGAGCCACCCAGGCGCCCCTTAAAGCATTTTTTTCAGAACTAATCAAAAATAATTTAGAAAGAACAATGACCCCTTAGCAAGGTAAATAAAGTTAAATTCACATCAAGGCCCATCCTCGTGACTATAAAACACTAAAGACAAAGACAAGCGCTTAAGCATCCAAAGAAAGCAAAGACTACTTAGAAAGGAGTAACTAGCCTGGCAGCGGATTGCTCAGCCCACTGGACTCTCATTTCCGAAGCACTGAGAGAAAAGGACCCAGTGTCTAGACCTCTGCGGTCAGCTGACTATCACGAGTGAAGGAAAAACAAGCAAAATTTCAAACAAAGCTTGGGAGAGTCTACTACTAATCCTCTTGCAGAAAAATCTTCTAAAGGATATGGAAGAGGGAGAAGAAATATAAACAAAAAAGCTGCTGCGCATGTGAATAAATAGAAACAAACTGTGAACTGACGAGAAGACGGTGGTTAGAATGGCGGGAGATTGGTGGGAGATTGCTATGCTGAGAAGACCCAAGCCCTGTGAACGGAAGGACGCAGACGGCTGAGGTATTTATGAAACAAACATTAACAAGAAAGCTGGCAAAACTACACAATAAGGAACACGATGGATTTTAAGGCAAAGATAGTTATCAAGGATCAATGATATATACATTAAAAAAAAGTTCACTTCAGCAAAAAAAAAAAAAAATATATATATATATATATATATGTATATATATATATATATATATATATATATATATAATAGTTCTAATCTTGTAAACACTTGATTAAATATACTCCCGAGCTGTGTAAGGCAAGCCCGCATGACCATCATGCTCTGCAAGGCAACACCTTCAAATTCGGGAAGTTAGAATGAAACCTTTAGAAACTGCTAGGTTACTACTACTACTACTACTATTACTACTACTACTACTAAATACTCATCCGCCAAAAACCATTTATTTGCCCCACTCGTGTTATGCTTATTAAATAGCTTTATTACTTCCAGATTCCTCTGCTCTTAGCTTCACTTTCGGTAACACTGCATGAAGCCACCGGGACAGAGACTGGTTCATTAATTAGTTTCTACACAAATATTTACTACCTGACCCCCAGGCTCCGGGCTCTGCTCTAGCCTGGAGTGCCACAGTCCTCAACACCAAAGGGCTCTGCTCTCACGGAACTTGCCTTCTACGTGGGCACAAATGAAACGGATCAACGTGCAAAGATGTTTACGTCACGCGTTACATATAAACGTAGTATAAATACTAAAAAGAAAAACAAAGCAGAATGAGTAGGACAGAGAGCCAGGCGTGGGCAGTTTGCTACGTTCACAGGGCTTTCCGGGAAGGGCGCCAGGCCAAGGAGAAGGGAGCGAGCACGCCCTGCAGGTATCGGACAGAGAGCCTTCCCGACAAGTGCCGGTGCCCAGGATGGAAGCCTGCCGGGCGGCTGGGAGAACAGAAGCTGCCCGGGCTGGGCAAGGAGGTAGCCCTGGGAGGGCAGGTGAGAGGTGTGTAGGACCCTGTAGGGTACGGTTTCATTCGAAGTGACGTGACGTGGGGAGCCCTCAAGGAGTCCTGAACAGAGCAGCAGTGTAGAACTGGCCTCTAGTTCTAAAGGGGAGTCGCTGTGGGGAGGGCCCAGGAGCCAGGGCTGAAGCAGAGGGATGGGTTCGCACGCCTCTGTGGTGATCCCGGGGAGAGAAACCAAGGCAGGGACGATGCGCAGTCCGAGCAGGGGGCGTGAAGAGGTGGGATTCTGTCCATGGTGAAGAGGGCCTGGAGGATAAATGAGCCTTTACAGGTGGCGGTCGCCGCCCGATATACCCTTTCTTGAGGGTTCCTAATGCCTCCGGTTTGTCTTTCTTTTCAGAGTCCTTAACTCTCGTGGGCTATTGATCTGAAACAACTATATTTAAAAATTGCTCTATTGCGATGTGCTTAAAAAACAGCTCTCAAGTTGTAAATACTGCCGAGAGCTCTCTTACAAACAAAACCACCCACAACATTCTGCATAAATAAACCGTTCTTTAAGAGACAAAGGGAAGTGAAGGGGGTTGAGGGTGGGAGCAGCATCTCCTCAGTTCCTCAGGTGCCAAGGAAGCCGGCTCTGAGGGGCAAGGCCGAGTCAAGGTCTTAGATGACAGAGAAAGGGTTCACGGGCGTTTCTCCATTCTTGTTTGCTGAATGGAAAAAGGAAGGATGGCTATTTTCGAAACACGGGCAGAGAGCAGAAAGTGGTGGGCACGATTGCCTAGTTTCAAGGGAACTGGATGAACCAGCAAGAGACAATTAACGGCTGGGCTGGTGTCTTCATCAAACACTTTCCTCACCACCAGGCGCTTCCCTGCAATGTTTACAGTGGTCTTTCTGATACTCACTGCGGTCTCAGAAAGCTTAGCCCGGCCAAGTCTTAGCTACAGCAGAACTGACTCTTCAGAATCACAAACCAACTCATGTATAAACGTGTGACAGTTGCACGAGGGCTCTCGAGAATGATTTCACAAATTAAAAATGAAGAAAAACATTGCTGGTAAGTTCACATTTCAGGGTTGCCTCCTTGATCTTGCCTGAAACCTCTGAAGCTGAAAAATCAGACCAAAAAAGCTTTCAGTCCACTTGAAAAAGGAATGAAGGATATGTCAGACCTAAACCTTTGCCCAACGAGCTCTAAAGTCCTGTGAGGGGGCATATCTAAGTGACTCCAGGTGCCTGATGGATGACACTTTCCCAGGAGAAAACAGTACTCTGTCCCTTCTTCTAAATGCTGCTAGAGACATTCTCCCCTAGGCTCTCATTAGAAGCTACCCAGGATGCTGACTGCATTTATCATCACCTGCAAATTAAAAGCGGTCCACAAAAAGGCACCTTCTCAGTTGTGGTAAAATCTAATCCAATACAGACTTAGGTGATAAGACAATGAAACTCCAATGAAAAGATGTAACTTCAAGCAAACTTCCTTAAACAGACTTAGGGGCAAAAATAACTTAAGGTTCTCTAGATACTATACAAAAAGTTATTATTTCAGCATTTGAGAATTCTCCAAAGTGCTTAAATTATATATAGGAAACAATTTAACTGTTATTAAAGTTTTATCATGCAGTAATAAAATCAAGGTGTTTGGAAATATTTTTTAGAAGTTAAAACTGGAGACAACCCAGATGTCCTTCAATGGGTGAATGGTAAAAACAGTGGGACATTCAATACTATGCACTACTAGTCAGCCTTAAATAAAAAGGAACAAACTATTGATTTATCAACATGAATCTCCAGAATTATGTAGAGAAAAAAAACCCAATCTCTAAAGGTTACCTACTGTAGAATTCTATTTATAAAGTGTTCCTGAAATGACAAAATTACTGAAACGGAAAACATCTTGGTGGTTGTCAGGGGTGATGGGAAGGGTGGAGTGGTTTGCGGAAAGTGGGCTGAGAGAAGGAGGCTGCGGTTGTGACCCAGCAACATCAGGAATCCTTGGGGTGACGGAAGTGTGTCCAGACCGTGCTGGTGGATACATAATGTGGTATCGCAGTTGGGTGATGCAAGATGTTATCGAAACTGAGCAAAGAGTACACGGATCTCTTATTATTTCTTAAAGCTGCATATACAGCTAGAATTATTTGAAAACAAAAAAAAAATTAATTAAAAAAAAGTAAAGGGTCCTAGAAGACTTGGTAAGTGTATCAGCTTGGCTCTTTGTTCACTTTGAAAGATGAACTGATGAAACTTTTCAGAATTTGGCTTTTAATACCAGTACTGAGAGAATCTTGTGGTGGCTAATGGTCTCACCAAATGATGCCTGCTAAAAACAGAATTATTTTGTCTTTTGAAAATAGCTAGAAAAATATAATTTTATATGTCAGCAGTAATTCTTAGAAGTCAAGCAATCTAGAAATTCAAATATCTATTGATGCATAATACACATAATAAAAACATTTAGAATATGTAAATCAATGAGTTTTGAGAATGCATAGACCCATACCACCACTACAAATAAAATATTATATATTTCCATAACTCAAAAATTTCCTAAATATACAGCTCTCATCAATAACTGATCTCCTTTTGGTCACTAGCGATTAATTATGCTTTTCTAGAATTTCACATGAAGACAACTTTACAGTATATGTGCTATTGTTTCTAGATTCTTCTGCTTAGCCTGTTTCTGAAATTGTATCAGGTTAGTGGACGTATCAGTCATTTATATTGTTCATTTTTGGGTGGTATTTAACTGTATGCTAATTTGTTTATCCACTCACTATTGAAGTACCATTTGGAGGTTTCAGTTTTGTTTCTTGGAAATAAGGCCGCTACTAACAAATGCATGTAATTCTTTGTTAGATGCCTGTTTCATTTCTCCTGCACAAATATGTTCTAAATTGCTGGGTTGTACAGAAAATGTACAAGAAGTTTTATAAGAAACTTCAAAACTGGTTTCTAAATTGGACCAATTTCCATTCCCAACATCGTGCTTCACAACCTCACTAACACACCATTTGTTAGTGTTTTTCATTTTAGCTATTCCAGTGGGAATACTCTGGCATGTCACTGTGATTTTTATTTGCATCTCTCTGATGACTAACGATGTTGAACATACCTTTATGTGCTTTTTTGCCATCTCTGTATTATATTTTATTAAGTGTCTGTTCAAATCTTTTGGCCTGTCTCTCTATTGGGGGACAGGGGTAGGGAATAAGAGGTTGCCTCATTTATTGTTCAGTTGTAAAAATTCTTTATTCATGAGATTCTTTGTTAGATAGATGTACTGCAAATACATGTATCTTCCGGTCTACAAATATTTACTTCTACTCTGAAGGCTTTTCACTCTCTTACAATGTTTTCCAAAGAGATTATTTTAATTTTGATGAACCCCAATATATCCATTTTTTCTTTTATCGTTTGTGCTTTTTGAGTTTTACCTAAAACTTACTTGCTCTGCCCTGAAGTCACAAAGATTTCCTTCTATGTTTTACAAAAATTTTATGATTTTATTAGCTTTTACATTTAGGTCTATGATCCATTTTAAGTTATCTTTTGTTTATGGAGCGAGATAAGGATTGTGGTCCATTTCCCCCTCATAAAGACAGCCAACGGTTCTAGCACTATTTGTGGAAAAGAATATCCTTTCCTCATCGTATTAACTTTGCATTTTTGTTAAAAATCAATTGGCCCGGGGCACCTGGGTGGCTCAGTCGTTAAGCGGCTGCCTTCGGCTCAGGTCATGATCCCGGAGACCTGGGATCGAGCCCCGCATCGGGCTCCCTGCTCTGTGGGAAGCCTGCTTCTCCCACTACCATTCCCTCTGCTTGTGTTCCCTCTCTCGCTGTGTTTCTCTCTGTCAAATAAATAAAATCTTAAAAAAAAAAAAAAAAAAAAAATGTTCTAGCCACTCCAGCTCTTCTGCTTTTCCATATATATCTTTTTCCTAAAAAGATGTATTTATTTATTTGAGAGACAGAGAGCATGAGCAAACACAGGAAGAGGGGCAGAGGGAGAGAATCTCAAGCAAACTTCCAACTGAGCTTGGAGCCCAAAGCAGGGCTCGATCTCATGATCCCTGAGATCATGACCTAAGCTGAAATCAAGAATTGGATGCTTAACCAACTGAGCCACCCAGGTGCCCCATATCTTTCCATATACATCTTAGAACCAGCTTGCCATTTTTTTTTAACAGAATAACTTATTAGGATTTTGACTGGGATTATTTGAATATATAGATTGATTTGGAGAAAACTGACATCTTGAGTATTCTAATCATTAGTTTGGTATACCTATCTAGTTGTATCTTCAATTTTATTCACAGGAATATTTTACAGTGTTTAGTGGTTTGGGTATTTCTTGTTAAA
>CM053611.1:46989632-47020517 GCA_028646535.1 Procyon lotor
TTATTTGACAGAGAGAAACACAGTGAGAGAGGGAACACAAGCAGAGGGAATGGTAATGGGGAGAAGCAGGCTTCCTGCGGAGCAAGGAGCCCGATGTGGGGCTCGATCCCAGGACTCTGGGCCGAAGGCAGACGCCCAACGACTGAGCCACCCAGGCGCCCCTCATCTTGTGATTTCTTAACACCACTGGTTACTTGGAAGTGTGCTATTTAATTTCTAAATATATGGGAATTTTGTGCAAGTTTTTAAAAACGGTTTTCCAAGTTAATTTTACTGTGGTCAGACAATGTATTTCTCATGAAATCAATTATTTAACATTTTTTGAGACTTGTCTTACAGTGCAGTATACTGTAGATCTTAGTAATGTTCTATGTTCATTTTAAAAGAATATGTATTTTGTACTTGGTTGACAGTACTGTTCAAGTCTTCTGTGTGTTTACATTTTTGTTTGTTCTATCAATTACTGAGAGGGTTGTGGATTTAGTTTTTGCTTTATTTTTTGAAGCTCTGTTATTAGAGAAATGCACATTTAAGAATTCATGTTTTCTTGATGAATTGGCTCCTCCAGTATTATGATGTGTCCTTCTTTATCTCTGATAATATTCCTTATTCTGCAGTCTTCTTTACCTAATATTAATGAAAGGACTCCAGCCTTCATATGATTCATGTTTGCATGGTATGTCTGTTTCCATCTTTTTACTTCTAACATATACATGTCTTTATATTTAAATTGCTTCCTTCCAACCTCCAACAGCAAATAAGTTTTACTTTTTTAAAAATCCACTTGGACAATTTCTGCTTTTTATTTGGAGTTTCTAGATGATTTACATTTAATGTAATTTATTAGTAGAGTGGTTTAAATCTACCATCTGTTCTTTTACATTTATCCCATCTGACATGTATTTTTTTTTTATTTCTGTTGCCTTAACTGCATATATTTTCACATTCCATTATATCTCTTCTATTTGTTTCTTAGCTATCATTTTTTGCTTTAATTTTTAGTTATATATGTATGCCAGCATTTATTTTGATGTAACATTAAAACTTTCTTTCATTACAAATATGTTCAAGTATATTAAAAAGACAACCCATACCCTTAACAAACCTTAAACAACTATAAAAATATGGCCAATTCTGTTCCATCTAAACTCTCACTCAACTGTCCTCAATTGTTTTGATGCAAATTCCAAATATATTATGTCATCTGTAACTATTTCAGTATGTATCTCTGCAAGAACTTTTTAAAAATATAAAAATATAATTATTTCATCTAAGAAATTATTTAACAACGCTCTGCTTCTTCAGAACATTAAATAGTGAATCATTGTTCAGATTTTCCTCGTTGTATTTTTTAAAGATTTTTTCAGTTTGTTTGAATTAATATTCAAATAAGATCATTCCTTATAATTTTTTTTTTTTTTTAATGTGTGTGGGGAGTGGGGTTGGAAGAGAGTCAGGGAAACTGAAAAACACTGCCGCTGCCACTACCATTCCTAAACCAAATTTAATTTGCCATAGTAGTTAAGCAGAGCTCCTATATTACATACATTTTTAAATTGGAGTTCTCCTTTTTTTAAAAGTATGCTCCACAGCCAGTGTGGAGCCAAATGTGGGGCGTGAACTCATGACCCTGAGATCAAGACCTGAGCTGAGATCAAGAGTGGGATCCTTAACCAAAAACCACCCAGGCACCCCACGGAGTTTCCATTTTATATTGAAGAAAGTCACTCTTGGAAATTCGCTAAAGCCTATGCTGCTACATTTCTGTATTCTGAAAGCTTCAATTTGGACAATTTCCAACATAAGTAGTTTCCTATTGCTTCATCAATATTATATTGCCAAATTCTTTAAAATCATATCTTCCAAGAGGAGGAAAAGTATACACGAACATTTTCTCAAATCCTATCTGCATTGTGTTATTCATCATGACAAGAGTTAATTAATTTCAAATGTGAAGACTAGGGATGAATGAGACCTTCAAAAAATGAATCACCATTTTGATGTAGATAGTACTATTGGGATTTTAATGTCATTATTTTATCTCCCAAGGAAAAGAGCTACAGATGCAAATAGCAATTGATTATCTATAAGGAATAAGCTTATTAAAGATTAATGAATTAGTCATCATTTCCTCATTGCAGTTTTTTTTTTAAACTAAACTTTTTACAAATGGAGGAAAAAGTGGAAACATCTATTACTTTAAGAAAAACACAAGAATGTTTGAGCTGATTTTATTATGTAGAAAAACACTGACTCACTAAAGAAATTTAATCAGAATTCTGATAGTATTAAGCATCATTATAATTATGTAAGGTTTAATGATAATGTATTGATGAAAGTTTTTACAAACTTCACAATGCATTTGTGGGAAAATGAACTCCTCTTTTATCCTTACATACTAGCATGATTAAGAAAGGAATTTTAAATTTTACTTTGCCAATTAGATACGCAATTCCAATCAATTTATATAGTTAAGTCAGGAAGATACAACAGATTATAGGAATAAGATTTATAATCAGATGGATTTTGTATTTAGTCAAGGTACAAATCCTTTCCATATACAGTTCATTTCATTTCCTTAATGATCATGAATGGCAAGCAAGTGCTATTACTTCTGTTTAAAAAATCAGCAAGCTGAGGTTCAGAGAGGTAAACTACATGACCCAAGGTGATACTCTGTTCAGTTAGTGAGTCCAGACACATATCAAAATCTTCTGTTTGTTATACAAAAGAGCTAAGCTGCACGTTGATTTTTACACTTTCTGAAAGAAACCTCCGGAAAACCATACACCTAACTGTAAGTCAGAAATATAAAAAGAGGGAACAGAATAAGGCAGAGAAAACTGAGCTGTGCTGGATATGGTGACGGTGTGGCCTTTATTGTAAACTACTGCTATTTCCACTATAAGTTTTTAAAAAATGTCTGGCCTTCTCCAATGACACAGAATTATCCAGAAAGATAAAACTGAGAGATTCTTTGTTGAAACAATTAGAGGACTGGAGGCTAGAGCACTCTCCTTTTCCTTATTACTGTTCTTTCAATAATATTCACATGTACTGAGAGATTTCTATATGTCAGGCACAATTTCTATATGTCAGGCCTAACAGAGAGAAGAATACTATCTGAACTTTGCCAATGAGAAGCTTCCAGTTGGGGACAGCTAGAAACAAACAGGTATAACTATAACCAACAAAAGAAAATAATTATAGCTTATATATGAAGTACTAAAAAGTACTTGTGCTTAAGTTTATGAAGCTAAGAGTATTTTGGAATAATCAAAAAGTATCTTACTATATGCTAGCTACAATGAAATAACTTCTTCTATTTCTAGTCTGGGAAAAATAACTAACCATTGTTTTAGCTAAGTTATATCACAACCCATCATTCTATAAGACAGCCAACATCAAATAATTGTAGCATTAAAACTGCAGAAGTAAAATAATCTGTTTACGTTTTAGAATCACTTAATGATATTATGAAGACACAGATTTCTGAAGTGTTCTCCCTTCAGTTCCGAGCCTATTTTTTGTACAAGAAATTCAATTTGATGTTCAAGCCTTATTCAGTTAGCTATATTACAGACCCCCCCCAGTGTTTGTAAAATCCTAACTGTAACATTTAAATCCATGAGGGGTATAACGTATCTTAGACTGATACTGAACTGAGGTCTGAAACAGTTTCACTACAATTTCTCTACTTCTTTTTAATTTTTGTGAACTAGGTGCTTGTTTCTGGGTCCATGCTTTATTGTCATGCTTCTCAAATTAGAATATGTACTTATGTGCTACAAATTCGAATAGCATATTTTCTAGGAATAAGAGTTTTCCTGGCGGATGGGGTGAGATGGTGGAGTAAGAGGATTCCAAGCTAACCCTGTTCCATAGGCACACTGAGATAACAGCTACATCTATGCATCCAACTCTGCAAATGACCTAAAGATTGCTAGAAAAAAGCCTTCCATAATTAATTGTAGAGAGCAGCCCAGCAGAGACATGGTTAAGAACCAAACCCCCAAAAGGACTAACCACAAAGGGGAGGGAACACCACAATCCCAGAGAAGGAGACCTCACACCAGTCACTCTTGACACTGGGGAACTGTACTGCTAAAGACAAGTCCCCATAACACCTGACTTTGAAAAATAACAGGGCTTAACTTCAGGAGCTTTAAAATCAGCAGGGCTTAACTCTAGGAGAGTGATAGGAAACTGAATCTCCACCCTTAAAGAGGCAGAATAAGCAACTTGGCCTCAACACAGTATAGAAGTAGCAATTCGGAAAGCTGCTGGGTACATATGAAGGAGATTTATTCACTAATCTTAGAAAGTGTACTGGAGGATCAGGGATCTTCAGATTTCTCTGGAAACAGAAGTGCTGGTGGGTGCCATTTCTCACCCCCTGCCCCAGCCTAGATAGCCAGATACCTGCAGGAGGCAGTGCTAACAATCTCCCATCTACCTTGCTAAACCATGAGCCCCAACCGCACATATCCCTGTGAATGGGCCACATTCAACCCACCCACTTCGGCAGGCATATCTTCAAAGTGACTCCTGCCCCAATACAGATTGCAGGAAGACATCACAGGGACTGGCATCACTCCAAAGTAACTCTTAACCCTAGGCATGGGGGACATAACCTCACACACTACTGCACTGCCATATCCAGCAGCCTAGCCTCTTAACTGGGCTGCTCAGGGAGCAAGACCTGCCCTACAGTGCACCCCTGACCATCGATGAGCCGCGGGCAGCCTCAGACAAACCTCCCAGCAGTACAGAGACCAAATCTGTCCAGTGTGCTCACTGCAGACAAAGCAGGTCACTGCAGCCTGAAAGCAATCACAGCTCAGCTAAAAGAGGAGAGCCCACGCAGCCCACACAGGGGATACCTTTGGAGCATCTGGGGTTCTGGCAACTAGAGGAATTGTGCTACAGGGCACCATGGGACCTCTCTGAAACAAGGCCAGTACTTTCAAGAGCAAGAGAGGTAGCTGATCTATCTAATATATAAAAACAGAAACAGAGACTTGGACAAAATGAGGAGGCAGAGGAATATGTTCCAAATGGAAAAACAAGAAAATATTATAGTAAAAGAGCTAAATGAAACAGAAATAAGCAATATACTTGATAAAGAATTCAAAGTAATAGTCCTAAAGATACTCAGTGGACTTGAGAAAAGAATGGATGATCTCAGTGAGAACTTCAACAAAGAGATAGAAATTGTAACAAAAGAAATAGCCAGACCTGAATGATTCAATAACTGAAATGAAAAACACTAGAGAGAAACAACAGATTACAGAATGCAAAAGAGAAAAATCAGCAATCTGGAAGACAGGGTAATGGAAAGCAACAAAACTGGATACCAAAAAGAAAAAAGAATACTAAAAACTGAATTCAGCAACATCATCAAGTATAGTAACACTATAGGTACAGTGTTACCTACTATATAGGTATCCCAGAACAAAGGGTTGATGGGGCAAAAAACTTACTTGAAGAAATAGTAGCAGTAAACTTCCCTAATCTCAGTAAGGAAACAGACATCCAGATACAGGAGGTACAGAGAACACCTAACAAGGTGAATTTATGGCAGTCCACACCAAGACACATAATAATTAAAATGACAGATAGTAATGGCAAAGAGAAATTTATAAGCAACAAGAAAAAAGGAAATAGTTACATACAGGGGAAACCCCATAAAGACTATTTGCTGATTATTTTAGCAGAAATTTTGCAGGTAAGAAGAGAGTGGTACCTGATATATTTAAAGTGCTCAAAGGGGGTGGGGGAGACAAATTATAACCAAGAATATCCTACCAGGCAGGGTTATCATTCAGAATAGGAGAAGAGCTAAAGAGTGCCCCAAAAGCCAAAAGATCAATAATTAAATAAAAGTGGACTAAATGATCTAATCAAAAGACAGAGGATGACTGAATGGAAATAAATAAGACCCAACTATATGCTACCTATATAAGACTCACTTCAGACCTAAAGAGATACAGACTGAAAGTGAAGGGATGGAAAAACATATACCATGCAAATGGAGTAAAAAAAAGAAGGTAGGGTACCAATACTTATATCAGACAAAACAGACTTTAAATCAAACACTGTAGCAAGAGACAAAGAAGGGTACTACATAATCATAAAGGGGTCAGTCCAGTAAGAGGATATAACAACTGTAAATCTCTATGCAACCAAGATTGGGGTACCCAAATACATAAAGCAAATATTAACAGACATAAAAGGAGAAGTTGACAGTAAAATAATAATAGTAGGGATACACCACTTACACCAACGGATAAATCAGCTAGACAGAAAACCAACAAGAAAACAGTAGCTTTCAACAACACATTAGATGAATGAGATGGACCTAACAGGTACATACAAAACATTCCATATAAGCGTAGCAGGATACACCTTTTTTAAAGTGCACATGGAACATTCCATAAGACAGACCACATGTTAGGCCTCAAAACAAGTGTCAATACATTAAAGAAGACTGGAATTATATCACACATCTCTTCTGAATCTAGAAATGAATTGACAAAAAATGATGAAAAACCACAAGAACATGAAGGCTAAACAACATGCTATTAAACAACAAATGTGTCAAAGAACTGAAGAGGAAATAAAAAAATTCATGGACACAAATGAAAATGAAAACACAATAGTCCAAAGTCTTTGGGACAATACAATAGCAAATTTATGAGGGAGGTTTATGGCAATACAGTGCTTCCTAAAAAAATTAGAAAATCTCACAAAAATCGCCTAACCTTACACCTAAAGAAACTAGTTAAAGAACAAATCCCAAAGCTAGGTGAAGGAAGGAAATAATAAAAGATTAGAGCAGAAATAGACAAAATAGAGACTAAAAAAACAATAGAAAAGATCAATGAAAACGAGCTGGTTTTTGAAAAGATAAACAAAACTGATAAACCTTTGGCTAGACTCATTAAGAAAAAAAGAGAAGATGCAAATAAATAAAATTAGAAATAAAAAAGGAGGAGAAATAATGGACACCACTGAAATACAAAGAGGATATTATGAGAAATAGGGCACCTGAGTGGTTCTGTGGGTTAAAGCCTCTGCCTTTACCTCAGGTCATGATCTCAGGGTCCTGGGATCGAGCCCCGAAATGAGCTCTCTGCTCAGTAGGGAGCCTGCTTCCCCTTCCTCTCTCTGCCTGCCTCTCTGCCTACTTGTGATCTCTGTCAAATAAATAAAATCTTTAAAAAAATTAAGAAAAGAGAATATTATGAGACATTATATACCAACAAATTGGACAAGCTAGAAGAAATGGATAAATCTTCCAAAACTGAATCAGGCAGAAACAGAATATCTGAGCAGACTGATGATTATTAGTAATGAAACCAAATCAGTAATCAAAAAACTCCCAACAAACAAAAATTCAGAACCAGATGACTTCAGAGATGTAGTCTACCCAAACATTTAAAGAACAGTTAATATCTATTCTCAAGGGGTGCCTGGGTGGCTCAGTGTTAGGTTAAGCCTCTGCCTTCGGCTCAGGTCATGATCTCAGGGTCCTGGGATCGAGCCCCGCATCAGGCTCTCTGCTCAGCAGGGAGCCTGCTTCCCCCTCTCCCTCTGCCTACCTCTCTGCCCACTTGTGATCTCTCTCTCTCTCTCTGTCAAATAAATAAATAAATAAATAAAACCTTTAAAAAAAATACCTATTCTCAAACTATTCCAAAAAATAGAAGCAGAAGGCAAACTTCCAAATTCTCTAAGCAGACAAAGACACTACAAACAATGAAAACCATAGGCCAATATCTCTGAGCAACAAAGATGCAAAAATCCCCAACAAAATATTAGCAAACAGAATTGAACAATACATTAAAAGATTTATTCACCATAATCAAGTGGGATTACTCTGAGGATGCAAGGATGGTTCAATATTCACAAATAAATCAATGTGATACATCACATCAGTGAGAGGAAGGATAAAAACCATATGATCATCTCAATAGATGATTGTCAGAAAAAGCATCTGGCAAAACACAACATTCATTAATGGTAAAAACTTTTGATAATGTGGATTTAGAGGCAACATAGATTATAAAGGCCATATATGAAAAACTCACAGCTAAGATCATACTTAATGGTGAAAAACTGAGGTCCAGACTCAGCACTTTTATTCAATATAATACTATTATATATTAGTATATATATATATATATATGCTAGCTGAAGTATATATGTTAGTATATATATATATATATTAGTATGTATATTAGTATATATATATATGCTAGCTGAAGCAATCAGACAAGGAAAGAAGAAAAGGCATCCAAATTAGTCAGGGAGAAGTAAAACTGCCATTTTTGCAGATGACATGGTAATATATATAGAAAACCCTAAAAACTCCTCCAAAATAAATAAATGCAGAAAAGTTGTAGGATACAAAACTAACAAACTAAAATCTGTTGGTTTTCTATACACTAATAATGAATAGCAGAAAGAGAAATGAAGAAAACAATCCCATTTACAATTACACAAAAAAGAATAAAATATCTAGAAATAAATTTAATTACGGAGGTGAAAGACCTATATTATGAAAACAATAAGATACTAATGAAAGAAATAGCAGATGACACAAACAAATGGGAAAATACTCCTCTCTCATGGGTTGGAAGAGTCTTGCTAAAATGTTTATATTACCCAAAGGAATCTACAGATTGAATACAATCCCTATCAAAATACCAACAAAATTTTTCACAAAACTAAACAAATAAACCTAAAATTTGTATGAAATCAAAGAAGACCTCAAATACCCAAAGCAATCTTGAGAAAAAAAGACCATCGCTGGAGATACCACAAACAGATTTCAAGATATACTACACAAAGCTACAGTAATCAGAGCAGCTTGGTACTGGCATGAAAATAGACACGTGACTCAATAGTACAGAATAAGAGAGCCCCGAAAAAGACCCACAAGTATTTGATCCATTAATCCGATATAATGGAGTCAAGAATATATAATGGGGAAAAGACATTCTTTTCAATAAGTTATGTTGAGAAAACTGGACAGCTGTGTGCAAAACAACGAAACTGGGCCACTTTCTCATACCATATAAAACAACCAACCAAACAAATACTTCAAAAGAGATTAAAGACCTATATGAGAGGACCTGAAACCATAAAATTCCTAGAAGACAGCACAGGTAGTACTCTCTTGGACATCATCCTTAGGAACAAATTAATGGATACATCTCCTTATGCAAGGGAAACAAAAGCAAAAATAAAGTATTGGGAATATGCCAAAATAAAAAAACTTCTGTACAGCAAAGGAAACATCCACAAAACCTTTAAAAAGGCAACCTCGTGAATGGGAGAAGATATCTGCAAATGATATGTCTAATAAGGAGTTTATACCCAAAATCTATAAAAGAACTTCTACAACTCAACACCAAAAAAAGCCCAAACAGTTTGATTAAAAAATGGGCAGAGGACTGAATGGATATTTTTCCAAAGAAGACCTACAGACGGCCAATGCACACATGAAAAGATACTCAATGTTCCTAATCATCAGGGAAATGCAAGTCGAAATCACAATGAAATATCACTTCACACCAGGTAGAATGGCTAGAATCAAAAAGATAAGAAATCAGTATTGGTGAGGATATGGAGAGAAGGGAACACTCACACATTACTGGTGGGAATGTAAACTGATACAGCCACTGTGGAAAACAGTATTGAAGTTCCTCAAAAAATTAGAAATAGAAATACCATGTAATCATAAAAAAATAGGAAATACCATGTAAAACAGTAATTCTACTACTGGGTATTTACCCAAAGAAAACAAAAACACTAATTCAAAAATATGCACCTTTATGTTTATTGCAGCATTATCTACAATGGCCAGTATATGGAGACAACCCAAGTGTCCACTGACAGATGGAGAAAGATGTGCTCTGTGTGTATGTGTGTCTGCCAAGAAATATTACTCAGCCACAAAAAATGTGAGTTTCGCCATCTGTGACAATATGGATGGACTTAGAAGGTATAATGTGAAGTGAAGTCAGACAGAAAGACAAACACCATATGATTTCGTTAATTTGTGGAAACTAAGAAACAAAACAAACTAAACAGTTGTAATTAAGTCACAGAGGTGAAGAGTACAGCATAGGAAATATAGTAAAAAAATACTGTAGGAACACTGTGTGGTAACAGACTGTGATTACACTGACTGTGGTGAGCACTGAGTAATGTACGGAATTGTTAGATCAGAATATTGTATACCTGAAAATGATATAATTGTATGATAATTATATTTCAATTAAAAAAAATAGTTTTCCAGGGCGCCTGGGTGGCTCAGTGGCTAAAGCCTCTGCCTTCAGCTCAGGTCATGATCTCAGGGTCCTGGGATCGAGCCCTACTCTTGCTCTCTGCTCAGCGGGGAGCCTACTTCCTCCCTCTCTCTACCTGCTTCTCTACCTACTTGTGAACTCTCTCTCTCTCTGTTAAATAAATAAAATCTTAAAAAAAAAAAGAGTTTAAAAGACATTAATAAAACTGCTTAGAAGATCAAGTGCCTTGAATTCGTTTGGTATCTAATATACTAGGTATGTTTGATCATTTATTTTCTCTGGCGCAAGCACAGTACTAGTCCAATATGGTTTGGAGCATTTCCAATTTCAGAATGCCAAGACTCATAAACACATTGAGGGAGAAAAAATATAATAAAAGAGCATGTGGGTAGTGAGTTACTTTACCCTTCTTGTTTTAAAAGAGCTGCACACACAGAACATCTTATTTGATCTCTAATCTCTAAGATAAAAGAGTTCCCACACAAACTTCTTTGAACATCTCAGGCGCACTCAACAAATTCAGAAGGGACAGAAAACCTCTTTTTAAAGAATCACACCAACTCACAACCACTAGGTTGTGTGTTGCTATATTGGGGGGGGTGTCTGCGTGTTGGGGCAGGGCAAGGAGGTCGCCCCTCGAGGCCACGCCATGGCTACAAGTCACAGGTAGAGCGCCGGGATGGTGGGTTCCGTCCCTCTTTCTGTTGAGGAGGGGCTCCGCCAGCTTTTGACTGCGGATCGCCTGCTCCACAGATACATAATATCCAATGATTTACATTCTACTAGCTCCCCACTTAATGCAGAAAACAATGCGTTGCCTGAAATGAAACTGCTGCCCTACAGGCCATGAAATATTTATAGAAGCCAGTTGAGAGCAACTGATGACGGCTAAGGGGTTTAATCAAAGAAAGATACAGCGCCCTGCGTGCACAGTCATAAAGGACTTCCCTCTACAAAGCAGATAACAACATTTAATGCTGTGTACACTATTTCATCTTCAGCTTTTTATACACCTTAATTTAAAAATTTCTCTATCCAGGGGTTACAGACACCAAATACTAAATCTATAAAGAAAACTTAAAGCTGTCAGTCTAGTCAGGACTTTGTCTACATACGGGGGCACTTCTGTTACTTCAAAGGCAGTTGCTTGCCCAGCCCAGAGAGATCAGCTACTGAGAACACTCCTGCAAAGGCCGACCAGGGTCCCAGAATGCTTGCTGAGCTGGCTTCAAGATTCACTCTCCTTGAACTTCTCTAGGCTTGTCTTGTTTTTATCTTCACTCTATTTCCCTCTACTTGTCTCTATTTTCTTCTGTCTTTCCAATATGGATACCTTTGTGATAACGCTTTCCAGTTCTTTATCAACCGCCCATGCTTCCTCATTGTGCCTGCACTCCTGCTCTCCTGGGTCCCTCCTGTGGGCCACGTGACAGGCCTGGGTGTGGGACCCCCCTTCCTTTCCCTGATATGCCAAATGAAGGAAACCAGAACACGTCTGGCTTACCTGTTTGTTTTCTCTTCGTCGTGCCAAGGGCCCAGCCCAGAACCCAACATGGGTAGAGAAAAAAAAATTCTTCCTTTACACTAACGTGATATCCCAGAGCTTGGCTCCTTTCTGGCTCAGGGCACACAAAAATAATCACATAAAAGTCCTCAGACTTAAGAGTCAGAAAAAGAAAAATATCATATGATTTCACTCATATGTGGAATTTAAGCAGCAAAACAGATGAATATAGGGGAAAGGAAGGAAAAATAAAATAAGACGAAAACTGAGAGGGAGGCAAACCATAAGAGACTCTTAATCATAGGAAACAAACTGAGGGGTGCAGGAGGGGTGGTGGGTGGGGGGCTGGGGTAACTGGGTGATGGGCACTAAGGAGGGAAACTGATGGAATGAGCACTGGCTGTCATATGCAACTGATGAATCACTAAACTGTACCTCTGAAACTAAAAACCAAGCCAAAACAAAACAAAACTCCTCAGAGTTAATTGAACAGCAGTACTAAATATGTCTCCTGGTTTAACTGTAAAAGACATGAAGTATTTCCATGTACCTTCTGAATCTCTATTTAAAGGAGCAGAGTTGTAATCACAGACCAAGAACTATTTGCTAAAATGTTCACTGCTCGCAAGTATTAGATATCTTATGAATCAACGAAGAACTGACAATAATAGCTCGATTAAAGGGAAGATGATGTTCTGGGCAAATACATCCTTTGTGTTACTAACTCTGGTGTTACTAGAGGTAGTTCTGTGACACTGTCCAGGGCAAGGGCATTTTTCTGCTTTGTCAACACCTCTGAAATTCTTTTTTGCTTGTGTCTGTCTTGGTTGACGGCCTCCCAAGTTTTTAGGAATATCAAGCTTTGCAATCCTATTTTAGGTAATAAAGAGTTCAGTCAATGTTTGGTGAATAATTAAATAGGCAGATAAATGGAGATACTAAGTTTCATACAAGTTTTCCCTCAGAGGACAACTAGAGTTTGAACACACAGATATAGAAAAGTTTCAGATGTTATTTATTAACATATGGAATGTTGACTTTGCTCTGTCCATTTCTCTCATTCCTTAATTCTCCTGAGCGGAATTCTGATCACCTGTTTCCTAAGTCAAATAATTAAAAAAATAACAATTAGCCTGCATAATCAAGAATTTCCTAAAAGTTCAATGTTAAAACACATAAGCTGATTTTCCACTACCAATCAGTCAACCAGCCTGCACCCACAGGGAAAAAAACAGCAACACAACAGTATAATTACATGAACAATAGTTTTGCATCCTTGATGCTTCAGAAGTTTTGAAAGCTTGAGTGACGTAATAAATGGGTATCCGTGCATCACACATCAATCTCATTTTTAAGCTTCCAATGAAATTTTTGTCCAGAAAAATGGTCCTTGAAACATTATTCACAAGAACCAAGATATGGAGACAACTGAAGTGTCCACAGGTAGATGGATAAAACAGTATCGTGTGTGCATGGATAACAAGTGTGTACGCATAACAAGTGTGTACACAATGGAATAGTATTTGGCCATAAAAAAGAAGGAAATCCTACCATTTGTGACAACATGGATGAACCCGGAGGTCATTATGCTAAGTGAAATAAACCAGATGCAGAAAGACTGCGTGATCCCCTTACATGTGGAATCTAAACCAGTCAAGCTCACAGAACCAGAGAGGAGAATGGTAGTTGACAGCGGCTGGGAGGTGGGCAAATGAGAGGCTGATCAAAGGGCACAGACTTTCAGTTACGACATGAACCAATTCTGGGGTGTCATGCACAGCATGGTAATAAAGTTAATATAGTTAATATATATGTATATATATAATATAGGTAATAAAGACTTCAGTCAATGTTTGGTGAATAATTACATAGGTAGATAAATGTAGATACTCATAATAGTTAAAAATAATAATTTATTATATATATCATATATATAATATATAGTTAATATATATATAATAATCACAGCATGGTGATTTATAGTTAATGATACTGTAGTGAATACTTGAACTTTGCTGAGAATAAATCTTCTGTTTTCACCACACATACAGTAACTACATGAGGTGTCAAACCTGTTAATTTGATTGTGGGAAGTATTTTACAGTGCCTACATGTATTAAATCATCAATGTTGTACATCTGAAAAAATCAGAATGCACACTCTCAATATATAGAATTTTGTCATTCATACCTCAATAAAGCTGAAAAAGTTAATAAATTTTCATGAGCTTTAAAAGTTCATAAAATAAATTGATTTGTAAGTGACTTTATAATTTGGACACTTTTTTCCTCAGTTATGTCATAGGCAGTTCAAGTAATAAGCCTTTGTGACAGAAGGAATTCAACACTATTTAAAAATACTTTCTAGGGGTGCCTGGGTGGCTCAGTGGGTTAAAGCCTCTACCTTCGGCTCAGATCATGATCTCAGGGGTCCTGGGATTGAGCCCCACGTCGGGCTCTCTGCTCAGTGGGGAGCCTGCTTCCTCTCTGCCTGCCTCTGCCTACTTGTGATCTATCTCTCTCTGTCAAATAAATAAATAAAATCTTAAAAAAAATAAATTAAAAAATTTTCTAAGGTAGGAACACATAATTTTGCAAATATCTACAGTCTATATTTTATATCTGAAATACTCTGTCCTACAGTTTGCCACAAACTTTTATTCCTCGAGCCTTCCATTAATTGGGATTCCTAAAAGCTAGGGCTGATTTTTTAAATGTTGCACATTCTAAATCTTATTTTCATAAACCTTTTCTTCTAAATGTCCTTGACCCTAGGCAGAGTATATACTTGGCAAATATTTTTTTTAGAAATTTTTAGAAATTTTTTAGGCAGAAGTTTTAACCCACTGAGCCACCCAGGTGCCCTGGCAAATTTTTTTTATGTATTTGTAAAACAACTGTCTTTACAGTAACTTTAGAGTATACTTGTATAAATGTTGCTATCTGTCCTAGATTATAAATCTTGATGTAATGTCTGTGTATATTTTTAATATATTTCTAATAGCATGTAGCAAAATATCAAATATTAATGTTATAAAATGAATGCACAAAAAGCCTCTGTATTTAAAGCCCCTGTATTTCTAGCTGTAGATTCCATGCCAATGTGAGCTGAATTTAAATTCTGTTATAAAATTCAACGTAATAATTAAGTGTAAGATTAATATTTATGGATTTGTTCATACAGAACAGGTCTACATCCAAAACTCATATATCAAATAAACAACAGAAAGTTAAAATACACCTTTTGGTTGTATTTTCCAGAGAGTTCCAGGGCACATGCACCTCTGAAATGGAAAGTTGGCTAACACTTGGGATTTTTAAAATAACATTCTTAGATAAGATAAGACAGCACTTGTCATAAGAGGACAAGTGATAATACAGTCAAGGGTGTTACAATGAACTCTTCTTAGAAATCCTGAGACAGAGCAACTAAGTTTCAACAGTTTTCAAGCTGCCACTCTGGCACTGTTTGGAAATAATAGGAATTCGGATGGGTACTGGTTCATGAAGGTCCAAGCAAATTCCAAATGATAACAACGTGGTTGTTACCGTATAAATGGTACGCACTGTAAACCCAGATTTAAGGGGTTAAATTATTCTGTTGATTTTTTTTTTTTTAAGCTATCACTGAAACCATGAGAGTAGGAAGGACCTAAATGATGGGTACTGAGGCACCAGGTCTTTGACCGGAACAACTAGAGTTTAGGCTCACACATACTCTCTAGCAGGAGACTTTCTGAGAGTATTTGGATTTCGAATACTGTTCTTTCTGTATCCACAGCAACATGTATAATCTTTCCTTTAAATGACTTTATTAAAATATGTAAGAATATGTTACTTTATTTTTTTTTTAAGATTTATTTGAGAGAGAGAGCAAAAGAGCGAGCGAGCACACATGCAGGGAGGAGGGCAGACAGAGAGGGAGAGAGAATCTCCAGCAGACTCCCCTCTGAGCGCAGAGCTGGACCCATGAGATCATGACCTGAGCCAAAATCAAGAGTCAGATGCCTAACCGACTGCACCCCCCAGGTGCCCCATAATCTGTTAAAATGCAGATACCAACCATCCACATCCCTTATATTAATACATTTTCAAATGCCTTGCCTTACCCGCCTTCTACCTCTTCTTTCAAAAATTCTTCCTTCCTTTTTGGATCAGGATTTTATCTTTTAAACCCAAAGCCATTCACATTAGTCCCTACTTAAAAGATCTCAACAGCCCTCTACCCCTCTAGTAGGATTCCCTCAACTAAGGCATTGAATAACCCCCTTGGTGACTGTTCACCACATTTTTTGTTTCCCTGTATGGTTTATAAAAATGAGCCTACTAAGCCTGACGATTCACAGACATGTGATCTGTGGGCAAATAATACATTATATGTTAATAAAAAAATAAATAAAAATTAAAAAAAAAAACACAAGAAAAAGTGATATAAAGAAAACCTGTGCCTCTTCCACAGTGGAATATGACTTATCTTGCTTTTTTAGTCAGGAGACAAGAGGTTAAGCAGAGTTAACAAAAGAGCCCCAAATCCCGTGCCATGATGGGGCTACAATGACATATGCTGCAGACAGGTCCATGTGAGGTCGGTTAGAATTCTACTCCACATTTTCTTTACTCTATGACCAAAGCTAATGGGACACCTTCCATTCTGGGACATTGCCAGGTTCACTCCAGAAGAAAAAGAGGACCTGACAATTCCTTGCCCTTAAAAGCTTCAGATTAGAAGTGGCATGGGTTGGTTCCACTATCATTATTTTGGCCAGAGCAAGTCATGTGGATAAGACTGAATGGGCCAGAAAAACCTAATCTTCCCCTAGCTAGTGGGGCAGATATTTTGAACAATAATACAATCAACCACACTTGCCAAGAACAGAAGATAGTTATGTAAAGAAAACACAATGCTATTAATTCCTAGTTAGGTAATGTTTCCTGCCAAGTGTTAAAATCACACTAGTGCCAAGTAATTTTCTTTCCTTTCTTTCTTCCTTTCCTCTTTTTTTCCTTCCTTCCTTCCTTCCTGCCTGCCTGCCTTCGTTCCACCTTTACAGACTGGGTTTATTTCACTCAACATAATTTGCTTTGATTTTCTCAATATATTAGGAGTATGTGGAATAGCCCTGTGTCTCATTCTGTGATACCATTTCTTAATCACAACCAGGTATATAAAGTCATTCACCTAAAATCATTGCCACTATGCTTTCCATACCTATAAAACGTACCTGCAAATATCAAACTAAAATTCTTAAATAAGGCTGACAGTTGGATCAAACTCACATTTCCAGTATCAGCTTCAGTCATGCATTTTCCTTCCTCTTGTTCCCATTGTTCCCTCAACCCCCTTTTGACAAATCCCAGCCTCCCCAGACTCCATCTCTGCAGAAGCACATCTGCTTAAATGCACCGTTATGTGATGAACCGAGACTTGGCCCTGTTATGTTTACCAAGCACATCCAATTCAAGTCTTGGCCCGGTCCTTACCCTACAAGTCTCACAGTCTTCTTTAGTTTTGTTTTAGTGAGAAATAACTGACAGACTCCTTTTCAAATGAAATACGAACTGAAGAATAATTTTAAAAATAATAAAAGGAATGAGAACTGCAACAGAAATGTACAGTTGGGGCCGAGATGAAGTATAATCAAACACATTATGAGTATTACTACTTGGATAAAACTGTGAAAATGTGTTTTTTGGTTTTTTGTTTTTTGTTTAAATATTTTATTTATTTATTAGACAGAGAGAGAGAGAGATCAGAAGTAGACAGAGAGGCAGGCAGAGAGAGGGGGGGAAGCAGGCTCCCTGGAGCAGAGAGCCCGATGCGGGGCTCGCTCCCCGGACCCTGAGATCATGACCTGAGCCGAAGGCAGAGGCTTTAACCCACTGAGCCACTCAGGCGCCCCTGAAAATGTGTTTATTATTACAATTAAATGTCAACTAAGAAATTGGACAAATTAACACGGAGGAGGGAGATAAATTATTCAGAAATGTTTTGCTTTTCTGATTTGTATACTTTGTAACATAAACGTCATCATTCTGTAATCAAGTCATTGAAGCCAAGAGAGGCTAAGTTTCTGGGCTTGAAAAAAGAAAAATCCAGAGGCATGTGAATTATGTATGGATACACAGAGCTATAGATCTTATAGGGGGTATCTGCATAATGACTTCTATTCAAATAAAAACATGAAGGATAGTGTAATTTAAAAAGCAAAATGAATTAAAATATTCTATATTAGATTCTCTACTTCTTTGTTTAAAATGTATGCTAGGAAAAGTTAATTTTGAACTATATTAATTTATAAGCATAGCTTGAGGATTTTAAATTCTTAATATGAATAACTAATAAAAACATCAATCCTAAAAGTGAATATATTAAGATATTGATATAGTTTGTAAATTATAAATTTTTTTCTAAATACAAAATGGGTATATACTTTTAAAAAAAAGGCGATAAAGGGAAAATCCTGTTTTTAGCTATTTGAGTTGGTTTCATAATATACTTAATCTTATACTGTCACCATAAATACATTGCTTCCCTTGCATACCAGTGAATATTCTGAGGACGTGTGCTGAATATTTCTTCCAATAATTTTTAGAAAGTACTTTTCATATATCATGACTACATGCAATATATAGCGTGCATACATTTGAAGGAAATGCTTAAGTTTTATTTTTTTAAACCTTTTTAGTGTGTTATTTAGTACTAGTTAAATATTTAGCATTGTTAAGTAAAACTGCATCACTCATTTTTTTCTTTTAGAGATTCTCTTTCCTGGAAATAAGGATGAATATAGAAGATTTCACTAAAGTTGGAACACCTCGCACTTGGAATTGAAGTACATTCAAACCCTTATTTTCCAGTGATGGCAGCCTTTCCACTTTGTCATTTAACAGTTACTGTGGACTGTCTGAAAGTACAAGGCAACAAGGGATTAAAAATTGCATGAGGGCACCTGGGTGGTTCAGTCCCTTACGTGTCTGTCTTTGGGTCAGGTCATGATCTCAGGCTCCCTGCTCAGTGGGGAGTATGCTTCTCCCTTTCCCCTTACTCTCCCCACCCCTACGTGTGCTCGTGACCACTCTCTCTCTCTCTCTCAAATAAGTATCTTTAAAAACAGTGCATGATACAGACATTGGAATTTATAATCTAGAAGCAAAGATACACCCAAATCCAAATCACTATCCTAGAAGACAGTATAATTATCATGTAAGTCAGCTTGGATGTGCTAAGCAAGGGATATAACAAGGATTGTATCCTGGGACAAATCAGAGAGACTGCAAGGAAAAAGTGACATTTGATCTGGGCAGAAAATCATGGTTAAAAGTCAGGCAGAAGAGGAAGAAGGGTGAATTCTATGCAGAAAGCACAGCGTGAGGAAAGGTGCAGAGGTAGGAAATCACAAATCACAACGAGTATCAGGGTGATATAGCAAGGGATTTAGGCTGATAGGACTTCTGTGTGGGAGAGGAGTGGGATGCAGTGAAGACAGTCTGGGTGTTGTATCAGGGTGCATGCAGCTTTGAGAAAAATCTCTCTGCTGAACGAATACAATAAACCAGGCATTCAGTGTGAGTTAGACAATGAACTGCCAAATAGGGCCTCTATCTAGCTATTTTAGTGTGCTAATTACAGAGCGAAAATGTTGTTATTATAGGAAACAAATACTGAATCAGCACATTAAGAAAGTTTGCCTCATTAGCAATACTTTTTATAGAGTCAGGATGTTTGAAGCTCCCGAATAGATTATTTATGGTTTTGTGTGTATAGAGAGCCAGGGGACAGGGAGGTGGATTAGGAGGCACACAACTAAATAGAAAGGATTTTAATGAGCTCACCTGTTAGGAAGTTCTTATTTTAATCTAGAAAATGTGTTATTGACCAATCTAAGAAAAAAAAAGTAGTACAGGATATTTACCACTAATATTTACACAAGGTATTACATTTAAAAGTGTCTTTGGATACACTCTTATATGATCTTCATAAAAACCATACTGCTCAACACAACAAGTGTATTATTCCCATCGTATAGATGAGAAATGGGGCTCAGGGAGACCCAGATGGTCCAGGTGCCATTTCCGAACAAAGTAAATGATAATCAAGGCTGAAATTCGAATCTACCTGACTCGAAGATGCCTATCCTCCTACTACACAACTGTTGCTTCCTTAAAAGGGGTGGACTTACTGGCCTTTGACATGGAGAGCCTCACCGAGACCCTCTACCCATCACTGTCTTCATCTGCATAATGGGAATGAACATTAAGCTTCACAAGATGTAGAGGCGGTTTCAGAAAGTTTTTTTTCCCCCCCTAGAAAGCTATGCATTTCATCGGTTTTCTAATGCACTGGATATTATTCATAGTGCTCTCATGATTCTTCAATTTCTTACTGTCTGTTGTTATATGCCCTTTTTTTCATTCTACTTATCGTTTACCTGTGCCTTCTGTCTCCTCAACCAGCAACGCCAGAGATTTCTCCATTATATTGGTCTTCTCTAAGAACCAACTTTGGATTTTTGGTCTTTTCTAGTATGTTTTCCATTATTTTCTTTTTCTTATCTTTACATCCTCTGCTTACTCTACAGGCTAATTCTCTGCTCCAGTTCTAACTACTTGCAGATTTTTTCATTTTTACTTTTAATGTCCTATTTTCCATTATGAAGAAATTGTTATGATTTCTTCTTAACTCATTAATTAATTTTGAGGGGTACTAACTAAAGTAGAGGGGTAATAAATACCTTTATATTGTGTTGCAGTATTATCGTATTTTGTTTAGAAAATATATTTTGCATAATATCAATTATCTAGATTTACTCAGAATTTATTAGAATATATATTCATTTATACAAATTCATTGAGTTTATTCTTTGTGCTTGAATATAGTAAATCTTCATAAGTATTCAATGTCTGCTTGGAAGTAATAAAATTCTCTATGAGTAAGGTTCATAATTTCACTTACATCAAGCTTATAAGTTTTCCAAATTCTCTAATCTCTATTTTTTGTCTTCTTGACTTAGCACTCACCTAATTTTTTTTCACTATATTTCCAACCCTTCTGTGATTATCTCTTGTAAACAATATTACAACTGCATTTAAAAGAAATCCAGTATGAGGATATTTGTCCTTAGTAGGTATATTAAATAGGTTTATTTTTACTGTAATAATTGCATTTAAAATTCACTTTGATATTTTATTGATTTCTCTTAACCATAGTTTCTTCCATAGTTTTCCCCTTTTCCTGCCTTACTTGTTTGATTCTCTTATTTTTTCCTTCCACTAGTACAAATTTTTAAGAGATTACATTTACATTTTTTTAAGATGTATTTATTTTATTTTGCGGGGGAGGGCGCACGTGCCTGTGAGTGGGGGAGAGGCAAAGGGAGAGAATTTTCAAGCAGATACTCCCAAATGTGAAGCCCAATGTGGGGCTTGATCCCACAACTCTGAGTTCATGACCTGAGCCAAAACCAAGAAAGAGTCAGAAGCTTAACTGACTAAGCCATCCAGGTGCCCTACACTCACATTTTTAACACCTATAATTAACAGGTTGAAAAACTAACTACCATCTCCCATATCCTTCTGGAAACAAACAAAGGAATGTATAGGGCTTTTATCTAAAAGTGCTCATATCCCTTCCATGTTATTTATCTAGAATTTTAGCTTTTGAAGGTTTATTTTTATTTTTAGCAAAATTCGCTTAAGTGTAACATTTGTTATATGTGTGTACATAGACACATATGCACATATACACATAAATCGTAAGTGTACAATTTTCAAGTATAATTGACAAAATTATATACTATTTCCTTTATTTCTTTCAAATACATTTTAAAGTCTCTTTCATATCTTTTTTGCAATGGAAAGTTCGTAGGTAATTGATTCTTCACTCTGTCATACTTGCGGCTTCCTTCTCTGATTAATTGATGTGGTTTATAATTTCTGACTGTCCTCTCACATTTACCGAGTTGCGTTCTGTGGAAGTCTCACGTGTCTTGGGTTCTGACAACTACATGCTTATTTCTGAAGTGGTTCTATGGGTTATCTCCAGTTTGGGACACACTTTTTTTTGGTGTTCACATTTCTCAATTTACGGTTCCCATGTCACAAAGGCATTGTGACATTAGAACCCATATGTCCCCATAGTCATGGTTTCTGGCTTTCCTTTCCTATGTGTGACACTATTTCTACTCAAGGTCGTAAGTGGGCAACAGAGAAGTTTACAGCTTTCCCAGCCCAACCGGATGGTTTTTCTTGCCCCTATTCAGAGCCCACAGGGCACTACACAGCTCCCCTCCTGATGTCCTCCATGCTATTCCTTATGTTCCACAAGTAAGTGAAACCATATGATAATTAACTTTCTCTGCTTGACTTATTTCACTTATTTCACTGTACACATACCACATTTTCTTTATCTGCACTTCTGTCAATTCACACTTGGCTGCTTCCATCTTTTGGCTATTATGAATAATGCTATCATGACCAAAGGCATTCAAATACTTCTTCAGGACGTTGCCTTCAAGTCTTTAGGATATATACTCAGAAATGCAATTGTTCGATGACATGTGATTCTATTGTAAACTTTTGTGAAACCGCCACACTCTTTCCCATAGTGGCCGCACCACTTTACATTTCCACCAACAGTGCACACAGTTTCCAATTTCTCCACATCCTCCATAATAACTGTTATAAAGATATTTTTAATAGTGGCCATCCTAATGGGTATGAGGTGGTATCTCATTATAATTTTGATTTGCATTTCCCTAATGATTAGTGATGTGCAGTTTTTCATGTGCTTGTTGGCCAACTGTGCATCTTCTTTAGAGAACTGATTTTTAGGAAAAAACTTTTCACTGAAATTTAACAACACAGATATTAGAAAAGCATGCCAACTGACTCAATGTTTCATTTCCAATTTATTATATTTGATTATGTAAGCATAAAGTTTTCATTCTGTTGAGACAAAATCATCATTTTATCGCCATGATGACTGGTATTTCCATTCCACCTCGTGTCTTTTCAGGAAACAGCTATAGTGACAGATCAGGATACATGGCTTTGGATTTCCCCAAAACTTGACCCTAAAATATCTATAAACAGTATATATCTCAGATCTGAGTCCAAAGTAATGGTAGACTTTGCCCTGAGAATTCTACTCCAAGTAACTGTATAAAACCTATCAAGCAACAAAAATATATCGAATGCTGGTTTACCTATAAATGGAAAATTTGTTGTAGGAATTTTTCAAGGCAAACACATTCTGCCTTCTTTTTTTTGCTTTCTTTCTAGCACAGATTGAAGCAATCAACCACAGTGGCTAAGCTAGAGGAGGTCTGTTACTCAGCACAGAGAAGAGCGAGAAAAACTGTCTTTTTTTGAGCAGGAGTGGTGAAGAGTTTGAAATTACTCTAAGAATATTCTACAAACATAAAAGTCCTTTGAGTATTTTGTTTAGTTCTTCGTGCTTTTCCCTAGGTATTATCTGTGCCTCACTTTTCTCTAGCAGGGAGCACACTCAAGGAAAATGCTTTAAACATATAAATAAAATGTAAGAATAAGTTAACATAAAAAAGTAATAAACATTTCTATTAAAAAGTTGTACTATCTGTTATTTACAAACAGTAAGACCAAAATGCCTAATTTTAGCATCCCCTTATCATTAGTATACATTTCTAATATTTTTTAAGTTAATTCTATGAAGTACAGGAAACTACATGTACAGACTTCATGACATGTTCATAATTCTAGACAAGTAAACTTTCAGTTTTTATCTATTGAAAAAAAGAACCATAAGCATTAAAACTGTATAGCATTACATCCAGAAATATTTAATCAATTAGCTCACTAATGAAGCTTGGCTGATGAAAATTATACACTGGGTGTTTTTAAAAGAAGCTCTTTCAAATTTTCATTTTAAGTAGTAACTGCACTTTTTTACATATTTCTTTGTAATTGTGTATTTAAAATATAGTTTGGATTTTCAGTCAAATACCGTATAATTTATTTCTACTTCTTTGCAGTAATTCCCTAATAAAATGATTAATGACAACAGCATACTGACTAATAATGATACTTTATAGCTTCTAGGAGATAGAACTAACAGATTTCATTGCCTTCTTCAGTTCTATGAGGCAGACAGAATGAGAGAATATTACTCTTTTTATGGGAATTTAGAATATATAGGAGGTTAAGGCCATATCAAATAATATTTACATATTTCCTGGATCCATGGATAAGAATAGGTATTCATAAATGTGGGGAGTATGTATTCTATACAATATTTCATTTATGTGCCTACTACAAACCAATGTAATCTGTCAAAAAGAGAAAAGTTCATAGCTTCCCAGACTGGTTATATGCCAACCATCATCAACTTTAATCATTACTTTGCTTAATTGTACTAAACTCCAGGAATGTACTCAAAGAAAACAATAGTTGCATGAAAGAATTTAAAGTGATATTAATTTATTTTGACTTGAAAATTTTCTTTTACTCAAGTTTCTGAATTTGAAAATTACCGGTTAAACAACATGCAATGGGAGAACGGCCTTGGAAATATGTAGGAACTTCTTTCTCAAGAGCCAACCTTCTATAGTTCAGGACAGGACTGGGTCTGGATCCGAATTTCTTAAAGCCTAGGCTTGAGTGCTTTCTTCCTTTTTTTCTTTTTTTTTTTTTTTAAAGATTTTATTTATTTATTTGACACAGAGAGAGATCACAAGTAGGCAGAGAGGCAGGCAGAGAGAGGGGGGGGAAGCAGGCTCCCTGCTGAGCAGACAGCCTGATGCGGGGCTCGATCCCAGGACCCTGAGATCATGACCTGAGCCGAAGGCAGAGGCTTTAACCCACTGAGCCACCCAGGCGCGCTGAGTGCTTTCTTCCTTAAGTTTGTGGAACATACAATTTCAACATTTTGTGCCGCCTTTATCAGTATATGCTGCAAAGTAATATAGCTGTGAAAATTGGTTTCAAAGAACTGCAGCCATTGATTATAAATGCATTCACTCTGTAAGTTTAAAAATAAAACTTATTCTTTTGCTCTGCAAAAGCTTATTATTTCAGTGTAAGTCCCAAAAGCTTATTTTTACTTTTGTTTCCCTTGCTTGAGGAGATGTATTCATAAATATGGCTAAGGCTGATGTTGGGTTATGGCCTATGGTTTCTTCTAGTTACCTGATGGCTTTCGGTCTCACATTTAGGTCTTTAATTCATTTGGAGCTTGTTTTTTTGTTTTGTTTTGTGTGTGTGTGGTGTATGAAAGTGGTCCAGTTTCATTCTTTTCCACGTAGCTCTCCAGTTTTTCCAACACCACGCGTTGAAGAGCCTCCTTTCCCCATTGTATATTCTTGCCTCCACTGTCATACATTAATCAACCATAAAAACATGGTGTCATTTCTGGACTCTATTCTGTTCCACTGATCTATGTGTCTATTTTTGTGCCACACTGTTTTGATTACTAAAGCTTTGTAATATACCTTGAAATCTGGGATTGTGACTCCTCCAACTATGTTCCTTTTTCTCAAGATTGCTTTGATTCTTAGAAGTCTTTGTGATTCCATACAGATTTTAGGATTATTTGTCTAGTTCTGTGAAAAATGCAACTGGTATTTTAATAGGGATTGCAAGAAATCTGTAGATTGCTTTGGACAGTATGGACAGTTTAATGGCATTAATTCTTTCTATCCATACGCATAATGTAACTTACAATTTGTCTATGTCTTCTTTGATTTTTTTCATCATTGTCCAGTTTTCAGAGTACAGGTCTTTCATCTCCTTGTTTAAATTTATTTTAAGGTTTTTAATTTTTTTTTGATGCAACTGTAAATAGAACTATTTTCTTCTCTTTCTGCTACTTTGTTATTAGTGTATAAATAAATGCAAGGGATTTCAGTATATTAATTTTCTTTGCTGCAACTTTACTGAATTCATTTATCAGTTTGAATAGTTTTTTTGGTGGAGTCTTTAGGGTTTCTATATATAGTATCATGTGACCTACAAATGATGGCAGTTTTCTTCTTCACCAATTTGGATGTCTTTTATTTTTCTCTTGTCTGACTGCAATTAGGATTTCTAGTACTGTGTTGAATAAAAGTAGTAAGAGTGGGCATCCTTGTCTTGCTCCTGATCTTAGAGAAAAAGCTTTCAGTTTCACCACTGAGTATGATATTATCTCTAGGTTTTTCACACGTAGACTTTATTAATTTGAGGTATGCTCCCTCTAAAGCCACTTTGTCTCAAGTTTTTATCATGAACAAATGCATTTTGTCAAATTTTTTTTCTGTATCTTTTGAAATAATCATATGGTTTTTATCCTTCCTCTTATTAATGTGAGGTATCACAACGAATGATTTATGAATACTGAACCATGCTCGCATCCCTGGGATAAAATCTTTTCCACAGCAAAGGAAACCATCAACAAAACAAAAAGGTAATCTAGTGAAAGAGGGCAGATATCTGTAAATGACGTACCTGATAAAGGGTTAACATCTAAGATATACAAAGAACTTACACAACTCAACACCAAAAACTAATCTAAAGTTAAAAAAAAAAAAAAAAAAGGCCGAGCACCTAAACAGACATTTTTTCAAAGAAGAAATCAAGATGGCCAGCAGACACATGAAAGATGCTCAGTATCAATAATCATCAGGGACGACCCCAGAAAAATATACATTAACCAAATCAGAAGAGACCCAAAACCGGGATGAGAAGAAAGGAGGAAAAAAACAATTACCAGGGAAATGCAAATCCAACCCACAATGAGACAGTACATCACACCTGTCAGATGGCTAGCATGAAAAAAATAAGATATAGCAAGTACTGTTGAAGACGTGGAAAAAAAGGAACCATCATGCACTGTCTGTGGGAACATAAATTGGTAGAGCCCACTACAAAAAACATGGAGTTTCCTCAAAAAACGAAAAATAGTTGATCCAGTTATTCCTCTATGAGTTAATTACCCAAAGAAAACAAAAACACTAACCTGAAAAGATAGATATATGCACCCATTTGTCTACTGCAGCATTATTTACAATAGTCAAGATATGGAAGCAGCCCTACGGTCAACACATAGCTGACTGGATGAAGATATGGCATATAGACGACAAAGGAATACTCCTCAGACATAAAAAAAAAATGAGATCTTGCCATTTGTGACAACATGGGTGGACCTCATGGGTATGATACTAAGTGATCGGAGTCAGAGAAAGACAAATACCATATGATTTCACTTACATGTAGAATCTAAAAACCAACAAATGAACAAACTAATAAAAAAACAGGCTCTTAAACACAGAGAACAAACTAGTGGTTACCTGAGGGGAGGTTGGCAGGGGGATGGAGGAAATAGGTAAATAGGATTAAAAGGTATAAACTTCCAGTTATAGAATAAATAAGTCATCTGGATGAAATGTATAGCATGGGGAATACAGTCAATAATAAAACAAGGTCTCGGTCTGAAATGCCATTTTACGTTCTTATGGTATGTAAGGGATGACATACCTGCCCCAGGCTGCCTCATTTGTAGATGCTTTATTAACTGGAACACAGGAGGAGTCAATGACAGTTGATTTGTTCGTCTTGTAGCAGAAACCACAGTCAGGATCCAACATACACTCATTACAGTAACTGTAAAAATAAAAAGAGTTACATCATGTTAGAGACAACTGGTGTTCTTCCACATTTTCCACTGTACTTGGCAGGAAGCTTGGGGCCACGCACTCAGGTCAGCCATGGCAAAGGGACATGTGCTGAGGCTGCTGGGAGCTGACAGGTCTCCCCCACCTGTCCGTCCCCTGGCCACAGCAACAGCAGAAGCTGCTTTGAGATGGAAGGAGGCTTGGATCTGAGACAGTGGGTGTAAAAGACCCCCAGCTGTCGCTCAGCAAATCAACAGCTGCTTTTCTAAGCCATTGAGATTTGTGACCAAAGCATGGACTGCCCCATTGTGACCCACCACAGTGGTTCCAAATTGTACCACAGCATTTATTTCTCTTAACTGTCTCCAGTTTGTACCAGATTTGTACCTTATCATTTAAAACTGGAAAATATATTTCCCAATATATATATATACTGAAATAGAAAATTCAAAGAACGAGAAATATTACACCTGAAGAAAAAAGTTAAAAACAAAAGTACCATTACCCCAATAATGGTCATTGTTAAGATCTTGGTAGGGCATCTGTACTCTTAACAAATCTACACTGAATATCAACTATATGCTATGTTTAATTTAAATTAAGTTGATATAGGAAAAAAGGCTAACTTTTCTCTAATTATATCTACTGGCTGGATCATAGAGCCATAATCAATTAATCATTGCTCACATAACAGCAGTGTCCTACCTGAAGAAAATTCTAAAGAGGCAAAATCCTTTAGAGGGCAGGGTTTTCCAACCGAAGTCTACAAAGTACTTGTAAATGTGTTTTCTTGCTGTCAAACTCATTTGCCAGACAGTTCTGGAGCACCTCAAACATGGCAGGTGCACAAAGGGCACTGCAGACATTAAGATGAAGAGGACAAAGTCCCTGCTCTTGGACAGGAACAGATACACAAATAAATAATGGCAGTGTTATAGAAATTAGTGTGAACTACTCTAAGGAACAGAGGCCTGTTCATTTGCCTGTAAGAGCTGGGGATAGTTTGGGAGGAGATATTTGACGTAGATCATAAAAGACAATTACCAGGCAAAGAGGTAGAGGGCAGGGCATTTCAGGAGACTGTGTATTCCAAAAGTAAAGATCAGTCAGCACAGACCTATTATTGACTGCGTGCAAGTAATTACACAACGGGGTATGGGGGAGAAATGGGGTAAGTACTACTGCCAGGTATCCAAAAAAGAGGTGAATCATCAAAATCAGAATACTTCTTTGATTATTTTAGCTAAATGAGAAAACATTGGCATTGTTTAAAAACAAGATCATCATTTCAGCTTCCTTCTGTAAACTTTCCCTCTGCAAACAGCCATCCTTAATTTTAAATGAGACTTCAGACCCCTTGAGGCATAGCCTGGAGATACTGCACATTCAGTTCCAGACTGTTGCACTGAAGCAAATATCATAATAAATGAATTTTTTGGTTTTCTGGTGCATATAAAAGTCATGTTTACTCTACACTGTGGTCTACTGTGGGTGCAACAGCATTATATCTAAAAACACCCAATGTATGTATGTTAATTTAAAAAATTAAATGCTACCATCACCTGAACTTTCAGCAAGTCATAATCACTGATCACAGATTACCATAACAAACAGTAATGAAAAAGTCTGAAATCTTGTGAGATTTACCAAAACATGACAGATACAAAGTGAGCAAATGCTGCTGGAAAAATAGTGCTGATAAGACTTGCTTGATGTGCAGTCACTGCAAAACTTCAAAATTCGTAAAAAACCACAATATTCTGCGAAATGCAGTAAAGTGAAGCACAGGAAAACAAGGTATGCCTATACTAAAAGCAAAAGAGAGGCCTCTGACCGCCTACTGAAAGGTCAATATACTTTAGAGAGGTGATAGAGCATTGTAAATATAAAAAGGTCCACACCTGTAATAAGCAAAATACACCACAACAGGAAGCATTGGAAGTACTGTGAGCTTCTGGCCTGCACAACTAGATAGAGCTCACCTGGAAGGGAAGGGAATGCCTACTAGTGCTTTGCTGGTTTCTTCGACCCATGTGAGGCAGAATCTAACAATCCTGATATTTCCAATGGCTTTAAAGGATACTTACTTGGGAAAGGTCAACTCATCCAACAGTAGAGAAATGACTCTATTTCTTTAAAAATAACAGGCCAAGAAAAAGTAATGGTGAAGGCTAACAGTTACCAAGGACCTACCACACGTCCGTGTCAGACATCATGAGGTGTTGCTGATGCCTTCCCTCCTCCATCACTCATTCAATCATCTGACTCTGACACAACCTCCCGTTCTTCCAGCTTGCTTACAAATGATCCCAGCTCTGCCCTGGTGATTTGTTCAATAAAGCATTTTCCACTTACCATGTGCCAGGCACTATTCTGGGGGTTGGGCCACATTAGTAAGTGGAACAGACTCCCCGCCCTCGTGGAGCTGTCCCTGAGACCTCCCGGGGACTCTGCTTCCCTGACTCCTCTACTTGCTCCCTATTGACTAGCTTTTTACTTTCTTCAGTTCCATCCTTATCTAGCTTATGGACCAGGGCCTATCATTTCAACATCCTAAATTTCCTTGCCCATTTATCTTTCCATCTCACCCGACTAGCAAAAGTCCTAGCCATGTGTGAGTGTAAATATTTGCCTTTTCTAGGCCTTCCCCACACACCTGAATGTAGCTGAGGGAATCACGCAACAGGGCACCTCAGGAGTTCTCTCTAATATACCGCTACCAGCCTCAAAGGATCCTCCGTGGCCTGACATTCCTAATAATTTTCTCTAGTCAACTGCATGCAAGGACTTTCAGCCACATTGTACAGGGACTATTCTTCAAATCTCCAATGCTCTGTCTTTTTAGCCACTTCATATCCAGCTTCACTTCAAGTCGACACTCACAGAGAAAACAGATTAAAGTGGTAAAGATGGTAACTTCATACTCTTGTTGCAAACACACAATCATACTTTCTTCTGCTCCAGTTACAAAGAGAAATTCTTCTTCTTCTCTATCTGGGCTTTCATTCCATTCCATCTCTTTAGCCCACGTCAGACCCTTTTGATTACTGTTCCTTCTCTTACATGTCTACTGTCTTAAGGTGGAAGATTAGCTTTTTGATTTCTTTATAAACCTTTTGATTGTAGGAAGTTGTAGCTATAAATTTCCCTCTGAATACTGCTGTACTTGCCTCCCATATTTGGAATGTTTGGACTTCATTTTCATTCATCTCAAAGAATTCTCTAATTTTTCTTGTGACTCCTTTGACTCCCTGGATTAAGAAGTGTTATTTAATTTTCACATATTCATGAATTTCCCAAATTTTTTTCTGTAGTGATTTCCAGTTTCATTCCATTGTTAGTGGAAAACACATACTTAGTATGATTTCAGACCTTTTAAATTTTATTGTGGCTTGTTTTGTGGCCTGGCATATGATCTGTCCTGGAGAACGCTCCTC
>CM053611.1:47021017-47037609 GCA_028646535.1 Procyon lotor
TGCCTTTTAGTTTTGATTGATTTCTTCTCTGCACAGAAGCTTTTTATCTTGATTTAGTCCCAGTAGTTCATTTTTGCTTTTGTTTCCCTTGCCTGTGGTATTGTGTCTAGTAAGAAGATGCTATGGCTGAGGTCAAAGAAGTTATTGCCTCTGTTTTCCTCTAGGATTCTGATGGTTTCCTGTCTCACATTTAGGTTTTTCATCCATTTTGAGTATTCTTGTGTGTGGTGTAAGAAAGTGGTCCAGTTTCATTCTTCTGCATGTTGCTGTCCTGTTTTCCCAACACCATTTGCTGAAGAGACTACCTTTTTTCCATTGGATATTCTTTGCTGCTTTGTCAAAGATTAGTTGACCATATAGTCGTGGGTCTTGCTACACTAATCTTAAAGCATTCTAGCCCCATTTTCTAAAAGTCTATGCACTTCCACTTAACTTCATCACATCCTGGAAACTATCGTAATCTAGAACAGGGGTCAGCAAACTATAGCCCTTGAGACAAATCAGACCACCATCTGTTTTTGCAAATAAAGTTTTACTGGAACGCAGCCATGCCTATCTGTATACTTACTATGATGGCTCTCAAGCTTCAATGGCAGAACCAAGAAGTTTTAACAGGATCCATATGGTGTGCAAAGCCACAAATATTTACTATCTAGTCCTTTATAGGAAGTTTGCTGATCCTTTATCTAGAACACACCCTGATCCTATATCCGTATTTCTCACTCCTTCCCTTAAAGATCTCACTTCCCTACTCCTTAGGACAACTGCTTTTCTACCTCAGAGACCTTTCACAACCTTTCTTCCTTACCTTTCAGTCACTATATGGCTTTTCATCCTTCTCTGTCAAACTTTCATGGTGAAATCTCCTTAACTACTCTCACCAGACCCTCCAAATCTTTGTATTTTGGTACTTCTATGTGTCACCTATAAACTTTTATGTTTAACACTTTCCAACCATCTTTCTTCTTTTCTTTCTACATCTAGGTTGCTCTGTACTGGTGGAGAATTAACACAACCGGGCACACTGATAAAAGTAGACATTCAAAGTATTCAACTGTGGCTGGATCCTCACTGCTATTCAGGGCCCTTTTACCTGTCCTGGTCAGTGCCCTTCCCCAACCCACACCTGATATCCCAAACGAATAACCAAGTGAAATTGGTTAATACTTTTGATAACTCACTTTCAGAAACACCAGCTAGAAGGGCTAATTTCCTTGAAGGCTGAAGAAAAAAAGCCACAGTAAGAGAGGGCCCTCTTTTAAATCACATCCTGTGAAATTTCCTAGTAACAGGACATTATGATATTTAGAGAGAATTTGTGGTAAATAAGTGTGCCCAGAATTTATGCTATTGTTGGCGATCGTGGATACTTTCACTTGGGGAGGTTATATGATAGCCGACGATGTTGCTTTTCTAGAAATTGCTAGGGGAACTGAATGCAGAGCATACTAGACACTAACGAAACAGAGGGGAAAATATATAATCTAGATAATCATTACCATTAGAACCGAACAGTTCATTTCTTGCTAGTTGAAGGGAAGGAAGACTTAAGTTTCCAATCTCTGACCTTTTTAGAAAGGGAGAAAAGTTAAATGTTCATATATTTAGAAAACTGGTCCTGAAACTTGAAAATGTTTCCAATTAAAGTAAAAAAGAGCAGAATAAGAGGCAACTTCGTGCCTAAGGGAGAGAAAGGACGGCCTATTTTCATTTAATCAATTGTTTACATGTTTCACAAGGTGCCAGGGGCTTAACCGAAGGTGCCTTCTTCTTTCTCCTCAGCAAATCTTTAAAAAATTGATCTGGGTTAATTTAGAACATTTTTAGTTTCTACTCTGTCAAGTCGAGTGCGAACTCAGCCCTCTAGAAGATGGTCCATTTGTTTTTAAGTATGTGTCATTAAACCCAATGAGATGGAGCATTAGGAACGGCGTTTGGTCTGAAAACGCCTGTCTCTGGCAGGGCCTAGCTGGCAGACAATCTGCGGTCTGGAGGCAAATGCGGCTGGGAGGGCAAGCCACTGGCTCAGGCCCACTTACATCCTCTGCGAGGAATTGTGTTCACTCGCTCCTTCCTCGTGCACGAATTTCACCCTACTTTGTGCAATAATGTCACTCTGTCCTGTGACAGCTACTCTAAACTTCCCCTACCACCCCCTCCTCACTCCTAACCGCCCTGCTGCTTTCGGACCTGGAATCAAATCGACCAGAGACCATCCTGCAGGGGCGGGGGGCGGGTGGTTTGTGAGGACAACAGCCCGCCTTGCTTGGAGCCCTCTGCAGGACTGGGTCTCTCCGTGAGTACTTCGAACAGAACTCTGAGACACCTGCCTTCTTCCTTGGCCAGAGTGTGGATGTCAGGTGAGCCCTCTCCCTTATTTGGACTGTGTAAGTAGGGAACTTGGGAGAATTTAAAAAAAAAAAACAAAATTCTGGGGGATTTAAGTACTTGCTTGGAAAGTATTTTAAAAATCTGGGGAGCCGGGGCGCCTGGGTGGCTCAGTGGGTTAAAGCCTCTGTCTTTGGCTCAGGTCATGATCTCAGGGTCCTGGGATCGAGCCCCACATCAGGCTCTCTGCTCTGCAGGGAGCCTGCTTCTCCCGCTACCAGTCCCTCTGCTTGCGTTCCCTCTCTCGCTGAGTTTCTCTCTGTCAAATAAATAAAATCTTAAAAAAAAAAAAAAAATCTGGGGAGCTACCGGCACTGACTTGAGGAAGCGAGTCATGCCTCACCACTCCACGGAAGCTGCTCTGAGAGACTGCCAGGGGTCTTCTTATTGTTAACGTTGGGAACTTTTCTAATCTCAATTTACTGTTCTGAGATCAATTTTCCTACAATGTTTCCCTTGTTCCTGGCACTTTCTTACCGCTTAACACTACTCCCTTTATGCTTCTTCCTTTCCTCAGACTGCTGCTTCTTAGTCTTTTCCTTCTCCTCTTGATCTTTTCTGCTTTGCTTCTGTTCTTGGTAGGGCTCCTTCACTCTGTATACTTTTGCTAGGAAGCACCACCCTTATGTGAGCTTTACTATCACCGACTTGCTGAGACTCCATGACCTGTTTCTCTAGTTTGTTTCCCTTCCCTAAGTGCCAGGCCCGTATTTCTTCTAACCGCCCAATTTTCTGGATGTTTCCCAAGTACCTCAAACTCAAAAGCCCTAGAGCTCAATAGTTGGGTTTCCTGTCAAACCTACTGTCCTTTTGTGTCTCACAACTTAAAAACCCGAGTGTGATCCGGAACACCCACATTTAAATAGCCGTACGTCCCTCAAGTCTGTCCCCAAAGTGTAAGCTCCTCTGCACCCCTTCCTTACCCCTTGTCATGTCAGCACTTCCAACTATCTTGTAACATGTCCTCCAGACAAGTTCCACTCCATCTTCTCTCCTGCCTCCAATCTCACCTGACCAGATCTCTCCCTATTTAAACCCTGCAGTAGTGTTCCACTCTCTGTGTAATGAAGATCAAACTCCTTACTATGGCACAACCTACCCCTCTTATCATGGGAATGGTTTCTTGCTATTTCTCCCCAGATGCCACGGGCTCCAGCCCATCCATATGAACTGCAGGAGTCAGGGGAGGACATGCTCTTAGGCTTTTCCCTTTTGTTTTCTCTGTCTGAACTATTACTTTCCACCTTTATTTGGAAAATATACACATTTCCTTCAAGACTCACATTTGGCATCACCTCCTCTGTAAAACTTCTTGACCCTAGCAAAATTAGATCTATCACTATGCTGTCAGAGGCTCACAAAAGTCTACTATTACTGTCCATCACATTACATCTCTAAGGGTTTATGACATGTTTGCCTTCTCTTATTGCACTGTGACCTTCTCAAGGGAGAGATATTCGTCTTGTACATCTTTTGTTTCTAGTGATTTCCATTTTACCTGACAGACAAGTGTTCAAGAGATACCTGCTGAGTAAGTAAGCTGAAGAACGAATGAATGTTGCTTATACTGACAGCAGATTTACTAGTTCTCTCCGCAGTTCTGTTACACAAGTGACACCTTGTTCCTCATATGTTGGTCCATGAGATCAAAGCATCGAGGCTTGAATCAAGCTGTGAATTGTTCCTTATAATTCATGGCTCTCTGATCAAATCCATACACAAATGGATTTTGAGCCATAGTCTTATTTCAAGAAACCTGGAATGTAGTCCTATTTCTCATCTCTTCCCCTTAGAAAGTGAGGCTAAGAATACAATGGATTCCTGAGTTGGAGGCAAAGATTCACAGCAGTAAGACCTGCAGATTAAAAGCAATCACAAGCTCTGGCTCTTCGGTATACTATTAAAGGAGGTGAGTTTAACCTATTTCTCAGAGCAGGTTTCTTTCCTTCCATTCCATCTGTTCCTTTTTAACATTTACTGGTACTTTAGGCTCTAATTTCTTGTAACTGTCTAATTTATTATGAATTCTTGGACTAGTTCTCCCATTTTATCTCAGGAAAGTTCACAATAAACTCTCTAAAGGGGAGGTAAAAAGAAGAGATCTATATCTGCCACGCCTGTCTCCTGCAATAGGGCTAAGTATTTTCCTATTATATTACATGATCCTTTGTTTAACATAGTTAAAAACACAGATCTCAACTTCAACTCTGCAAATATAAAACGGCATGGTACATATATTTGAATATGTACATGTGTGTATTACATAAGCAAACATACACATTTACATGCATTTTTTCAGTTAATAAATTAAGATTGAATACACAGTTTTATCTGATACGTTATCATCTTTGCCATTTGAAAATGCTTTTATATGAGCCTATTTTATGTCTTTGTGATTGAATTTGTATAAACACTGATGTGTCCCTAAAAAGTTCTGTAACACACACTCCTGTTATGCATTTCACTAGGCACACCTATGGGATAGGAACTGCTGATTTCTGCATAGTGCTCCTAACACTATCTATTTTATTTATTGAAAACTTGCTGATATTTCAAGGCACAGGGTGGTTAGAGGATTTCTCATTAATGCCACAATTGGATCACAGTGACAACTATAAGAACGTTATACAGAGGGATATTTTCTTTGATTAGCATTGTACTATTTTTAAATATAATGGTAAATTCTTAATAGTGAGCACCTCATAAATAACTTTCCATTCACAGAAGCCATAATCATAAATATTGCCTCTTCTGAAACTTTTTGAAATTAGGAAATAAAAGTTTAAAAGCAAGTCAGGATATCCCTTTTAGCAGATACAACATTCTTTGATTTCTCTTTGTGCTGCTTCATTACTGGTTATAGAAATGCAACAGATTTCTCTACATTGATTTTGTATCCTGCTACTCAAAGCAATCTATATATTCAAAGCAAGCCCAATCAAAATACCACCAGCATTTTTCACATACCTAGAACAAAAAATCCTAAAATCTGTATGAAACCACAAGAGACCCCAAATAGCCAAAGTAATCTTGAAAAGGAAAAACAAAGCTGGAGGTGTCACTATTCCAGACTTCAAGCTATATTACAAAGCTATAGTCACCAAGACAGTATGGTACTGGCACAAAAACAGACACACACATCAATGAAACAGAATAAAAAACCCAGAAATGGACCCTCAACTATATGGTCAACTAATTTTTGACAAAGCAGGAAAGAATATCCAGTGTAAAAGAGAGTCTCTTCACCAAATGATGTTGGGAAAACTGGACAGCAACATGCAAAAGAACAAAACAGAACCACTTTCTTATACCTGACACAAAAATAGATTCAAAATGGATGAAAGACCTAAATGTGAGACAGGACACCATCAAAATCCTAGAAAAGAACACAGGTAGCAATCTCTTCAGAGATACAACTCCAGAGGCAAGGGAAACAAAAGTGAAAACGAATTGCTAGGACTTTGTTAAGATAAAAATCTGCACAGCAAAGGAAACAATCAACAAAACTAAAAGGCAACCATCTGAATGGGAGAAGATATTTGCTAATAACATATCTGACAAAGGGTTAGTTTCCAAAATCTATAAAAAATTTATCAAACTCAACATTCAAAAGACAAATAATCAGTTAAGAAATGGGCAAAACACAAGAATAGACACTTTTCCAAAGAAGACATCCAGATGGCTAACAGACACATGAAATGATGCTCAACATCACTCATCATCAGGGAAATACAAATCAAAACCATGGTGAGGTACCAGCTCATATCTGTCAAAATGGCTAAAATTAACAACACAGGAAAAGAGATGTTGGCGAGAATGAGGAGAAAGGGGAACCCTCTTACACCGTCGGTAAGAATGCAAACTTGTGCAGCCGCTATGGAAAACAGTATGGAGGGTCCTCAAAAAGTTAAAAGTAGAATTATCCTACAATCCAGCAATTGCACAGGATACAAAAATACAGATTAAAAGGGGCACATGCACCCTGATGTCTATAGCAGCATTATCAACAATAAACTATTGAGAGAGCCCAAATGTCCACTCACTGATGAATGGATAAAGATGTGGTGTGTGTACACACATACACACATACATATAGTGGAATAATACTCACTCATCAAAAGAATGAAATCTTCCCATTTGCAACAATGTGGATAGAGCCAGGGGGTATTATACTAAGTGAAATAAGTCAGTCAGAGAAAGACAAATACAATATGATTTCCTCATATGTGGAACTTAAGAAACAAAACAAATGAGCAAAAGAAAAAGAGAGGGAGAGAGAGAAAGAGAAACCAAGGAACAAACTCTTAACTACAGAGAACTTATGGTTACCAGAGGGGAAGGGGGGGTAAAATAGGTGATGGGGGTGAAATAAGTGATGGGGATGAAATAGGTGATGGGGATTAAGAGTTCATTTACCATGATGAGCACCGAATAATGTATAGAATTGTTCAATCCCTCCACTGTACAAATGAAAGTAACATAACACTGTATATTAACAATACTGGAATTAAAAAAGTAAATTTTAAAAAACAAAAGAATGTATATTTTGTAGATTTTAGATGAAATGTTCTGTGTCTATCTATTAAGTCAGTCAGGTCTAACATGTTTAAAGTCAGTGTTTCCTTATTGATTTTCTGTCTGGATAATCTATCCATTGATGTAAGTGGGATATTAAAGTCCCCTAATATTAGTGTATTATTATCAATTTCTCCCTTTATGTCTGCTAATTATTTGTGTTATATATTTAGGTGCTCCTATGTTGGGTGCATATTGACAAATGTTATATCTTCTTAGATTAATCCTTTTATCACTATGTATTAATCCTTTTATCACTGCCCTTTTTCTTATAGTCCTTGTTTTAAAGTCTGTTTGAGTATTGCTACTTCAGCTTTCTTTTCATTTCCACATGCATGAGATTTTTTTTTTTTTCAGCCTTTCACTTTCAGTCTGTGTCTTTGGATCTGAACTGAGTCTCTTATAGGCAACATATAAATGGATGTTGTTTTGGGGTTGTTTTGTCTTGTTTTTTTAAATCCATTCGGCCACTCTGTCTTTTGACTGGAGCTTTTAGTCCAATTTACACTTAAAATATTTGTTGATAGGTATGTATTTATTGCCATTTTGTTGTTTTCTGGTTGTTTTTGTAGTTCTTCTTTGTTCCTTTCTTCTTCTCTTGCTCTCTGTCCTTTTTTTTTTAATTGTTATGTTTGAATTCCTCTCTTCATTTTGTGTATATCTAGTATAGGTTTATCTTTGTTGTGACCATAAGATTCATACACACACACATACACACACACGCACATACACACGTGTGTATGTGTGTGCGTGTGTGTGTATGTGTGTGTGTGTGTATACATATAAAAAAATCTATTTTAAGCTGATAGTTGTGCAACTTCAAATGCGTTCTAAAAGCACTACACTACTGGGCACCTGGCTGGCTCAGGAGGTAGAACACCTATCTCTTGATCTCAAGGTCATAAGTTCAAGCCCCACACTGGGCATGAAGCCAACTTAAAAAGAATAAAATCACTACACTTCTACTCTTCTCCACCACATCTTATGTTTTTGATGTCATATTTTAGATCTTTTATTGTGGGTATAAATTATTTATTGCAGTTACAGCTGATTTTATTACTTTTGTCTTTTAACCTTAATTCTAGCTTTTTAAGTGACTAATCCACTGCTTTTACTATACATTGGCCTTTACCAGTAAGATTTCTTTCTTTCATACATTTTCTTATTTCTAGTTATGTCCTTTTCTCTTCCACTTAATGAAAACCCTTTAACATTTCTTGTAAGGCTGGATTAGTGGTGATACAATCCTTTAGGTTTTGCTTGTCTGAAAAATTCTCTCCTTCAATTCTGAATGATAACCTTGCTGGAAGAATATTCTTGGTTTTGAGTTTTTTACTTTAAATATATCCTGCTACTTCCTCTGGCCTACAAAGTTCCTGTTGAAATCTCAGCTGAGAGCTTATAGCATTTTCCCTGCATGTGACTATTCGTTTTTCTTTTGCAGCCATTACGATTCTCTAACTTTTGCCATTTTAATTATATGTTTTGGTGCGTATCTCTTTGGGTTCACCTTGTTTGGGACTCTCTGGAATTCCTGAACCTGGATGTCTGTTTCCTTCCTAGCTTAGGTTCAACCATTATTTCTTCACATAAATTTTCTGCCCCTTTCTCTTCTCCTTCAAGGACCCCTATAATATGAATGGTATTATGCTTGACATTGTCCCAGAAATCCTTTAACCTATCCTACTTTTAAAAATTCTTTTCTCTTTGTGCTATTTTGAATGGGTGATTTCCATTACTCTGTCTTCCAGATACCTGATCCATTCTTCTATATCATCAATCTGTTTTCTCTAGTGTATTTTTCATTTATTATATTCTTCAGCTCTGATTGGTTCTTATATTTTCCAATACTTTATTGAACTTCTCACTGGCTTTTCCAAAGTTTGGTGAGCATCCTTGTGACTAGTACTTTGAACTCTTTGTCAGGTATATTACTTTTTCCATTTCATCAGTTTTCCCCCCTCTCCTGGGGTTTTACCTTGTTTTGTTCGGAACACATTCCTCTGTCTCCTCATTTTGTTTGACTTCCTGTGTTCCTATGAGGCAGGGCAGTTACCTCTTCCAGTCTTGGGAAACGTCTGGTGTGGGAGTGTCCCCTGTGTAGACTGTATGTAGTCTGACAGCTTTGGCAGGATGGCTGGAGCTCAAATGAGCAAGAGCTGGGTATCCTGGGGCATGCTACGCTGGGACTGCCTTGATGTCAAGGGGAACTGGAGGGAGGGGTAGGGTATCCTGGGATGCACTTCTCCAGGGCTGCCTTGGTGGGACAGCTAGGACTGCAGTAGGTACCAATCAAGGGTGGGTCCTGAAGGAAGCCATCTGGGGCCACCTTGGTGGGATGGCTGGATCAAGTGAGGGCCAGGGGGCATGCCAAAGTATACCATACAGGGTCTGCCTTGGTGGGATGATGAGCTAGTGTGCACTAGGAGTCTGGGGTGTGATGGGGAAGCCCCAGCAGTTTGGCTAGTGGGTCTGGACCCTTTTCCCACAAGCTCTTCAAGGTGGAAGGGAAATAAAAAACAGCTCTCACTAGCCAGTCCGACCCGGAAGAGAGTTCCAGCACTTCCCCACCTATTTGGTGAATGACTTATAGTTAGTACATGGATTATCTTCACTTATTGTCTAATTGCCTTTAAACCATTGTGGGGTTTTTGTTTTTTTGTTTTATTTTGCTGTGCTCCAAGGCAGCATGGGCCACTCAGTGATAGTCCTCTCCATTACAGTTTGTAGTGTTGGAATAGAGTTCCTGTCGTTCCTGTGTCTTCATCTCTCCTTCATTTCTTCATATGGCCCTCTATCATTTGTTGTGCAGAAGCTGCTGAATCAGCCCTGAGTTATTCAGAAGGAATTGCTCTACATGTAGGTGTAGATTTGATTTGTCTATAGAGGAGGTGAGTTCAAGGTCTTCCTATCCTACCATCTTGGATGGATTTCCAACAATGCTGGTTTTTCATATATAACTACAAAAATTCGTGACTTTTAAAATTAAAAAGAAAAATTCAACCAAGATACCTGATAAATAGCTACAAACGATTTCTAGATTACATGTTTAGAAAAGGGAATCAATTTTTATTCTGAACGAATTAACTTTTATTAAGTATCACAAAATGAAATTGCAGTATATAGTATCTGCATTCTTTGTGAATGCATGATCAAACTGACTTTAATGTTTTCTTTTTACGAACACAAAAAATAGGTTGTTTTATACTGAGCATTTAGGTTTTTATTGTTATTGTTGCTGTTTTAATCTATCTGTGGAAACACTTCTTAAAACTGCATCTCTTTTGGGGACACACTTTTGTTCATTTGTTGGCTTTGATAATTGATGGTTCTATGTTTAAATACTGCCTGAGTTATCTTCTTTGTGCACCAAGAAAGAAACATGTAACTAAGTCTGTTTTATATCTTTCATCAACTACTACAACACCTGGCACTATGCTTATCATATTGTAACTGCTTCATACAGGGACAACAAAATCAAAAGGATAAGTAAATTTTGGCTTATATGGATTTGCTTATCAGTTCTTCCATGGTTACTTGGGAGCACTTTCTTGTTTTATAGGAAATGATATGTTTGAATGTCAAGGACAATGTGAGTTTTGCTTGCAGAATGAGAGAAACAATCAGCTCCTGGAGCCCCAGAATGATGTTTGATTTGAAGCTGTACAGTGTGACAGAGATGAAATGAGTTAGCCCAGAAGTCATCTCCCTTGATATCATCATGTCTTCTGATTTGATGGGTAGAGCCTGGCACACTGACAGAATTTCACAAAATTATTAAGAACTGGCACACTGACAGAATTTCACAAAATTATAAAGAACTGAAGTTTGATGTAACCCACAGTTATCAGTAAAGTGATGTTGGGGGTAAGGGGTAAATATACTAATACCAGCACATAATGATTCTTCATGTTAAGAAAAATATTCAGGTTCTCTTGTGTAATTCATCTCCATAACTAGATAAAGAAGCAAGGAAGAGAACGGCTTTCATGGTCTTCATTTTCTCATCTGAGTGTACAAATACAGTCTAATTTGCCTAAAGGGTAATTTTTTGTAAGTGTATTTCTTCTATATTTCCTTCTAAATTACTTTCTCCCTATTCATCTATTTGTATAAAAGAAGCTTAAAAACAACAAAACACCCAAACAAACAAAATAAAAACTACAATTTAACTTGGATCAGATACATTTAAAACTTGGTAGTTCAGATCATTCTGTTGCTCTAAGGGAACCCAAGGTGGTAAATTGTTTAAAATATTTTAGAATGATTTTACTTTATCTTAAGAACTTGCTTGTATATCAAAGATGTTCTATGATGATCCTTAAAAGAGTAGAAAAAGAATTTTTTGACCTGAATATATATAGGTAAATGCAAAAAATGAGAAAAATTAAAAAACAAAAACAAAAAACTTCCCTAAGTCCCAAGTAGACTACAAGTCACAAAGAAAGATTTCTCAGAAGAAGTATCTCAAATTTAGTGAATGAGTAAAAACACAGCAATTTTTAGATCTACTGGTCTTTGATCATAAGGAATTATTACTCACTTTCCAAAGCGAACTTTCCAGACATCCTCTCTGGGCAGTAGCATTCCACTGCTGAATTGGTAAATTTCAGAATGAAGAAAGTAATGGTGAAGAGCTGTGTTCTTAAAGCCCAGTTCTAGTGTCTGCTAAGCCATATGATCTTCTAACATTCACTTAAATTCTTTAAGCCTCAGTGTCATTAGTAAAATAGGGAAAATAATAGCATCTGCCTCCATTTTGCTAAAAGATAGACGAGAGATTCCATGTAAAGCTCTTAGCACGGTGGTCAGCACAACGATGACTATGTAGTAAACAGTACCTACCATGACTATTGCTTTTGGATAAATGAGCAAAATACTTATTCTAATCACTCATTTTGAACAAACATGACAAAGGACAGCTATTTCACTGGCTTATGAGGCCAAAGAAACAAAACAAATGATAGATTTTAATGATTCTTTCTTGCAAAGTTGGAGGTAAATTACTGAAGAGGGCCATATTTCTTGACACCTGCAAAGCTGACCTTAAGATTTCTAATCATTATAAAGAGAACTAAACCATGAAAATGGGTAGAGCCTTAGTTGGTTAATTAACCCATTCTTTTTGCTATCAAACAGAACCACTCGTAAATATGATGCCTCTCTCTACTGCTATATCAAAAACTGCCAGTAGTCTATCCCTATATCCATTCTTGGCTTCCTCCTTTGTAAGAGAGTCTGATTCTTGACTGGGAACGCTGTGGTGCCCCTTCCTCTTCCAACTGCTGAATAAAAGAATACCTTTCCCAGTCTCCATGACAAATAGAGATAGCCCAGGCCTATGAGAAATACTATGTAGGACTTTCAGGAAGACTTCAAAGGAAGCTGATTCAGCTAGGACTTTCAGGAAGACTTCAAAGGAAGCTGATTCAGCTGGGAAGCATTATTCAATCTACATTTTCTCCGGGCCTGTTTCAGACATGATGTTGGAGCTCCTGCAGCCACCCTAGGCCATCCTTGTGGACTTGTGAAGAATACTTGTGTGGGTGAAGCAAAAAGACAGGAACCTGGATCCCTGATGATACTAGGTCTAGTACATTTTCTCCAAACTCCCTACATTTGAATATATTTTACACAAGAGTAGAAGAAACTTCTCTCTTGTTTAAGCCAGTTATTTTGGGTTCTTCTGTTATATATAGCCAAATACAATTCCTAATGTTACAAGACTATTTTTTCAGTGCTTAAATGTAAATTTTTACTCACTTCTAAATATACTCTGAAATATGAGCTTCTGCTCAAGTACCAACATCTCTCTAAAAGCGTGAAACCTGAGTATGGGTTCAACGTGTAAATAAAAGCCCACCTAAGATATTGCCAACTCCTGAAAAGGGCTTTGTTTCCTTAAGAGCTGGCATAATAACTGGTAAATGGTCAGGATTCAGCAATGTAGGCCAAATGAAAACATAATGTGGGAAAGAGTGTGTGTGCGTATGACAGCAAGTTGGTAATGCCCATTTCCCTCAGCATCTCAATTAATGTCTAGTGCTGAGTAGGGCATTTAGTAAGCAAGCGGATTCTTTTCAAGCTACTTGAACACTATGAAAGGTGACCTAAAAAGTCTGAGAGTTGATGCCTCACTCCATTAAGCTCACCTACCTAAGAATGGCTGAGGTGCCACGGCTGGGCACAACTCTTATGTGTGAGGTTTGAGATTGGTAAAGACGATGATGGTGAGTGCTCTTGCTTGTCAAGGTTATTTTTCTTTATGATTCTGTTTTTTTGAGGTGTTCATGACTATCTATCTTACCTCAGCACTGAGGTGGTAAATTGTTCCTTTGTGACTCTTCCTTACAGGGTACGTGAGCAGTTGAACTTCTTTTTTTAGCGCTTCAATTTCTGTTGCTCCAATTTCTCCCTGACAGGATAATTACTAAGTTTGTGTCTCTCGGAGTCTCAGAGAGTCATGTTTATTTGAATTTCATTTATGGGAAATTTCTTAGCTTTTCCTCATATATGTTCAATTTGTTGCTTTCTGTCTTTTAAGACTTTAATCTTCAAAGGTCTTATAGATTTTAAATTTTTGGAATTGCATAGCCATTCTCTTCTTTTTGTCTTCTTGGATAGATTTCAAGTCTCTGCTGATTTTGGGGGGAAAACAGTCTCTCAGAGGAGTGATTTTTTCTTCTCTTTTTATTATTAGTATGTATGATTTTACTTTACTCTTGCAATTTAAAATCTTTAGATACCTGTGTCTTTCCATATCTTCCTTGATAATTCAGTTCAAACTGAGTTTATCAGAACAAAACAGATGAGTGCTGAAAGCCAAATGCAAGCATCTAATCAAATGGAAACGAAGGTTTATCAGTGTATATCCAGGCTTGAAGAGCAGTTGTAGAATACTACAAAGAACTTGTTTCAGAGCCTTGAATTTGCTGAGATAGGCATAAGATTGACAGGAAAAATCTCTTACTGTATTTCCAAGTCAGTTTATGTACTTAATGTAGTTATAGAGGAAAACATGCAAGTTAACCCCACAGTCATGCAGGTATCAGGTATCACTACTCGGTCAGATCGGTAAACAAGTACTTTATGATGTGAGTTGCAAGGTATTTTTTATATTATATTATATTATATTATATTATATTATATTATATTATATTATATATTATATTATATTTGAGAGAGAAATAGAGATAGCAACAGAGAGCACAAGCTGGGGAAGAGAGGGAGAACCAGGCTCCCTGCTCGACTTGGGGCTCGATCCCAGGACCCTGGGATTATGACCTGAGCTGAAGGCAGACGGTTAACTGACTGAGCCACCCAGGCGTCCCACTGCAAGGTCATTTTTAAGAAAGAGAGCAAAGTGTGGGAGAAAAAAGAGAAGAAACATAATTCCTGCTTTCAAGTTACAAATTTCTAGTTGGGAAGGCAAGTCATAAAAACTGGGCACTTAAACTACTTTAACAAATAACAAGTCATCCCAGTTACCAAGACCTGACAATGTCTCATCCCTTCACTTTAGGTCTTAATTTAGACTCTTAAAAGGTTTGTTCTTTTGCCATTTCTACTGTGAAATCAGGAAGATCTTTATAAAATAAAAATCTGATAACATTCTTCTTAATGTAGCTCCAAGTATTGTATTTTTCTTTTTTTTAAAAAAGATTATTTATTTATTTTAGAAAGCAGAGGGAAAGGGAGAATCTCAAGCAGACTCCACGCTAAGTATGGAGCCTAACATGGGGCTCAATCCCATGACCGTGAGATCATGACCTGAGTTGAAACCAAGAATCAGATGTTAAATTGACTGTGTCTCCCAAGTGCCCCCCACATATTTTTTAATGTGGGAGTTCAAAATCTTTATTTCCGGTACATATGACTTCTTATAATTTAAGTTCCCAACAGGCTTGTCAGGTATATTTCCCACCATCTCCTACTTTTGTTTAGAGTCCACTCTATGTTTCCTGAATAGAATTATAGGCATCATCTATTTTCTGAAAGTGTGCCTGAAATTCAATGCCTTAAAGTGCAAGAGACATCTATCTACTAACAGAGGAACTACCCAGAGCCTTCCCTGGGATCCAGGGGCCCTGAGAGTGTCTTCTTTCCAGAGGAAAGGAATTGGAAAGATGACCGGAAAACCCCAACTCTTTAAATTTCTGAACTAGCCCAGCACAGACACCTGACACAGGACTATGGGAAGGGTACTGGGGGGCTCGGGGGTGGGGTGAGGAGAGTCACTGTCTTCCCCAGACACCAGAGCAAAAGCCACCCCGCAGGGGCAGGGCCTTAGCTGCTCTCCTCCACAAACTCAGCTGACTCCTGGTGAAAGTTGGCCACGTGTCACCTGTCTAATGGAAGCAGGGCATGGGAAGGCAACTGGGTCGGGCATGGCAAAGGATGCTCACTGATGGTGTTGACCCTGATTTGCAAGCAAGCCCCCTCTGCCTGAAAAAGGGAGAAAGGAAAGAAGACAAGGCAGGAGACAGTTTTAGACCATCAGAATTGGGGAACTGGTGCAGCTCTGTTAAGCACAGCATAAGCCTGTTAAGAACTCTCAGGCCTCCCTTCCAAGGCCTATAGTTTTTTCAAGCCAGTGCCCTTCCCACCATGACAGAGCTTAAAATCACTGCTCCCTGGGTCACCTCCAAAAAATTAGGTATATGAGGCACATAGTTTAATGAAAGAAAAAATTGGATTCTGTGAAGGTGAACAGCAGAAACTAGAAAATATCCTGTACTTGTAGCTCCTAGAAAATAATAAGCTTTGTTTCTGCACACATGCTATTCCTTTTGTCTGGAATGCCATCTGCTCAGCTTTGGGAAACCTTCCATACTACCCTAAAAGTCAATGGATTTGGCAATGGGCAGTGGAACCAAAAAAGAGTTATTATTAAAAACATAAATTAGATGAATGACTCTTTAAAATACTGAGCTTCTCTACTATACAGATACATTTTTCAACAATATGGGTTTTTTTGTTTTTTTAAAGATTATTTATTTATTTATTTGACACAGAGAGAAATCACAAGTAGGCAGAGAGGCAGGCAGAGAGAGAGGGGGAAGCAGGCTCCCCACTGAGTGGAGAGCCCAACATGGGGCTCGATCCCATGACCCTGAGATCATGATCTGAGCCAAAGGCAGAGGCTTTAACCCACTGAGCCACCCAGGCGCCCCAACAATCTGGGTTTTAAGTAAAATAAGGTAGCCTAGAGATATTAACAGAATAGATACAGAACAAGTACAACACTAACTCCTGTAATTCTCCTGCAGTTGACTGATCGACATTGTCAGCTCACATAAGAATAAAAGACCACTTTGGTTGGATTATTTGTTCTTTGGGTGTTGAGTTTGAGAAGTTCTTTATAGATTTTGGATACTAGCCCTTTATCTGATATGTCATTGGCAAATATCTTCTCCCATTCTGTCAGTTGTCTTTTGGCAGAAGATATGAACAGACATTTCTGCAAAGAGGACATCCAAATGGCCAACAGACACATGAAAAAGGGCTCCACATCACTTGGCATCAGAGAAATACAAATCAAAACCACAGTGAGATACCACCTCACACCAGTCAGAATGGCAAAAGTTAACAAGACAGGAAATGACAGATGTTGGCGAGGATGAGGAGAA
>CM053611.1:47038109-47119833 GCA_028646535.1 Procyon lotor
TTGCAATGACGTGGATGGAACTGGAGGGTATTATGCTAAGCGAAATAAGTTCGTCAGAGAAAGACAATGATCACATGATCTCTCTGATATGAAGAATTCGAGAGGCAAGGCGGGAGTTTGGGGGGGGTGGGGGAGAGAAATGAAACAGGAAGGGATGGGGAGGGAGACAAACCATAAGAGACTCCTAGACTCAAGAAACGAACTAAGGGTGGCCCAGGGGGTAGGGGGAGTGTGGGTGGGTAGGGATAGGGTGGCTGGGTTGTGGACATTGGAAAGGGTATGTGCTGTTAAGTGCTGTGAAATGTGTAAGCCCGACGATTCACAGACATGTACCCTGGGGCAAATAATACATTATATGTTAATAAAAATTAAAAAAAAAAAGAATAAAAGACCACTTTGGTATACACACTAGACTTCCAAGTACAAAAAGCAGGAGTGTTAATTTAGCATGTTTAGATTTCTTTTTTCTTATCCTATATAGTAAATCAACACCCACACCCAATATGAGAGATGAAAAGAACAGTAACAAAGAATTATATCTGTGTCAACATTAGTACATGCTAATTGCCAGGAATTTATACATTCACTAAATTTTAAGTCTTTACTGACCCACAGCACAATACATTATTTTAATAACATATGAAATGAGAATAATACATACTCTTGCCAAATTTGATTAACCAATATTTGCTGTTTGGATTATCATCTTCAATTTCAAATGTTTATTATCTTACACTAAACTTTTGTGAAGATATGTATGACAGTCACATATTAATCAAAGATAAAAATGAGAAGTAAGAGTTAAATATTCAGGCCCCACAAAGTAATTAGCATAAAAATTTCCTTTGCTTTCAAAATTGATAAAATTAGAAAATGCTCATTAGTTCTATGAAACTTTTGCTCCTGATTTGACTAATCAGCATGGATTTATCATATAAAAGTTAAAAGCAAACAAAAGATAACAAGCTTAAAAAAGTTAAAATTCTGACTCTCAACTAGGCTACTGGCTACTCAGTTTATGACCCTGATAAAGTATGAAAATGAGCAGTGCATTTTTAAAACCTCTGTGCAGGTTAGAGACTTTATTAATCTACCAACAAGCTGGTCCTAGTGTACAACATCACTTCAAAAAAATCTGTTCTAAGATGAAATTGCCACAGAATTGATATAATCACCAATGCTAAGACCAAAGTGTAAGATGTTTCTACAAAATGGGTAACTATGCAATATGGATGCATGGGGAGAAATATAGCTACATTAGATGTATCAAGCGAAAAGCAGGGGAATGAAAAGTAGATTTGTATCATCAGCTACCTAATAATATGGAATGCTCAAAACATGCTGAGCTTTGAGTTTATCACGGCAAATTAAGTATTCCCACACAGTTTACGGTAAATTTTCAGAGCTTACCTTCCAAAAGTGATGAAATTATCAATTTCACTAGGCTGAAGAATCAAAAAGAATGATATTCTTTACTCTTGTGTTAAAATATAGATTATAGGCAATTGTGTAAAAGCATCTTTCTCTTCTACAAACCCAAAATTTCCATGAGGATAGGAATAATGGCTCAATATATCTTTTGTCCTCTGTCACCTCAGAACAACAGAGTACTGAAAGATGTTATGGAATCTGTTTCAATTACAAGGGATAGAATGGTTTATAAAGAACTACAATGTGATTGTGTGGTTTTGGGTGTGTTAAGATGCATAACATGGTTATTAATGATTCTAATACTACTTGTTACAAATTTCATATAAAATAGGGATGCCTGGGTGGCTCAGTCATTAAGTGTTTGCCTTTGGCTCAGGTCATGATCCCAGGGTCGGGACAGAGCCCCAAATCAGGCTTCTTGCTCAGTGGGAAGCCTGCTTCTCTCTTTCCTTCTCCCCCTTGCCTGTGCTCCCTCTGTCTCTGTCAAATAAATAAACAAAATATTTAAAAAAATTTTTCTGTATAAAATGAGTAGCTTGGTAAGTCATAGTGCTTTCATCAGATACTCATTCACATGAGTTAGGTTTTTTTAGGAGAAATAACATTCCATTGGGAAGAAAAAATCATGAATCAGTTTCTGGAACTGTTCTGGAATATTCTGGTCAAATTTCGCTTTATGGGCCGAAAGCCCTATTAACACAGCAGTACAGTGACTATAATCAATTGCTCCTGAGTAAGACAAAATTCACATGTACTTTCTACAGTGCAACAGAACTTAAAATGCTATACAATTCTGTGAGAAATTTGTGTCAAGAATTTATCGTCCTGCTCTATGTTTCAGTGCTGCTTTAGAGAAAAAAGGGGACTTGTCCATTGAATGATCCTCAAAGAAGATAAGAGACCTATGGCTGACCACCACCACTGCCGATCACTTTCTAGTAGGAGGTAAGAAAAAGGGTCAGATTATCTTGCCCACCTGAAGCAAGTGGCTAGTTGTACGCACAAAGAATTGAGTTGAACTATACACAACCGCCTCTGTGTCTCCTATGCTCCCTCTGTGGGGGCCCAGAACTAGACATACTTTTGGGAAAATAGAGAAATTTTACCTCACCAGAAGAAGGCGGAACCAGTGTAGGGGATATCTAAACGTTGTTTGACATTCTTTAGGAAAGAGAACAGTGTTTACGGTACATGGTCTCTATGACTGGTTTATTGGTCAGTGTCCCAAAATTTCTAACCTCTTTCTTTTTAAAAAGAATCAAAAGCAAGTTTAGGAGAATGAAGGGAAGCATCTCTAATTGTGATAAGGTCTTAAGGCGGGGATTTATAAACCTACTCCTTAACACTTCTAAGCTGGGCATCATTTTCTTTCCATAAATGATTCTCCTACAAGTCAGTAAGGGCTTTGTTCGGACTATTAGAGCATGGTTTTTTAAGGCACCTCTTATTTTGCTAGGATCAGAGTTGCTGAAACAGTGAAATGACTAGCAGTGATTTTAAAGAGCTCTAATGCTAGTTCAATTAAACGACACCCTTAGTGAGGACAAATTTAATTAGGTTGCCTCTGGTTTTAACAATTCTCATCACTTGATAGTTTTTTTTCAGGGAAGTATTTTGTTAAATAAAAACTTAGTATTTAAGTACCTACCTGGCACTTCATGCACAGAACTTAAAACCCCTCCCCCTTTGCTTCTCAGAGAATAGGTACCCAACAGTGTCTTTAGAATACTCATAGATTTGGGTAGTACTGACATGTATTCAAAGAAAGGCCATTAGTCTGACTACAGCAGGTGGCGGAGGAACAAGGTGGCTCTGTAACTTACCAGCTCCCTCACTCTCAGCAAGCTAAATAAACTCTCTGAGCCTTATTTTCTTACCCATACAATTAAATAATGATGGCAACTGCCGCCTAGGGAAACTTAAGGGTAATACGAGATTATATTCAAAAAGAATGACACCCGCATACAGTAAGAATTAAAAGAAATTATTATTTTAAAATAAAAAAGCATGCCTGCAATTATGGTCCATCTATCTTCCTAGGCATATCACCTGGGTTCACTTAACCTGCACTGAATAGCCACAGAATCGAGACCTAAACACAGTTTCTTTCCCTCTGACCAGTCTATTCCCAATCACATCTCCAAAGACATCTTTGTCCTCAAGCTCACCATCAGGCAGTAACTTCAGACTCCTGTTATTTGTTTCCGGAGATCTCTGTCCTTTCCTCTCAGTAAGTCCCCTAAAATTCAAGCAGAACACTCTTTCTAAAGCTCAGATTTGATCGTGTCACTTCCTTACCCAATGCTGTTGAATGCTTTTCATCTACTACACATTGTGACTTATGGAAAGCCCTACCCTTCCTTCCACCTCATCTCACGACTGAGATGTCCCTTTCTCCAACATTATCAAACTTCACAATTCCTTGAAGAGCGAATCTGTTGGACATATGCCCTGGGGGCCGTCTCCACTTTCACTGGTCTGAGAAGCTCTTACCCTGGAAGAATTAGATCAAGCTCACTCCTATGTGATGACTTAACTACGCTCAGATAAGAAAAATTATCTTTCATTGGCCTTTTACTAAAATTTAGCATTTCCTTCAGTTATGAATGTAGGCAATAAACTACTGACAAGAGAAATCACATATATGTTCATAACCCATTGCAGTAGTTGAGGAAATCTCCAAAACCACTTACATTCACTGTGGTTTTGAAACTGCTTAGCCATGCAGCTAGATCTATTACTCAATGTTAGTGACTAACTATATACATTACAAAATAACAGGTTTATTTAACAATTATTTGGCAGCCATATTTCAATTTAATTGATTTCCCTTGTGTTTATATAATTTATTTTATGCAGCTGAAAACATCCCTCTCTGAAGGCATCTAGAATAATGTTAAGGTTGCGAACCCTCCTGTGTGAGGCCTTCTAGGATGGCCCCAGGGGAAGTGAGTTATGCCAGGGCCTGCTCAGAGACATCTGGGAAGTGAGTTATGCCAGGGCCTGCTCAGAGACATCTGGGAAGTGAGTTATGCCAGGGCCTGCTCAGAGACATCTGTCAGCCTTGATCACACTACTTTGGAGTTATTTATTTGCATCTTCCTCCCTCCTAGCTGTGAATGTGGAGTAAGGCTTCCTCTTTTCCCTTTAATCTCAGTATCCGCTGACCTACTGTCACTCTCAAAAATGTTTACTGAACAATGAACTGACTACAAATGCATATAAATATTTTCCCTAAAGTGGTGTATTCTTTGATGAGCTGAAGTGTGTAGAATTGTACAATAACCATTGCTGGACGTCTGCTTCTAAAGCCAGGCTGTTCCAGATACGTGATTTCATTTTTCTTGTCTTCTAATTTATTCACCATATAACCTAGATGTTATAGTTCAAGAGGCATATGTCATAGTATCTTGTTTTTCTATTTGCTTATTAATACAAGGAAAACATTCTCTTGTTACTACCAAGCAGCAACCTGAAAAATTCACTGAAGCATTACCTGCACAGCGTGTGACTCGCCACGTGCCCAGAGACCTTCCCACCTAAGCCACCGAAACTGCCGAGTCTGCTAGAGGCCTACAAAATGAATCACTCATCATGCTGTAGACACGACTAGAGGTAAAGGCCAAGCACCTTGAAGAAACCAAGGCTTGGAAGCTCCCTACATTGATAACTACTTATAGCAACAAAGTGTCGCCCAATTTTCTAGCAAATAGACCTAACTTCCGGGACTATGAAATTATACTAAAAACTTCCTTCCATCAGGACATCACCTGCCTCCTCTCAGCTCCAGCCAGCCAGCCTGCCACATCCACCCACCCACCCACCTAGACAATAAAGATAGTTTCCAAAGTTATGTTCATTAAAGAGTCTTTTTTTTTTAAGATTTTATTTATTTATTTGACAGAGAGAGAGATCACAGGTAGGCAGAGAGGCAGGCAGAGAGGAGGAAGCAGGCTCCCTGCTGAGGGGACCCTGAGATCATGACCTGAGCCAAAGGCAGAGGCTTTAACCACTGAGCCACCCAGGTGCCCCTCAAGAGAGTCTTTTAACCACATTGCTATGCTTTGTATTAAAAAAGGGATTTTTTTTAAAAAAGGACGGTCCACACCAATAGGTAGGGCAAACATAGTAGAGGCTGTATAACGTGCTTTTACACTATGATGTAAATGCTTCAATTTAAGGGGCGCCCGAGTGGCTCAGCTGGTTAAGCAACTGCCTTTGGCTCAGGTCATGATCCTGGAGTCCTGGAATCAAGTCCCACATTGGGCTCCCAGCTCTGCAGGGAGTCTGCTTCTCCCTCTGACCTTCTCCCCTCTCATGCTCGCTCTCTCTCTCTCACTCTCAAATAAATAAAATCTTTTAAAACAAACAAATAAATAAATAAATGCTTCAATTTAACAAACCAGAATATGTTTTTGAGTTAACACCTGAACTGTTTGAGACAGTAATTTATAAGAGGGTGATCTATCTTATTTTATTTAGACTTAGAGAAAAGTTGTTTAGAAACTCCCTTTAGGGGCGTTTCAGCCACCAACTGGGTGGCTCAGTTGGTTAAGCGTCTGCCTTCAGCTCAGGTCATGATCCCATAGTCCTAGGATCAAGTCCCATGTTGGGCTCCCTCCTCAGCAGTCTGCTTCTCCCTCTCCCTCTGCTTTCCCCCACTGCTTGTGCTCTTTCTCTCTCTCAAATGAATAATGAAGTCTTAAAAAAAAAAAAAAAACTCCATTTAGTACTCATTGTATTTGTAGTTTCCTTGGCCCTTATTGTGGTTACATTGTAGTCCATCGATGTCACTGCATAGTACTGGATAGTGAATTCTTTTTGTTTACGCGGAACAAAGCAGGGATGATAGTCTAAAGTGGGTTGGCTTGAAACGTGAACAGAACTCCTCCAGTTTTATTTTATTTATTCATTACAATGACCAGAGCTCTTGAATGAGACAAAAGGTCTTTACAGATTATGATAGATACGTGTTTTTCCCTTTGCCTTTTTGTGTTACTTCAAAGCTAAATAAACTTTTTTTTTTAAGATTTTATTTATTTATTTGACAGAGGGAGAGAGATCACAAGTAGGCAGAAAGGCAGGCAGAGAGAGAGGAGGAAGCAGGCTCCCTGATGAGCAGAGAGCCAGATGTGGGCTCGATCCCAGGACCCTGAGATCATGACCCGAGCCAAAGGCAAAGGCTTTAGCCCACAGAGCTACCCAGGTGCCTCCAAAGCTAAATAAATTCTTTAAGAGCTCTTCTCAGTCTTCTGAGGTCCAAAAGGAATGAAACTGATGTTTCAAATAAGAATATAAGTTACAGCAAATACTAAGTACTGTTCTTACTATGTGACTGCTATCTTTAATTGGAAAGCCAGGGAAAGAGTCTGCAGACTTTTAACCCTGGAAGAGTGTTTCTGAGAAGTGGACAACATGAAGTTTCAGATCCCAGGGCTCCCCTCACCTGAGTATGATTCTAACCCTGCTGAAAGCATCTGTCCCCGTGTGTCACCCACTCGATCACCCAGCTAGCCCTGTTGCTCCCTTCCAAACTACTGAGTCTCTGTGTCTCCATGGCCAACGTCCATGTTGCATGACTTCCTTCCTAGGTTCCTGAACTCTCTTACCTTATCTCCTTGTAGCACCCTTTGTTGTCCCTCTGTTACTTCTCCACTCTGCAGCCAGAATGATCTTTTTTGTTTTTAAATTAAATCTTTTTTCAGTCATTTTTTAAGAACACAAGTCTGATTTCATTTCATCTCATCACGCTCCGAAGACTTCTTAGTAATCTAAGATGATGTCCTGAAATCTCATGGTTTATGAGGTCCCGGCACGGTCTGTCATCCAGTTTATCTCTGTGGCAAGAATATTTTACTTGCCCGCTATGACTCAGCCTCACTCGCACACTTCTTGAAGAAGCCATGCTCCCCATGTAGGGCCTGTCTATAGGATGTGTCTTCCACCTCGGATGTTCTTTCCCTACTCTGCACAGCTAAACTAGAGTCCTCCTTTTTGCCTTTCTCCCAAGAAACACTTCTTGATAGTGGAAAACACAAATCTGAATAGGGGATGCTGCTGTTGTGGGGTCTTTGCAGGTCCTTGGCCAAATGCCAAGCCATGAAGATAAAAAGGTCATGAAGAAAATGAAAATGTCCCATAAAGTGATCAAGGTCCTCCAAGAATCTGTTCCACAATTCTATCATCCAGGCATCAAATTCAGGCCTGGGTATTTAAATGCTGGCAAAAGACATGCATAACAATTTAGAGATAAGGGTACATGATGAGGTCAGGTGGGCTTTTTATTTCAAATTTAAGTTTCCCTTTATGTACATTTATCTTCATCTGAAGTAGGTCTATGGACATTATTCAACAGACATATTTTCCTCTGTAACCTCAAAGCATATTAGCCTATACAACCAGGCCAAAAAAATTTAAATAAGCTAATTTTACTTAAAAAAAAAAAAAAGATTGTATTTATTTGAGAGTGAGAATGAGAGAGAGAGAGAATAAGATGGGGGAAGGTCAGAGGGAGAAGCAGACTCCCTCCTGAGCAGGGAGCCCGATGTAGGACTCGATGCTGGAACTCCAGGATCATGACCTGAGCTGAAGGCAGTTCCTTAACCAACTGAGCCACCCAGGCACCCTAAACCAGTTAATTTTAATGGAAGTAACTAGATAGAAGACAAAATCTGACAAAAACAGAAAGCTGCAATTCATAGTATAATACTATATTCATTATCAAGTTGCTGAGAATTACTGGAAACAAAACACCTCATCACTAGGATGCCAAATACTGGAAAAAAAAAAAAATTAGGGGCCAGAGTTTCTACACATTCTAAGTTTTATAACTGAATCTAACAGTTTTATAGTGTCATGCCAACAATGTGTGCTAAATCACACAAGGTTGGCAAAGGAGAAGTACAGTGATTGCAAAAATATTTTTACTGTAACTAAACTTTGAGGAGCTAATTAATTAGGTATCTATAGTTTCTCAAAACAAGTGTCATCACCATAGGGAGGTCTCTAATGAAGCAACAGTTTGGACATTTCAATGCTTGTAAACTTCATCTCGAGAGGAAAACATGAAAATATTACTTAATGGGTAAAAAACCACACTGATTATTTTTGTATTCTTGCTTTAACAACGTTCGAGGGAAAAAAGAAGAAGAAATGAAAGGAAGCTGGCAGTTAAAAAAATTTTTTTTCCATAAAGGAAGCATTAGGCATGTGATTCTTAATAGAAGATGTACTGGAATTACCCAAGGGGGTGTTTCGAGCATACCCCCCACTGTTCTGCTGAGGCAGATCCATGGGAATGAGGCTTCACAACACTTCCTCAGATGACTCTAAGTAAGACCCTCATTGAAGAAAATTCAAAAGGGAAAATAAAAATTAATCAGAGACACAGTCCGTTATGTCAATTCCTACTAAAATATAGTGATTGTCTCACCCAATAACTGCCTTTCATTTTCATGATCTCTTCTACCTGGTTGCTCATAATTAATTAGTTACTTATTTTTCATCCCTGTTGATTTTGCTCTCCTAAATATATTTAGAATTTGTCTACCTGTTTACTTTCAATTTCGCCCCCAGAGTCCAGACAATTATCTCTCTTAAGCAGAACTCTAATAACCAGTCTCCTTATGTCAGCATCTGCCTTCTGTGCACCCCACGCCCAGAGAGAACGTTTAGACTTGAAAATCTGGTCAAGCCACTACCCTACTTACTACTTCTCAAGGGGTCCATGTTGTAGACTGAAGATCAGAATTGTTCACGGGACCTCTGAGGTCCTGCATGAATCTGGCTCCGCCGACCTCACCAGTGTTCCTAATGATGCTCTAATGGCAGCGGCATTCTCTCAGTTCCTTGCACTTGCCATGTTCCCTGTACCTTGCATGGCCTTTGCATCTGCTGTTTCTTCTGCCTGGCATGCTCCTCTCTTCCATTCAGAGTTCAGTTCAAACATCCAATGCTCAGGGTAATCTTCTCTTGAAAGACTATCCAGCATCCCAAGCCCATCTCCTATTATAAGCTTTCTTAAGTATAACAATGGCTGCAATATTTACTGAATGTTTATTATGTGCAAGGTACTGTTTTCTTATATTATCCTTAACTATAATCCTGTAAGTAGGTGTTCCATAAATATTTTTAACTACATGCATGAACACATGAATGAAGGGATGAGATGAGATTAAAACCCTGAAACTTCACATATATTTTAGGAAATATCTGCCTACTTTGTGAAGGGTTTTATGATAGTGATTTGCATACACTGAGATCACTTAAAAATAACAAAATGTCAAAAATTTGAGGGAAGTGTTACTTAGGAAAGGTATGAATCCTCAAAGCGTTGATAGCTCTCATAAGAAACTATGTTTAATCGGATAAAGAATACTTGACTGTAATTGGAATGAATATAGACGCATCGCTACAGTCTATACATTTCTACAAGTGGAAATGCTGAGTCAGTGGGTGCAGGCATTTAACTCATTAGGCAGAACTCTATTCCTTCCAAAATGGAGAAAAACTTACCATCTCATCAACAGTACATTTTTAAGATAGATATTAAATCAATTTCCCTTTTAAATCTGTTGTATTTGCTCAATTTTCCTATATGGATCATTCCATGAGGAAAGCACAGTACCTACATTTACAGCCTAAACATTACTTCTCCTATGGTACTGTATTGCAAACATAACTCTCATGTTTATCACAGAGAAAGGGGAAAGTGTATACCTAATTTTAACAAAAACTAGAACAAAATCAGCATGGGAAATGCAGGCCTATTTTATAAAATCACTCACAATATATGTATATACTATCGAATTCCCACAAAGCCTAATACGTTACCCTGAAAGAAGGCACAAAATATATAACTGTTTTTCACATTCACTGACTCCCAAAGGACGTCTAAAATTTGGTTCTGTTTCAAAAACTGCTGCCCATTTTTGTGATGGGAACAAAATTAAGCTGTACCACTTCTCCTCCTCCATTATACTTTGGTATTGAAATATTAGGTAGACGACAACTTAGAAGGATCAGAAGGATTAACAAGTTGATAATCACAAACTGCTATGCGAACTATACCAGGGCAATAATAGTGCAATTTCAATATTTTTATTTAAATTTTAAAAGTTGATGTCAAGAAATCTACTTTATTATGTCAATCATTCAAAAGTTTGTCATTCTTTTCCTGTATCAGAAGTTCATAAAACTTTTTTCATACTCCGGCTAACTTTCTGCCTTTAGGTGCCCTGACCGTGTGTGTATCAAGTCTTATTCTGAATCTAAATTATTCCATCTAAATCAGGCATCACGTATCGGAGTTGTTGCTCAAACAACAGTAAATTTTTTTTTAAGATTTTATGTATTTATTTGTCAGAGAGAGAGAGAGAGAGAGAGAGAGAGAGTGCACACAAGCAGGGGGAGCAGCAGGCAGAGCAGGGAGAGGGGGCTTCTAGGACCCTGGGATCACGACCTGAGCCAAAGGCAGACGCTTAACTGAGCCACCCAGGCGTCCCAACAACAGTAATATTTTAATAATTTGTCAGAAATAACAATGTTAAAAACATTTTACTTAAAATATCTATCAAGAAAAACCAAAAGCAGAGCATGGAGAATTCTGGTAATGGCTCTATCATCCAGCAGTTGATATGGGATGGTCAAAGAAAGTAAACATGACTATATCTAGGAACAGTCTATTCTAAAGTTAACTTCTTTTACCAAGATATCTTTAAGTCTTCTTCAGAACAAGATAAGGATTATTAAAAATCAGTAGGCCAAAATATAAGTAAACTTATTAGTAAGATGAAGAAGGAGTATAACCATTTACTTCTAAAAGCAAGTGAGGATTAGAATTTGGGACCTGGAAGGCATAACAATACATATCCTCTCACTGTTGTAAGAAGAAGCCACCGTAAATACAACTGCCACTCAATATGAAGTTCCAAGTGGATTCTAAGTGGAATTTAGTGTATCAATGCAATGTTTTAATTTCATAGAGGAGTATATGACTAAAAGTTAATAAATTAATAAATCATTTACCCATTGACTTGAGACTTGTGTCCATGTAGCTGAGGCTGAAGGACTATCATTTTTTGTTTTTAAAGCTAGGCTGTGGGGCACCGGGTGGTTTAGTCAGTTAAGTGTCTGACTTTTGATTTCACAACTCAGTCCATGATCTCAAGGTCGTGAAATCGAGCCCTGGGTCGAGCTCCACACTGGGTGTGTGTAGCATGCTTAAGATTCTCTCTCTCCCTCTCCTTCTGCCCCTTCCTGACACCTGCATGTGCGTGTGCTTGCTCACTCTAGATAGATAGATAAGGCAAGCAAGCTAGGTCTTATTCTATCCGTATATTTTAAAGGAGATGGTAGCCTTTTAAACCACTAAAATGAAGTTATAACCTTTGAAACTCTGCTGCCAGATACATTAACTGATCTGTTCATTCAATCTCTAAGTAATTTAATTGTGCATTCTTTAGTCCATCTGTCTGTCCATGCATCCATTTCTCCAACCATCTAATCACATAGCGTGTATACCATTAGACTTAGTGCCCCTATACCTGCAACTGGCCATCAGAATGTATTTCACTCTCTTCCACCATCTCTTTCCACTCTTTAATGCTCTGGAAGAACCCCAGCAGTGAAAGAAAACTTCCTTTTCTGCTTACGTGAATGAGGGGGTAATTGCAGAACTCTGGGAAGACAGTTAGAATACACAGATGATAATCTCCTCTGTCAGACATGTACATCACGGAAAAGTTTAATTACTGATTAAAGTTATTTATTTTCCCTGGAATGTAGATGCCACTGAGTCATACACATATGATCTAAAATGGTTTCACAGTACTCCTGCTTAGATTCCATATCAATCCCAACTTTTAATTTCCAGAAAAATGTCCATATTGTGTCTGATACTCACTTTTCCTTAAGCACTTTTATCCTCGTGTCTTTGCACATGCTGTTCTTCCTCCTGGTGGTCCCTCCCACCACCTTTCCCATCGTCTTACCTTCCTTCATAAGCAAGCTCCTACTCATCTCTTAAATTTTAGAAAAGTTAAAAGCAACCAAAGAAGTTACCAGTTAGGTGAAGGTGGGGGACCATTATGGAATCTTACCTGTATCTTGTGCAAGTACTGTTCTGTCCAGATGGAGCGACGGGTTTAAAAGTGATGCGTGGGGAAACCTGCGCAGACAGGAGAAATCCCAGAGCAAGAACAAGGAGTGCTACAGTGGTACCTGAAAAAAAAAAAAAAATAGAATTAGAAAAAGTTTTACATCAGAGAATAGCTGGCAACATTCTTTCAAAGCAGACTGGGTTTGGCAAGACATAGTTCTGAAAATAGTATCTTTACCTTCATTGGATTATTAAAAAAAAGTGTACCTAATATATATACAGAAATATTGGAAAAAACTCACTAGCACATTCACCGTGGAATATGACAAGAGTGAAATTCAAAGCAAATATATTTGTTAGCCAAGCAGTAGATTGGTAATGATTTTTTTTTTTTTTAAACAAACAAAATACAAAAAAACCCCACAAAAAAACAAAAAACTACCCAAATACAACAACAAAAAAACCCCCAGGGATGCCTGGGTGGCTCAGCTGGTTAAGCATCTGTCTTCAGCTCAGGTCAGGATCCCGGGGTCCTGGGGTTGAGTCTCACATTGGCTCCCTGCCCAGCGGGTAGGTAGCCTGCTTCTCCCTCTGCCTGCCACTTCCCCTGCTTGTGCTCACTCCCTCTCTCACTCTCTGACAAATAAGTAAAATCTTTAAAAAAAAAAAACCAAAAAATAAAAAACCTTGGCTTGCTGGCAGTCTCACAATCAACTCATGCCCCCAACAGGGCAGAAGTATGAAAGGCAACAGACTCACACCAAGTGTTGCTCACGTTGTCAAGAAAATTGTTCTAACGGCATTCACTGTTTAAGGTCCCAAATCAGTAAGCTAAAAACAAACCGAACATTTCAAAAGCAGCTGACAGAACATTTCTTATTAAAGAGGAATAGCTTTCCTTCCTCATGACATGAAGGTGCCAGAAAGGACCTAGCACATGTATTCACTTCTTTCCTGCTGGTGTCTGCAAGTAGAATCTTCCAATTGTAGAAACCATGATTAAGTATATCACTTAAAAGGCTCACTTTTGAGTCCCTGAGAGACATCCTGACAGTAGAAAAGAAAATTTTCCAATTTCTGACTATTGTTCCAGCCACTGAGAGGATACACAAAAACAGTCACAGGAAGAAAGAAGAAAAAGTATGATTGTAGTGCTTTGTACCATTAATCTGAATGGGGCAATGAGTTTAAAATAGGGAATTTAGGGAGGGCATTTACATAGTAGCAAAGTTGGTACTGATTAAGCTGGGAGATAAATTTAAGATATGACCAGAAATATTACTAAACGAATGGATAAAGAGGAACTATGGGAAGCACTGTGTTAGTGTAGTGGGATTATATAATGGCTGAGGTATATGTGTTTAAGATGCAGGAGATGTGTCCAGTTAAATGCCGTGGTTAAGTTCCAGTTCTGCCATTTCTTGACTTCTGTTGTCTTGGACAAGGCACAGGACCTTTCCAAAGTTCAATTTGTTTTCCATAAAATGGGGCTTAGTGAAAATATTCACCTTGTAGAACTGCAGTGAATTTTATTATTTATTTTTTAAAAAGAGTTTATTTATTTATCTGACAGAGAGAGAGATGGAAAGAGAACAAGCAGGGAGAGCAGCACAGGGAGAGGGAGAAGCAGGCTCCCCGCTGAGCAGGGAGTCTGACGTAGGGCTCCATCCCAGGGCCCCAGGATCACGACCTGAGCCCAAGGCAGATGCTTAATGACTGAGCCACCCAGGTGCCCTTGAATTTTAAATATCCTAATGCATTTGAAGGATTTTGGTAATACTATAAAATGCTATGGTATTATCATAGTCATAAGAAGCAGCAGTGTACTTTCAAAATTGTAGAAAAGGGTTGAAAGAAGGGGAGGCCTGAAGGGGAGATAAGAAGTCTATTTTTGCCATAATGGGTCAAAAAAGCCATGAACCTAAAATCACAGCTTGCTAGCTTATAATTCAAACTAGGAATAGTTTGAGGCATTTCTCTTCTGAAAGATTATCAGATCCTCGAACTGGGAAACTGAAAAGAGGTCTTTTAGAAAGAGAGGAGATATATTAGGCTATTGTGAAAATCATCCCTCTCTCTTCAAACAAACCAAACCTTGAATTTTACCGTAAATTTGTCTATCAAACAACCTGGATCCTTACGTTTTTTCCCCCAAATTACTTCCATGGCACACAGTTGTGGGGCAGGAAAATTTTTTTTCAATCTGGATATTTTGATACTTTAAGATATGTAAAGAAACACTATGATACATTTCTTTCATAATGCTTATTAAATAACCTGTCTCCGTGATAAAATACAAACTCTGATGGAATGCCTAGTACATACTCATGGATGGCTAGTTCTAATGCCTTGCTGTACAGTAGATCCCTACAAGTACTGGCTGCATTAATGAATGGACCACAGTGCCATAGATTTTTGTAATATTGAATTTAAAAAAAAAAATCTTAAGACTATACAACTGAGGTCACAGGGTAAATATGGTACATATTCTAGCCGAGAGTTCTGCAGTACATACAATGTATCTCTTGCATCCATCTCTAAAAGGGTCCAACTTAACTGCAAAATATGGTGAACTGACCATTCTGGATACACATAATTCCTAAAAAGCTGATGACTTAACCCCCCCCCCTTTTTTTTTTTTTAAAGATTTTATTTATTTGACAGAAATACAGCGAGACAGGGAACACAAGCAGAGGGAATGGCAGAGGGAGAAGCAGGCTTCCCGTGGAGCAAGGAGCCCGATGCGGGGCTCGATCCCAGGATGCTGGGATCATGACCTGAGCTGAAGGGAGACGCTTAACGACTGAGCCACCCAAGTGCCCCGACTTAACCATTCTAAAGCACAAATTTTATTTTATTTTAAGGCATTCTGGATGATAATCCTTTAAAAAGTCAGTATTACACCTTTACATTCCTTATTATATATATAGCAGGGTTTCTCAGTCCTGATTGCCTATTAGAAGCAAATGCTTGGGATGTACATAAACCTCTGAATCAGAGACTATAGAAAACAGGGATCAGATATCTGAGTTTTTAACAGCTCTCCAGGTTACAGGGCATCACATATGCCTGGGCATAACTCGCTTTATACATACACATACACACACACACACACACACACACACACAGATATATGTAATTCGTAACATAAACTTTTAAAAAAGGATTTATTTATTATTTGAGAGAGTGAGAGAGCATGTGTGGTAGAGGGCAGAGGAAGAGTTGAGTACTAAGCATTTTCCTTGCTGAGCACAGAGCCAGATGCCGGGCTCCATCTCACGACCCCAAGATCACAACCTGGGCTGAAACTAAGATTTGGACACTTAACTGACTGTGCCACCCAGGTGCCCCAATATAACTTGTAAAACAAACTTTTAAGATGATAAACTCCTTAAGGGTAAGGAATGGTATCTTAAATGACTTTATTTATGGAATACATTTAAAATGATCACTTCGTCCTGTCATATACTCATATACCTTTAAAGCTTAAAACTACTTGAATTACTTATTTCCTATAACAAATTATAGATGTTTGGGCTGCCTGGGTGGCTTAGTCAGTAAGCGTCTGCCCTGGGCTCAGGTCATGATCCCGGGGTCCTGAGATCTAGACCCACATCAGGCTCCCTGCTCGGAGGGAAGCCTGCTTCTCCCTCTCCCTCCGTCTGCAGCTCCCCCTGCTTGTGTTCCCTCTCTTGCTGTCAAATAAAAAAATAAATAAAACATTTAAAAAAAAAAAAAAGTTACAGATGTTTTATCAGCCACTTGTTAGTACTCAAATTATCACAGTTATTGTTGGATTGATCATTACTCTAACTCAGATTTGAGTCCAATATAATAAGGCCTTGGATCTTCCCCAGTGCTCTGTGCAGTTTGGGCACATTCTTTATATTTTAAGAGAAGAATCTCTCATAACTAAGTATATTGTGACATTTTGGGATTCTGATATAATTTTCCCAATAAATATGTTCTTCACAGGAAGTGGTGTGTTGGATAAATCACATGCTCAAAAATATCCGATGCAGTAAGTAACTATAACTACCTGGTGCAGGACTGAATTATTAGTAAATACTTAGAAAAAATAGTAATTTCCCCAAAGATATTTGGGGAAAAATAACACAGTGTTCTGGCTTTCTGATTAGTTACAAAAAACCTATGTAGATACAGACCTTCTTCTATTAAAAGAATCAAGATGTTGCCTTTAAATATGTAATATTTATGAGAAAGACTAGTTCTCTGAGCAAGTTTTAAAAATATTAAAAGACATTGGGGCACCTGGGTGGCTCAGTTGGTTAAGCATCTGACTCTTGACTTTGACTCAGGTCATGATCTCAGGATCATGGGATGGAGCCTTGGGTCGGGCTCCCTGCTTAGTCGGGAGTCTACTTGAGACTCTCTCCCTCTGCCCTTCCTCCTGCTCTCTCTGTTGTGCACGCTCTTTCTCAAATACATAAATCCTTAAAAATTTATTAAAAGTCAGAACACCTGTGCGCCTGGGTGGCTCAGTGGCCACCTACTGGGAGCCACCACTGGGAGCCTCTGCCTTCGGCTCAGGTCATGATCTCAGCATCCTGGGATCTAGGCCTGCATTGGGCTCTCTGCTCAGCAGGGATCCTGCTTTCTCCTCTCTCTGCCTGCCTCTCTGCCTATTTGTGATCTCTGTGTCAAATAAATAAATAAAATCTTTAAAAAATAAAGAATAAAAAAAAATAAAAGTCAGAACACCACAAAGTGTCCTCCATATAAAATTATTCATGAACTATGTATTTTATATTTATATATGTGTATATAAATTTATAAATTTATATATGTATATATACTTATGTATATATTATGTATATATGTATATATGCTTATATACATGTATATATTTGTATATGTTTATATTATACATAAATTTATATATTTATAATACATATACATTTTTATATATTATATAAAATTTATATACATATTTACATCATACATTACATCATATATATATTTATATTATATGTTTATTTTATACATTTATACTTATATGTACATGTAATACATAATTATAAATAATATATTGTTATATATTAGTATATAATAATTATACATTACTATTTATACAAAATATTTTATATATTTATATACATATTTATATTTATATACAAAGAAATATAAAATATTTCTTCATACAGAGAAATATAAAATATTTAAAAAATATTTGTATAAAGAGTTCTTTTGTCCGGGTCTACATGTGTATAGTTTATGTGCAGTAATTCTTAAAGAATAAATACCTATTCAAAAATTATTTTGGTATTACTTTTCCCAGTAATTTACCCCAGTATCATAAAATAAATCATAATAAAGACATAAAAAGGGGGACAAAACTGGATCAAAGGCTTTTAAGAAATTTTAAGTAGGACAGTATCTCATACTTCTAGCACTACCATAATGATACCTACACAAAAACAAAAATGGTTTTTTATTTTTTAATTTATATAAATATATATTTTATATAGTTTTATTGTATTTATAAATTTATTATACTTATAAATTATCACATTTATAAACATATATTTTATAAATAAAAATTTATTTATAAACTTATAAGCATGGATTTATAAAGATATATTTATAAACAAATACATAAATTTATGTATTAATAAATATATGTGTATATATTTATAAACAAACAAACAAATAAATAGAAGCCCAGAATCAACTGACATCAGAAAGTGAAAGGAACATCTCCTGGAAAGGTAATACTAATCCAGTGTTGAACACTATGTTTTCTACTGAATGTGTAAACTTCCATGGGTCATCATCGGTCTACTGGGACCTTTAAATCAGTTAAAAACCAGAAGTGCATAAAGGGCTCTATATACACCTCCATGAACACGTAAAAGAGGAGACCTGTGACAAGCAACTAGGCCTTCCCCCTCCTAAGCCACTGTGATAGCTACATCATCACTCTAACTGGCCACATAACAAGGAATTCAGGTGTCTACGCGATGCAAGATCTCTTTCACGCCAGAGCCGTCACCGCATGGCTTTAGCGGGGTGCACAGCTGGGGTGCTGGTGGTTTGCGCTGAAAAGAAAACAAGGCAGGAGAGAAAAGTGCCTCGAGCTGCTGATAAAAAGCAGTCCCTGAACTCTCTGGGTACTGTCCTCCCAGGTAATTGTCTTAATACTTTCTCTTAAGAGCCAGGGAGGGGCTCTAGAAATCCTGGGAGCAGAGCACCTACAATGAGAGGTGAAACACAACATGGGCTGGAAGAGTTCAGGCAAGTTCCCGGATTCTGGGGGTGCAAGCGGATCTCACATTAGGGTTAAAACGACAAAGAACCACTCTGTCACTAACAATGCTGGGGGAAGCTAAGATGCACTGGGCACCTTATTAATTGGCGTCAGGAAGAGTTTTAAATAAAGCTCTGTGTGTATAAATGTGTTCGGTCCTCTTTACAGCCCTATGACGTGCAGACTAGAATGAACTGCTTTTTACTAATGAGAAAATGGAAACTTGCCTGAAGTCAGAAAATTCAAACCCAAGCAGTATGGCTCTAGATCTGCGATGTCTTAAAAAACCTTCAGAACTAATGAGAAAGCGTCTCTTGGAATACAACAAATAAAAGGACTAGACTACTAGGAAAAAAAAAAAAATGTTTTCCTCAGATCTCAAAAGCCAAATCCGAAATTTAAGAAGACCTGAAATTCGATTTAAAAAATAAGACCTCTTAAGGGAACAATATATGGAGGCCCTGTTCAAAAGGAAGGGTAGGTATCCATTTAAAAAGCTTTAAAACAGCTCTTCTTAGGGTTGACCTGAACCTCAGGAATCAACAAACTCAATTTCTAGCCAACTATAGGAATTTATTTTTGGTACATCACTACCTGATGGTCATCTACCCTTTTGTTGAGAGTTTACCATCCTAATAAGGCAGCCCAATTCACTGTTGGATAGTTCTAATTATTAAGACTATATTCCACATATTAAGTAAAAATTATGCCCTTATAACATCTACCATGTGCTAGAATAAGGCATCTACTGGGTAGCCCTTTATTCTTTTTTTTTTCCAGACTAAACACTTCTGGTTTCTTCAACAAGTTTACGAATGAATGAATGGTTTTTAGCTTCCTTGTCCCTCACCTTTCCTTACTTACCCTCCTGCTTCCCTGTGTACCTTGGGTATTGCAATTACCTTTGCTTCTTAATCAGTCTCCACTCACCTTCCCCTCAGTTCAACCCGCATTATCAGACTCAAGTCCTTCCACTGCTTAGGCAAAAACACAGGGTGGAAGCATTCCACTCTCCCTTCTGGAGGGAGAGGTGGGAGATACTATGTGTTCCAAGTAACTGAGTTTGGAACTCAGAATGTATTTTCTCATTAAAATCTGGGACAAGTGCCGGAAGCAGTGCTATTAGATCAGGGTTTTAAGGTATAATTTGGTTAAAATAGAATTTAGTTCATGCCAGTCTGGAAACTTTACCTTTTAATGGAGAAATGTATTCTTATTCTAATTAAACTTATAAAGGAGCTATTAGAAGACAGTTAATTGATAATTAGGAATCTGCATATATGAAAAAGACAAAATTATACGGTGCAACATGAGAAGACAATGGCAAATGTGGGTCTTTCTCATTCTGTCAAGCAAAACAGAAATAAAAAATGAAAGGTCAGAATCTAAAGACAAAAGATACTTGAAAATGAGAAAAGTTTTGTCTTATTTAGCTATTACAGAAAATGCACTTAACCAGCCAGAATTTGCCTTAGAATTTGGGACTGGTTCAAACGCAGAAAAGAGTGTCTCGCTCCTTCGTAGAGAAATTATATAGTGCTAATATTCTACTGTTGAAAGAGCTTTGAAAAAAAAATGCTCCAAATTTGCTTCCATATTATATCAAACTTAAAAATAAAACATGCTGGGGCACCTGGGTGGCTCAGTGGTTAAAGCCTCTGCCTTTGGCTCAGGTCATGATCTTGGGGTCCTGGGATCGAGCCCCGCATTAGGCTCTCTGCTCAGCGGGGAGCCTGCTTCCCCCCTCTCTCTCTGCCTGCCTCTCTGCCTACTTGTGATCTCTCTCTCTGTCTCTAATAAAAAAAAATCTTTAAAAAAAAACATGCTAAAAAGTGAGTTTATGAATATCAAATTTTTCAAAGAACAAAAACCAATTATTCTTTTCACTTTTGTACCTTTTAGCAGAACTCAAAACTAAGAAGAGCAGAATGTTACCCTCGGTAGATTCAAATTGTTCTTACAATTCCAGTTGCTAGTCACATTCTAGTTACGTATCATAACATTGTTTTTTTTAAAAAATGTTTTGTCTAGGGCACCTGGGTGGCTCAGTGGGTGAAAGCCTCTGCCTTCAGCTCAGGTCATGATCTTAGGGTCCTGGGATCAAGCCCCACATCGGGCTCGCTGCTCAGCAGGGAGCCTGCTTCCCCCTCTCCCTCTGCCTGCCTCTCTGACTACTTGTGACCTCTCTGTCAAATAAAATAAAATTAAAAAAAAAAAATGTGGTGTTTTTTTTTTTAGAAGAACTCTACTATTTGGCTAAGAGAACAATATCATAAGTGGTACTGGTATTGTATTTTAGAAGGTGAACTTGTCATCATTAGAGAAAAGTTTATAATTGACCTCTTCATCCAGTCACCTACCTGCTAAGCTGCCAAAGGTAAGCTTCCTGCGGCCCACTTTCTCGACAAGCCAGACCCCCACGAGCGTGAATATGAAATTTGTGAAGGCTGTCACTGAAGCCAGCCATATGGCAAGTCTGTCATCTTCAACACCAGACATCTGCAGAATGGTGGCACTGTAGTACCTGTGAGCAAAGAATCAAACAACTGTTGCTGATAGTTATTTAAAGTAAAAGAATTGTTCATGTAGAAAAATACAGTAAACCTAAAAAGACCATGAGTAGCTACAGTAATGGCATCAAGTTAGCATGGGAATTCATGGAAAGTGTTCAAAGGATCACCATGCAGCGATTCTGTTCAGATCAATCTATTTCGAATTTTGTATAATCAAGAAAAGACACTCAAGCAAGTGGACAGAGGGCTGAAGGCTTTAGAAGTGAAAGATACTCCACAGTGAGGGACAGTGGCAGCTGGCTGTTTCACTAAGACTACTATACTAATCAAGGATGAGCTCCAAGTCCATGGGAAGAACTGGAAGTCATCACACATTGTAAATTTATGTGCTGTAAAGAATAAACGGATGTTGCCTATAACAAGGAAAGTGTGATATAATGGCAGAAATCCAGAGAAGGAAGTACGACTGTGACATTTGACATTTTGTAAGGAGATGAGAAACTGGCCTGATGTACATGACAATGGTTTTGTGTTTTCTAGAAAACTATAATCTTTGGAGAGGTAAGTCTCTAGCACAATCTACACGATGAGGCTCTATAGACTCATTTTTGCTCTAAACGAATTCACTGAGACTAGCTCTAAAAAACCATAATGCCAATTTGTTGATGCACAATAGGAGACACCTCTGATACATTTAAAGAAGACAGGTTTCTTACAGGACATTTCTTTTCTGATGAAAATATCAGTAGCTAAATCAGAAGATTACCTTAAAGCTGTCCTTAAAACAAAGAAAGCAAAATACTCCTGGTGAATCACCTATGAAACGTGACAGAATTCAAATCCAGAAGACACATTCTGAACCATGGCTCTGCCTAGCTTCTGAGCCATTCTAAAACACGTTACCTTATCCAATCCAAATCAAAGAGCGGGCATCCAAGCAATGTTCAATCAAGCTGGCTATGTCTAGAGTCACAATCTACAGTTTCCAAATACTTATCAACATTTTCATAGTATTTCAAAAATAAAATCTGTTTTAAATACATTTATGTTTCAATGATTTATCAATGTCCTCTAGTTATTAAATTAATGATCTTCTTAAAGCAGTAATACCAATGTACTCATTCATCTTAATAAAGTGTTTTCCTTTTTGAAAGTAGTACACCAAACTTATAAATTATTATATAACATGAAGGATGTGTTTTCCTGATCACACTAAAGATTATGCCAACCATTTTAAGATTCTGAATTCTGACAGCAGTTGTAAAAAAGAGAAATTCCCAGTGGAATCACTCCCATCATCATGAAAATTGTGAACATTTTGCAGTCACAGTGTAAAGTGATAATAAAAGTCATGAAAATAATTCATTCCATCGAATGGTGGTTACAGTTTCCAAAGTTCTACCACATAACATTTTTTTTCTTTTTTAAATATTTTATTTATATATTTGACAGAGAGAGAGAGATTACAAGCACGCATAGAGACAGGCAGAGAGAGAGAGAGAGAGAGAGGGAGAAGCAGACTCCCTGCTGAGCAGAGAGCCTGATGTGGGGCTCAATCACAGGACCCCGAGATCACGACCCAAGCCGAGGGCAGAGGCTTTAACCCACTGAGCCACCCAGACACCCCTAACATTTTCAATTTCATAAAGACTTGTGCAGCAAGGTCAGACCCACATGTAGCCACTGAGAAATAAACATCAGTAACAAATTTAAAAAGGCAGAAAACAGAAGTGCTGAGAGAAAAATTCAAGTATTTAAAATCAAAGGAATTTGATACTTGCCATGCTATTTGATTACATTTCAGTCTTTTTGATATTTTCATATTTAAATAAGCGAATAAATAAATAATATAGATCCGTCACACAAAATAATTCTTTTTTCTTTTAAAAAATATTTTATTTATTTATTTGAGAGAGCAAGGGCGAGGGGGAAGGAGAGGGACAAGCAGACTCTGTGCTAGGCAGGGAACCCAATGCAGGAATCTATCTCAGGACCCTGAGATCATGACCTAAGCTGTAGGCAGATGCTTAACTGACTGAGCCACCCAGGTGCCCCAACACATAAAATAATTCTTGCAAATAGACCCATGGGGGGAAAAAACCAAACAAGACAGAGAAACTATCATGTTTTCATTTTGATACAATAAAATCATGAAATTCCAAGTGTTAAATTAAGGGATTGAAAAAAGGGGGAAATGTTACCAAAGTAAGTGGTCAGTGTCAAAATTTTATTTTAAATAAAAATGTTCCCTAGGTACTAAAAAAAGATTTTTTTTTTTAATAGTAAAGTTTTATTGTCAGAATATAATGGAAGACTGGCCTGGGAATCCGAAATCTGTGTTCTAATGCTATCTCTGTGGTAGGCTGGCCAGGTCAGGTAGCATAATCATTTTTTCACTTCATATTTATTTACTGAGTACCTACTGTAAAAGCTACGTGAGTTACTAAGCTCCCACAAATATATTATTACACCTACTTGCTATCTTCAAGAAACTCACAGAATGAAACAGAATGAAATGGAAATAATTTTAAAATCACAAAGTCTACGAGTCATAACGTGGCATAAAGGAGAGACCAAACAATTTTATTTGATGTGGTATGTTCCTTGATTTTCCAGGGAATTTAATGTTTCATTAAATCTCAAAGAATTCGTAGAGGATTGCCAGCAGGTATGAAGATCTGGGAGGACACTGCTGGCAGAGAAAATGAAATGTAAGAGGAATAAAAGTGCAAAACACCAAGCCGGACTCACAGAACATAAGAACTTTATCTTGGTTAACACAAGGTACGTAAGAGAGAGAGGTATGACACAGGCAGCAGCAAAAGCTTCTGTCGTCGAGGGACCTTGACTGCCAAAGCTGTATGTGTGGGCTTTTTTCTCTACACAATGGAAAATCATAAAATGGACTTTAAAGAGAAATAACATAATTAAATCTGTTCCATGAAAAGCTCACTCCAATGAGAGCCAAGTAGGCAGCCTGGAGGCTGACCAAAACAAAGGTATATTGTCTTCAAGTGTATTTCAGGTCATTACACTCCTGTAATTAGGCTCCTGTAAATTTTCTGCATTAGCGGGAAGCAATGGGAGCAGGGGGCTGAAATTCACTGACGGCCTTTTATCTCATTGTTGAAGCGCTGCAACTTCAACATACACTAAATCTTTCCCTGGATGGAATACCTCGAGTTTGTTCTTCATTTTTCCTTTCTTGGAACATTGGTAAATGCACTCATTTTTATTGTGGCCATAACAAATGACCACAGGGTTAGTGGCTTAAATCAACAAAAATAGGGGCGCCTGGGTGGCTCAGTGGGTTATAGCCTCTGCCTTTGGCTCAGGTCATGATCTCGGGGTTCTGGGATCCTGCAGGGAGCAGGGAGCCTGCTTCCGCCTGCCTCTCTGACTATTTGTGATCTCTCTCTGTCAAATAAATAAATAAAATCTAAAAAAAAAAATAAAAAAATATACTGTCTAACAGTTCTGTAAGTCAGAAATCTGACGTGAATTTCACTGGGTGTCAAAAATCAGAAGTGTCAGGGCACCTGGGTGGCTCAGTCGTTAAGCGGCTGCCTTCGGCTCAGGTCATGATCCCAGAGTCCTGGGATCAAGCCCCGCATCGGGCTCGCTGCTTGGCAGGAAGCCTGCTTCTCCCGCTACCATTCCCTCTGCTTGTGTTCCCTCTCTCGCTGTGTTTCTGTCAAATAAATAAAATCTTTAAAAAAAAAAAAAATCAGAAGTGTCAGGAGGGCCTTCCTTTCCGGAAGCTCAAGGGAAAACAGGTTTCTTTGCCTTTCCCAGGCTTTACAAGTCTTCATGTTCCCCGGCTCAAGGGTTGGGGGGAGGGGGAGGCTCCTCTACCTCAAAGCCAGGGAAAGTGGTCAAGTGTCTGTCATGTCACATCACTCTTCTACATTTAAGGACCTTTGTGAATACACTGGGCCAACTCAGATAATCCAAGATAATCTTCCCATATCAAGGTAAAACAGTTAACAGATTTAATTCAATCTGCAACCTAATTTCCCTTTGACATGTAATGTAACATATGAGTAGGTTGTGGGGATTAGGATACGTACATCTTTGGTGTCAGCGCGGGAGGACATTATTCTGCATATCACACACAATAAAAGTGTTAATAAGCAGTAAGATAAGCAAAAGGCCAAAAGTTGGAAGGAAAAGACAAGGACATCCAGTTAGTTAAAGGGCAATCCGTTCCAGAAAAATTCAGGCAATAACTGTATTATCTCTCATAGGGCAGGGGATGACATATCCAGGGCAGAATAATTCATGAACCTAGTTTTTTAGTCAGGTCATGGTGAAAAGATACATTGAATTTACATTTTAAAATATGTGAATTCCAATAAATAAAATAAAATATAATGTGTGAATTCCAATGTTTTTTATAAAGGATGCTATCGGCCCATCACTAATGGACTACCACTGTATTTACAACCTTCTAAGCCTTTATGTAGTAGTTTGAATGTTCAAGGGACTCCTGTTTGTTTAAAAGTTGCACAAAGCATGAGTCTTCTTCATAAAAGAACAATACGAACAATCGAAAAAAAGGGGTTTTTTTCTTTTAGACTAAAGCAGGGATGCCTTCCCTTTTCAAAATCGTTTTATAGTACCTATCAGACAAACTATCATCTTTTTCAAAGACTCCCTGGGCAAGCTTTGGTCATTTCACACATGCCAGCTCATCCCCAGAGTGAAGTTGAAAGGCCCGAGGGCAGTGTGTTCTCACAGAGGACCATCTTCACAGCCCTCTGTAGACATCTAAGAAGAGAAACGGCAGGACTGTATGTGCACTGCTATCTCAAAGATTATCTGAGACCCAGCTTCTAGCCCTGGATTTTAAATCTGAACAAAACAAAACAGCTCTAAAAAACACCTAGGCTTTGATGATGGCAATCTATCCTAATGAGGACGTTAGCTATAAAAGAATAAATGTGTACCTCACATGCTTTAGCAAAATGCACATATTATTTTCCTTTATTCTATATTTGAACAAAGCATTACCTAGGGATTTCTGAAAAAGGTATTTTTTTTCAACTCCTTGAAGCCATACTTGTCTGTTTCACTACTGCCAGGTTAAGGGATTTAACTTAATGTAAGAAGTATTCAATAGTTGTTGAGTAGTTTGGCAAGGTAGATAGTTGCTTTTATCTACCACCAACTTTCAAAAAGGAATTAAGAATATTTATTATATTGGGGTGCCTGGGTCGCTCAGTGGGTTAAAGCCTCTGCCTTCAGCTCAGGTCATGATCTCAGGGTCCTGGGATCAGGCCCCGCATCGGGCTCTCCGCTCAGCGGGGAGCCTGCTTCCCCCTCTCTCTCTGCCTGCTTCTCTGCCTACTTGTGATCTCTCTCTCTGTCAAATAAAATCTTTAAAAAAAAGAGAATATTTATTATATTATATATTAATATTTTAGTTAAAACTATGTATTATATTCATATATAATTAATTAATATATTAGTAATATATTAAAACATATGATAGAATCCCTGAAACAAAATGACTGGTAAGACAGTAGAAGATGAAGATGACTATATAAAAACTATGGCCATGTAGTAATGACAAGCTAGCCCCTAAGATTCCCGGAAGCCAAAGCAGAATAGTAGACAATAGTTTTAACTGTCTGAGAAAACAAAATGTATCTGTTCATAATAAAGACAAAATTTTTTCTGGTATAAAACCATAAAGACTTCAACTTCCTGAATAAAACAGATATGGAATATACTCTTTCCAGCGTGTCCTAGCAGTGCTGCAGATAGCTTCCAAATTCGGTTACCTACGAACCTTGTCTTACTCAACAAACTTGTGGGTTACTTTCATACTTGGGATAAAGACCAAGCTAAATAAGGAGATGGGAACTTAGGAGCATAGCTGATTGACTGTAGGCCCTGAAAGATTCCCATTATCTAAGTTGTACTGTTTGGCTCTTTTAGTTTTTAGGATTATATTTATTTGTATCATATGGCAATGTACACTGACTACAGAATTTAAAATGTCATTCTAATAAAAGATATTCTTTTAACTGAAAAAATTTTATTTTCCTACTGGATGGTATTTATACAGTAAAAAACATGGATCACTATGGAAAACACATCGAAAGCTTTAAGAAAAAAATGTTTCACTTAAATAAAAACATCTTAAAAACTGTTTAAAAATGATTAAGGTTTTCAAACCTATTTTATGTACTTTGTACAGTAAAAAATTAGCTTTCTGTGTAAGCCATAAAGCAAAAAATAAATTTAGAAAAGTAGAAATTAAGATTTCATGTATACCATGCATGTTATTTTGAGCTAACACATTAACTATGCCATACTATGCTTAAACCATACAATAATCCAAAAATCAAAATGATCCTCAGAAAGTACAATCATTAATCACATTTAATATTTTGCAAAACTTTTCATAATTTAAATTATGTCATTAATATTTGGAGAAGAACAAAGTAAAAATGTGTCAAAAGAAGTTAAAGGGATTCTACAGGGACGCCTGGGTGGCTCAGTCGGTTAAGCATCTGCCTTCAGCTCAGGTCAGGATTCCAGGGTCCCGGGATGGAGTCCCACACTGGGGATCCTTGCTCAGCAGGGATGCTTCTCCCTCTCCCTCTGCTATTCCTCCTGCTCACGCTCTCTCTGTCAAATAATTATTTTTTAAAAAGGGGGGATTCTACAAACCCTCAGTGTTCCCACCATGACCTACTTTCCCATCTCAGGTACCACCAATTCCTTTACCCTGGCTTCAAATCTCTGGAAACCTCAGAAGAGGTGTCCTCATGTCTCACCCACCCAACTCAGCCAGATCACTGACCTTGCTCTAAGCAACACCAAGAATAATGATATAAGCTCTTCATTCCGACTTGCAATTCACCAATTTACTAGATTACCTATTCTTCCTATAAAACATATGCCTACAGGAAAACGAACATGTGGGACTTCATGCAAGCATGCATCTCCCATCTGTTGAACTGTATGTAAATCACATCAGGTGTGTTTTTTCCCTATCCTATTTACACCTATCATCATTATGTAATCAAATAATACAAAAAGCAATGGAATATAAGACGCTTAAAAAGAGGTACTAAAAACAAAACCGTATGCTTTGGAAAAAGTGAATAACGGTGAGTTATTAAAAAAAACAAAACAACCCAACTGTGTGGGCAACACAATTGTAAACAGTAAAAAATAAAATGTAAACATCTAGAAGATTTTGCCCTTAGGTTTCTTCTCAAGTATCTTTCAGTTCTTGTTTTATGTGAAAGGACCTAGAGCTGGATTCCACAGGTAAAAATATTAAGTGTAATGTATGTAAGAGAAACAATCTGAAGTTCAAGCAGTGGATATAAGTAAATACTGTACAACTAAAAATAAAATGTTGAAGGTACATATGCATCATTTATTTCCTCATAGCCGTGACTAAACAAGTGCCAACCCTCATTCCATCAGATGCCGGGCCTTGCACCTTGCTCCGTCATGTCTCACACACTTGCTTATTTCAGCAACAAGCAAGAGTCCAAGAGTTTCAGGTCATCCGCCTCCACCTGGTCATTGACTTCCTCACTAAGCTGTTCATCCACTGATCTGCCTCAGTCTTCCTTTCGTCCCTGCCCTCCCATGGCTCTCCCTGTGCTGTATGAACTAAGTCTGGATATGAGGCCACCACCTTCTGACAGCTTGGATGTGGAGTCCTGGCTGTTTTTCTCTTGCGTGCTATGCACTTAAGGAGGCCTGAGGAGCTGGAGACGATGACGGGAGGAAAGAGGTGAGCTAGACTATCCCCTAACCTTCCTTCTTTAATGACACCTACTTTCCGGGCACTTCTCACTCAATGGTGACTTCTGCACCTGCCTGACAGTTTTCTTCTCTACTTCTACCCCTATGTCATGATTCTTGGTGACAGTAGCGTCAACACGGACCACCCGGACATCACCTGAGTCTCCTAACTGCTCTACTTCTGAAGTCCTTCAAGTATCCTAGTCTCTCACCAGCACGGCGCACCCTTATGGCTCACTTGAATTCTGCCTTCATGGAGATGCTGAGCCACACATACACATTCCTCTTTTTAGTTATCCCTTATTACCCATCATCATTTCTGCTTTTTTCCCATAATTGTACTTACTGCCTTCATCCATTTTGTTTTCCTAAACCAGTGCTTCTCAGGTACACATGTGCTATGGAATCACCTGGGGGTGATTCCAAACAGGGCACTGGACCCCACCCTGAGTTTCTGATTCAGTAGGTATAGGACAGGAATTTGCATTTCCACCAAGTTTCCAAGTAATGCTGATACTGCCTTGAAAATATAGTTCCCCAGACCATTATTACCATCACGTTCTTTCCACCGTTCTCCAATTCCCTGGTCTGGAATTCCCCCTTTATCATATTCCTGCCATGAACACCAACTATGCTTATACCCAGTTATTCTTCCACTCTGCATTTATACCTAGCAGCTGAAAGGCTCCAGACAAACACACAAATTGAACTCAATCTGTGAACTTGGGAATTCCCTAAGATGTACACACTACAGCTCTGCAAAGGATGACTTCATGGCATCTTTTTTTTTTTTTATTTTTGAGAGGATGGAGGGGAGAGAGATGGAGGGAGGGAGAGAGGGAGAGCACATGCAAGAGCACGGGGAGGGAGAAGACGACTCCCCCACAGACCAGGAAGCCTGAAGCAGGGCTTGATCCCAGGACAGTGGGACCATGACCGGAGCCGAAAGAAGCCACTTGACCAACTGAGCCGCCCAGGCGCCCCAACCTCCTTTCCTTCTAGTGTCCCAATCTATCCAGCCTTAGGTGAAATTGCGCCTGATATTCACTGAGAAAGAGGGAGCCATCGGAGAGCGACTTCTCTTATTTCACCACCATCAAATCTACCAACCTAACTGATCAATTCTACATTAATCCACAAAAAACTGCTTAGGACTCAAACATTTCTTTTCTCGATTCCTTCTTCAACACTGCTGCTAGAATTATCAATCTTCTGCTCTTCCTCAGCAATTTGTCAGCACTTCTCTTATAAGACACACAGCTTTCCTTCTGTTATTAGCCTTACTTCAATATACATTTTATTTCCTCTATTAGACCATAAATGCCCCAAAAATAGTCTGCATGTGATTTAGTTTTGCAACTGACAAAGCCAGCTTATTTCTTTTGACACTTAAGTAAGTACTTATTTAAATGAAGGGACAGAGTGGCCTTCTATTGTTTTTTCTCTTTTGCCTTATTTTTCATCTTTTCTATTTTTTAATTATGTTCAGTTAGCCAACATACAGAACATCATTAGTTTTTGATGTAGTGTTCAATGATTAATTAGTTGCGTATAACACCTAGTGCTCATCACCACACATGCCCTCTTTAATATCCATCACCTGGTTACTCCATCCCCCCACCCGCCCCTCCTTTCTGTAACCCTCAGTTTGGTTCCCAGAGTCCAGAGTCTCTCATGGTTTGTTTCCCTCTCTGATTTCTTCACATTCAGTTTTCCCTCCCTTCTCCTGTGGTCCTCTGTGCTATTGCTTATGTTCCACATATGAGAGAAACCGTATGATAATTGTCCTTCTCTGCTTGATTTATTTCACTTAGCATAATCCCCTCCAGTACCATCCATGTTGATGCAAATGGTGGGCATTCATCCTTTCTAATGGCTGAGTAATATTCCATTGTGTATATGGACCACATCTTTATCCATTTGTCTGTTGAAGGGCATCTCAGCTCCTTCCACAATTTGGCTATTGTGGACATTGCTGCTATGAACATTGGGGTGCAGGTGCCCCTTCTTTTCATTACATTTGTATCTTTGGGGTAAATACCTAGTAGTGTAATTGCTGCGTCATACAGTAGCTCTATCTTTAACATCTTGAGGAACCTCCACACTGTTTTCCAGAGTGGCTGTACCAGCTTGCATTCCCACCAACAGTGTAAGAGCGTTTGCCTTTCTCTATATCCTTGCCAACACTTGTTTCCTGTCTTGTTAATTTTTGTCATTCTAATTGGTGTAAGGTGGTACCTCGTGGTGGTTTTGATTTAAAATTCATATAGAAATGTAATTCACATCCCAAAAAACGCGACCTTAAAAAAGCATATAATGTAGTGGTTTTAGTATTTTTACAACTAAATTTTAATCTCTTAAGTAATTATAATAAATGTTCACAATAAGGTATTTAAAAAATCTAGATGGTTTAAAGAAATAAAGTCCTTGGGGTAAGGTGAAAGGGAAGGGTAGAAGGCTGTGTCTTGAAGGATTTAGTTTTAACATATTCCTCATGCTTTCTGGATTCAGCTACAATCCTTTCTACCTTACAGGCCAGTCCTGGGTCCCCAGGTACCCTCATGGCTGGGGAAGAGAACATTAAAAATTGACTGTATATGACCTATGGGCTTTTTCAGTCAAACAATGAAACAATGATACAAGTTAGTCTTTTTTCCCATCATTTCTTATCTCTCTAGTTCCAAATTGTGTTCGTCTAACACCTCATTAAAGCAACAAGAGGAGAAAGGAAAATAGTCTATTTAAAATTCCTCCCTGGAGGCTTAAGAGCCTGAATATGAAAAAAGGGTAGGTCATAGGATTTACTTTATGAAAAACACTGCTCTTGACACTATCAAAAAGGAGTAAAGCAGTACTTTATCTTAAGCAATAGAGTCTGTTTGTAAGCAAAAGTCTGCAAAAACTTTTAATCTATATAACAGCAACATTTTAGAACATGGTCACACAAAACTGGGATTATGCAAAGATATGTATGTATTCTTATGCACATTATTTGTCATTCTGAATCTCTGGGGAATCAGACTGGAAAAATAGATCAAGAGCACACAAGATGAAGTGAAAAAGCAAAATGCAAAATTATTTAAAGTGTAGAACTCAACCATTAAAATTAATCACAGAAAAATAAGACAAATGAATATACCAAAATGTTAAGACACACTATATCTAGGTGGTGAGATTTCAGGTGCCTTTTCTTCTTTATAAGCTTCCAATTTTCCATAGTAAGCACATGTTACTTAAAAGTTTTGTTTAAGGTGTTAAATTTTGGTATACTGTACACATCCTACACCATATTCAGGCACCATAAGCCTCCAACTCTGTGAACTAAACTCAATATTATTTTAAGGAAAACAAACATATATATCAGTTGTTCTTGAAATAATAATCATGAGCAACTGATATATATGTTTGTCTTCAGAGAAAGATACTTACTTTTTTTCTTTGCCAAACTTAATATTTTCTTAAATGAAATAATCTATGTTTTTTACCTCTCGGTACCCAAAACAGTATAAATAATGCACCACTAATAAATACTTGCCCTACTCAGTCCAAAAAAATATTTAAATATGATAATAGTAATAGCTATTTTAATGAAAAATAAGTATGTAATGGCCAAATGTCTCAATTATATGCAGTTAAAACACACTTATTCAGGGCCTCGTATGTGCCAGACACAGTAGGAGCTAGAAATACCAGTAATACCTGGGATGGTCTGGGGAGGGCAGCGTCTCTACTTCCATGGAAGGAAACCACCATTTACATGATTTCACCATGTAAATCAAAATTACACCTCAATGGGCCAAGTTAGTAGAGTCTGTAAGAGTAAAGTGCTAATGGAACATAAAAGCAGTGATTAACAAAACTTACCAGTCTAAATAATTAATGGGTGATCCCAATTAACCATATTATTACTTCCCATATTCCAGGATTGAAAAATTACAAAGGGGAGAAGGCTTTACGATGCTAGCCGCCATAGACAGGGGTTTGTCAGGGGGAGCATTCAAAACCAGCTCGAGGATCAGGCACAGAAAGAACTGGAAAGGACGTGAGGGACTGTAGGTCATCATTAGGATGACAAATACCAGTTTGGTTCACCGGACTAGAAAAAACTGCAATGGCAGAGATGGATGTTATGGCCAGGAAGGAAACCCTAGATCTTGATTTCATAGAAGAGGGCAATGATTTGAGACGACATTCAGGTAAGCCTTTGATGCGGGGGATCCATGGTAAGTGGAAAAGGAGCGCCATCCCCTGGCGCACATGAGGACAAAGAAGTGAGTGGGCAACAGGCACCCTGGAGGAACAGGATGCTGTGAACAGAGTTGCTCTGGCCTCAAAAATCAAGAACAACACGCAGAATGTTCACTGACATTCCCTCATATGCTTACTCTTCGCCTCTCTAGAAGATGATTGCATCTCCTTGCAGAACAAGAGTAAGCAGGGAAGTAGAACACAATACTAGGAGCAAAGTAATCCTACTTGACTGCAACATCTAACAGATAAGAAGTATAAATTCCTATTTCCTTCTCCCTCTTGCTGATGGTGGATGAAGCAATCATATGACATGACTTAACTGCTGGAGATAGCAAAACCAATACCTACGAGTTTAGATGATTACAACAAACTTTCTATGAAACAGTAAACCAATATGGATGGATATTATATTCCCACCAAAGCACCCAGAAGAGAAATTCTTGAGCTTCCCTAAGGCAACTTATTGGTTTCTATTTTAGGGACACTGAATCATGTAATATGACATTCTGCTTTCTTTTCTTTTTTTTTCTTTCTCTCTCTCTTTCTTTCTTTTTGGCTGCTAAAACATTAAGAGCAACAGGATTCTCAAGTTTTACTTTGAGTAAGAATCATCAGGAGATGGTAACGAATGAAAGATTTCCCCTTGTCCATGCTCTCTGCTCATCTCCACCCACTCAGCCCCATTAGCAACCCCCAGGCAGGATTCTGAGTCATTTCCAGTGATACTAACGTGGTGGGGGTGGAGGGGGGGTGGTGGTTCCAAGACCACTTGGAACAAGACAGGCTTTGTGACCTAGTTCACACAGACACTACCATACAGCACGTTCTTGTGCAGGAATCATCTTATCTTTTCCTATTTTGCTCTACTGCCTAAATCCCTAACTTTAAGGTTTATTGTATCTATTGTCTCTCTCTGTTTAATGAAGTCCTCAAACTGTTTCTGCAGGAAGGAAGGACTCAAGTGAATCAAGTCTTTCAAAATAGTGTGAATAAATCTTATTTTTCCTTTTCTAAATATCGGGGAAAGAAAGCCAATCAATTTTTTAACAGCAGAGGAACTAGTTGAGCTGTAACAGCCCTGAGCAAAAAAGACTACAAAGAGAGGCCTGGCACATCAACGTACTATTAACTAGTAAAGGAGGCTGCTGACTTGAGCAGGCACAGGGACATGGAATTTGATGTTCAAATGGAAAGCCTGAGAACAACACTTGTTTCCGGCGCATGTATGTAGCACCAGGACATATGTGCTCCATTTTGAGTGTAACTGCAGGACCTTTCACACACAACAAAGAAAAGTTCTGCCTACGTATAAGCATGGAATAGGACCCGAAGAAGGAAAGCAATTACAGTGAGTCAGCATATATTTATTGAGGGAATACTACATGAAAGACATTCATGTTAATTCTCAGATACTGCAAAGAAGCACTGAATCCTCTTGCTAATTCTGAAAAACCCCAATTAGGGAAGTATTTTGAGTTAAACTTTTTGTTGGAATTGATTGCCCTGTCTTAACTCCCTACTTTCCTTTATGCATGTAGAATTATATTCCTAAAATGCCCCTTTCACTTCTTGTTTCTTGTGATGAAAACCTAAGGTTGTTTTATAAGAAAATAGAGAACGGAAAAACAACAAGAGTAATGGTTAACATTTATTGAACATTTTCAGAGTCTGTGAAACTCAATTCGAAAGTTGGAATTGATGGCAGAACTCTCACCTCCTGATAAAAGAGGAACGGCAGAAATACCATCTACAGAGTAATTACTTTGTGCTAAGCAGTGTCCAGATAGGCTTTGCTTGTGTTAATCATCAAAAACACCTTATGAAAATGCAAATCTGATTAAAAGTCAATGCTAAGCATTTTTAGAGTGTAATTAACTCAACATAAAAGCTCTATATTCCATTCTTACACATACTCAAAATAAGCCATTAGGGAAATTCTTACTCGGTATATTCATTCTGCATACAGGGCAAAACACAAATCCTAACTCACATTTACCACACATTTTTTTTTTCCTCTGCATGAAAAGTGTTTTCATTCTCCATAGCTGAAGTCTTTTGTTTAGTGTAGCACTTTTGCAGCTAATAAGTAAGTTGCCACTGATAGTGAAATTCACAAAATATAAAAATCAAAAAATAGTATTTAGTTATAAAGAAACCTCCAGAGACGAGCTGAGAGAAAGGCAGCCAGCCTGTTCAGAGAGGTATCTCAGAAGGGTGCCGTTCCCTAAAGGGGATACAAAGGACTAGCCTGTCTCAGAGGCCCAAAGTCAACTCAACTCTTGACTGAGAGCTCTAGAATGGATTAAAATAAATTTAAAGAGCAGACTCACAGGGGAATATGAATTACAAAAAGAGTACCTTTAGAAATTGTTGGTCTGCAACCTACTCAGGGCTTCCTGGGTATAATCTGAAACGCGGCCCCATGGGGCAGGATAGTCAAAAGAACGAGGCAGACCATTCCAGACTGGTAAGTAGCGGTTTTAATGAACAAGAGAACTTATGAGGCCTGTCTTGGGTGGCTGCAAAATGCCTAGTTTCCCACACCTAACTAAATGGGTTCAGTCATGGACCCAGTACAAACAGCCTCAACACCACATTTCTACCTCAAGGGTGTATCCTTGAGGCAGCTCCTGGGAGGGGGGAAGGCAAGTGGAATGCACATTCCAAGCCCTGGAGAGGAGGTGGGGAGCCTCTAATTGCCAGGGTCTGGCTCATGGGTCTACACTGGCTGTCTCATCTTGATGACCTCCTCCACACTACAAGGGGTTGGGGGTGGGTCCTGGTCAGGCGTAGCCCAGCCCTAGTCCATCTCCTGCCTGATGGGGCTGCCTCCCCCAGGCAACATGTATAGTGTGCACGAGCTGGTCAAATTCTTAGAGCTGTTACATTTTAAGCTCAATCTTTTCTTTCTTTCTTTTTCAATTTCTAGGAGTTCGTTCTACTTGGCAAGAAGTGGCTTAGAAAAAGACACACTGGTTCAGAGAGGAAAGAGCATAAATTTGGAGCCAGGAAATAGTTTTTGTTCTTGTTCCTGAGGCTCTCCTTCTGTGCTCCTTCCTCTTACCAATTAAATAAGGCAGAAGACAGAAAGGAGTGGTGTGAATAAATCGGCGATCAACAAGTCTATTCCTTCTAATTTCACAAGCCTTCCCAAATTACTTTACTCCTCTTTGTACCCTATCTCTGCCCCACTCCGTCTTGTGATGGAATGCTTAGAAACTCTTTTGTCCTGATCTGGAGGGTCCCCAATGATGAACTGATTGGGCTGACGTAGCAGAAACCCCTGCTGGACCCATGTGCTCTTCGGGAAGTGGTAATGCCATCCAGCCAGGCTGCCTCGAATCCCTAACCCCGCTGCTTGCCTAGTTCATGGGAGAAAATGCTTATGTATTTAACCATTCTAGGTTTGTTGCTTCAAACAGACAACTTACTAAGGTACTTACAATTCAGGACAACATGTAAAATTTAATGCTTTTGGCTATCCACCCTTTACCAGACAGCAGAGAATTGCCAGAGACCACTGAACTAACTGGGGGATCACTCTTCGCTCATACTTAATAAATATGTTCGCAGAACACCCCAGCACAGAAGTCAGTCACCACTGAGATCCTTTTGAAAATACAGTATTTTTCTTCTATTTAAAATTCTTAGACTCAAAATTTTATGACATTAATAATTGATGGGACTTAACTTTACATCCTAACTCTATGGCTATGACCTATTTATATCTGAAAAAAATTAAAATTATCCCAGGATTTCAAATAGCCACAAATAGGGACTTATTTTTCCCCCCTAAATGAAATGTTTACTTTTCAAAACACAAATAGAGATTAATTAAAATGAAAACTCTCCCTACACTGAATAATATAACTTAGCTGTGATACTGTGGTTTCAGAAATATTTACAAACGTAAACCAGAGGAAGGGAATGTTCTTTTTCTTGTGAAAAGCACACCAGACGCCAGCTCATGTTACAACATACCACTTCATTCTAGAGCGTGTTAGGCCTAGTCTTTCTGTCTGCAGATCATTTATTTATCACGGATTCAAAATACACATTTGAGTTAGCAATTTCATATTTGTTGCTAAAGTTTTCAGTATGTATTTCTAAATGATTACTTTCTTCTCTCAGGACGTGATATGCTTCTCTCGGCTTTTTTGTATTTGCAGATTCTTGTGTTTTTACATCAAATGAGAAATTGTGAGGTACATTACTCTAAGTACGTACAGCCTTACACTCTAACAAGTTACTTTATATTTTACAATTATCAGAGTGTGAATATATATGGGATACTCTAGACTTCTATGTAATAAAAAAGCATAGCATTCAACTTACAGGAAAAAGGTGGCCATCTGTTTACCTTTAAAAATAGAGATGCAACTAAAGATTCATTTTAGTGGAAAGTTCACTAGAGCATCATCATTATTATACAATTCATATTATTTGTAAAACTGGAAAAAAATAAAACCACACTGTGGCTGGCAGAGTAATGGCTTCCCAAAGATGTCCGCATCCCCAGACTCTGTGAATATGTTATTTTCCAAGGCAAAGGAAAAATTAACATTGCAGATGGAATTAAGCTTGCTTATCAGTTGACTCTGAGACAGGGAGATTAGAATTGACTATTCAGGTGGGCCCAACGTATTCAAAAGAGTCTTACAAAAGTAAGGCAGAACAGAGTCAGAGGGAGATGTGACTAAGAAGGAGGTCAGCAATGTGATGTGAGGTCTCAACTCACCACTGCTGGCTTGGAAGATGTATTTGGGGGCAGGGGTATGAGCCAAGGGATGCCTTTAGAAGCTGAACAGGCAAGGCAATAAACTCTCCCCTAGAAATTACAGAATGTAATGCAGTCTTGCTGACATCTTGATTTTAGCCCAATGACACACCTGTCAGATTTCTGACATATGGGACTATAAGATTAAAAAAAAAAATGTGCTTTTTTTTTTTTAAAGCCACAAAGTTAGGATCTTTGCAGCAGCAACAGAAGACTAATACATACATTGATAGCCTACATTGTGGTTCTGCTTAAACAAATTATAGCCTGGCTATATAAAGAATTCTACAAAGCTATTAAAAACACATTTTAAAATAATAACATGGAAAATACTAACATTTTCCTATTAAGTAAAAAACTTATAAATGGGCATATACTGCATGACTTTAATTTCTGTAAATCAAAGTATAAACACATGAAAAGTAAAATGTCATCTCTGGAAGGTGAGATTCTGAATAGTTTTATTTCTTTATACTTTTCTGTAGGTTAACAATTTATCATAAATATATTTTTTAAAAAAACGGAAAATGGTAATAGAAAACCTAGAAATAGAAAAAAGAATAGAATAGAAAAACAATGGGCACCTGAACTGCTAAGAGTCTCTCAAAGTTGCAAATGTACTTGCTGTAGATCTCATTTGGAAGACGCCTGTAAGATGCTGCTCCTTTGGGAAAACCTCACGAGTCACCGCCAGTTCCCGCAGTTATTTCGATCAGGCTGCTGAGCCCCCACCTATGCTCTGTGATTACCATTCCCATAGCACCTCTGCGCTGACTCCTTCACTGAACCCTCACTGAACTTGAGGAAGGGCACTCTATTTTGCTCATCGTGGCATATTTCTAATTCACAGATCTTAGCTCACAAGTAAAATCAAGAATAGTTTTGGCCTAAGAAAATGGGAGGTTTATAAGTTATTTTCAGAAAGCATATGAACACCTCTATATTTACTCAAACCTGTTGCTTCCTTAGTTAATGGATGACAGAAACAATAAAAGTTATGTTGCTTCATGAGTTCTATAGTGAGGACTAAGATAGGAACTTGGAAATAATGGGTGTCGTTTTCTACAGGCCGATTACATTGCCAACTATCCTTAAGGTGAGCATTCTTATAGCACGTCTACATATTAGAAACCTAGAGATTCAGAGAGGTTCAGAATCTGGCTGAAGTTCGTGGTAGGGATGGGCTCAGATCAGGACTCATTCCCTAAATCATACTGCTGACTAGATATATACAGACTTAATATTTATCTACAGCCTTTCTAGATATTCGGCTGAGAATATCTCTCTTCTTTACTGTGAAATTACCATTTTTATAAGTGGTTTAATCAACATCTATCTATGGCTCTGTTTTTTTTTGTTTTTTTTGTTTTGTTTTGTTTTTTTAAATAAGTTTGTAGATACCATATGAGGAAAATAATCCTTATCTCAGGAAATATGTTTATCTCAACAATGAATATGACTTTGTCAGCAGATTTACTCAAGCCTGCTAATTCATACGTTAATTCTACTCTCCTTTGGAGAAGACGACACCCATTAGGTAAACTTTGTCCTCAAAGATGGCAAATCACGTACTTGGCATCAGGGAAATACAAATCAAAACCACAATGAGATACCACCTCACACCAGTCAGAATGGCTAAAATTAACACGTCAGGAAATGACAGATGTTGGCGAGGATTCAGAGTAAGGGGAACCCTCTTACACTGTTGGGGGGAATGCAAGCTGGTGAAGTCACTCTGGAAAACAGTATGGAGGTTCCTCAAAAAGTTGAAAATAGAGCTACCCTATGACCCAGCAATTGCACTACTGGGTATTTATCCCAAAGATGCAAATATAGTGATCCGAGGGGGCATCTGTACCCCAATGTTTATAGCAGCAATGTCCACAATAGCCAAACTATGGAAAGAGCCCAGATGTCCAGTGACAGATGAATTGATAAAGAAGATGTGGTATAAATATATAAAACAGAGTATTATGCAGCCATCAAAAATGAAATCTGGCCATTTGCAATGACGTGGATGGAACTGGAGGGTATTATGTTAAGTGAAATAAGTCAGTCAGAGAAAGACAATTATCATTTCACTGATAAACAGAATTTAAGAAACAAGGCAGAGGATCACAGGGGGAAAGAGTTAAAAATGAAATAAGAGGAAACCAGAGTGGAGGACAAACCATAAGAGACTCTTGATCTCAGGAAACAAAGTGAGGGTTGCTGGAGAGCAGGGGAGTAAGGGGAAGGGGTGACCAGGTGATGAACTGGAGAGGGTATGTGTTGTGGTGAGCATTGCGTATTGTGTAAGACTGATGAATCACACACCTGTACCCCTGAAATAAATAATACATTATATGCTAATAATAATAATAATTCACCATTTTGATATTGGTGATATCAATAATAATATTTGATATTTGATATTGGTGATATCAATAATAATTTACCAATTTCACACACACACACACACACACCAAAACACAAAACGGCTGGCAAATCACCAAATACCATGTACTCTGTTGCCGCTGACACTGCCACCTGTACTCCATATAGTATACAATTTATATTGTAAGTAACACAAAGAACCTGAACTGACAGAAAGCCATGGTTCCCCTTCTGTAACTAATAAGGCTGTCTCTTACTGCTGTCTATTTCATTAATCTGCATATTTTGCAGCTGGTTGGCAAGGCCACCATTGTTCATCCTTTCACGTGTTTGAGTCACAGGGATAGTTATGCTGGCTCATGCAGGTCTTTCCTTCTTCCCAAGGAGACCTATGGAACAGCTGGGCTCCGCCTCATGACCTACTCTTGTGTCCTATTAGACAGATTTCACTGGATGAGCACTGAACTGCCTAGGACTTTATCACTCTTGACTTGATCTGTGGAGCTCTTGAAACTTAAACTTCCATAAAGAGAAAGACAGCTATTATTACTTTTTTTTTTTTTTTACTACTGCTATCCCAATTTTAATTTTCACTGTTTTCTTGTTTTTTACTAATAAACTGGGTATATTAAACAATAAACCTATTTCTCATGAATCTGCCTTTCATCTCTACCACAGAAGACAGCAATTAATAAACATAAATAGCAGCCTGGCCAATTAATACAGACCTAATTTTCTCTTAAAACAAACAAGCAATGTCATTTGTTCTAAACTAGTGACAGAAAAGCTCTCGGCAGCAGTGGAGGGGATAAAAATGTCTCTCCAAAATGAGGCTACAGACACAAGATGAAAAGGAGAGAGGTAAAATCATCCAAAGTCATAGAGCAACACTGTCACATTAGCAAAGAAAAAAGAATGCAAACTCTGACATTTACACTCAAAATTTAACAAACCTTAAAATCAAAATATAAAATTAAAAATTTTAATTAAGATTCTAATTGTGATACTTACAATCTGATTCAAGTAACTCCAAATTCAATTAAGATATGTCCATATTATTGAGATGAAAACCATGATAATGTAGTCTTTGCATGTCTTGTACTGAGAAAGACAGTCCACAAATACTGTATGACAGAAACCAATCACAGTTATCAAGAATAAGAATGCCAATATTCAGTCATTTAAATTAGGTTGGGTAATTTTCTAGAAAAACGTTTAGTGCAATTTGAAGTAGATAGCTTTTTCCATTAATTTATCTATGTCTATTTTATAGATAATACAACATATGTTTGAAATTTTTCCACTCTTTCCTAAGAAAAAGAAAAACCTGGGTTGATTTAAAAGTAAGAAGTCAGGGGCCCTTGGGCAGGTTAGTCAGTTGAGTGTCTGACTCTTGATTTTGGTTCAGGTTATGATCTCAGGGTTGTGGGACTGAGCTTCATGTCCAGCTCTACACTGAGCTTGAAGCTTGCTTAAGATTCTCTCTTTGCCAGCCTGCTCCCCCTAGCTGCCACCCCCCACCCCCGCTCATGCTCTCTCTCAAAAAAAATAAAAACATAAAAGAAGTCAGATTTCAATTAGAAAAACTGAACTTTTGTGCAATAAACCAATATGTATTTTTCTTTTTAAAAGATTTTTATTCATTTATTTGACAGAGGGAGAGAGATCACAGATAGGCAGAGAGGCAGGCAGAGAGAGAGAGGGGAAAAAGGCTCCCAGCTGAGCAGAGAGCCTGATGCGGGGCTCGATCCCAGGACCCTGAGCCGAAAGCAGAGGCTTTAACCCACTGAGCCACCCAGGCGCCCCTCAATATGTATTTTTCTTGAGGTAGGGCATGTTTGTGGAAAGAATCCTAGACTTGGTTTTAAAGTATTCATTTTCAAGTTATTTATTAAGCTGAAAAGAAATATATTTTCTGTAACTTATTTAAGCCTACAAAAATCATACCTTTAGATACTGTTAATAACTTAAAGTTTTGATTTTTAAAATCACAATCAACATGGAATCAAAAAAGTAAATCCATTCTTTTTGTTAAACAAATTAATTTTTACAACTAATTCATGTGTTAGTAGGGAGTAACATAAATGTTGAAAAAATCATAAAATGTACAGTATTTCAAAAAGCATCTATTTCAAAAAGTTTTAGTATGTTTGGTAGACAGTGAGTACATTAGAGTAACTACTTAGTACATTGCAAGAAAGGTTTTTGCAAACATTTAGTAAACACAGTCATACCAGCATCCTGCTAGCTCTAGTCCTGTCCTATGTCTTTGCACACAGCAGCAGTTCTATTAACTAAACTGAACCTGAAGGACTCTGAAAGCTCAGAAGTGCCTTCCGTTGTTGTCGGTAAGAAATACGGCCACCAGAGCTTCTGAGTTCATTCTTATTTTGCTTTACTTTGTTTAACTCTAGTTCACCAAACACTGGTCATCCACATGTTGAATCTAACAGAACATTCACAAACAGGATGACTATAAGTAGATCATAGCAGTAATATTTTTGGTTGAATTTTTTCTCTGATCTATAATCAATACTCAGACAAGCTACTACTAGATTTACTAGATATAGATATAAGAAAAGAATGTCAAGAAAGGGTAAAATTAACCTTCAAGTCTACAAAAATAATCTGTCCTATGGAAATGATTAGCTTGGATATTAGAAGGGCTAAACTCAGACCATATCTGAGACAGATTAAAAATTCTTACACTGAAGTGATTAACAGGAGAAATAAACTGAATTTTTTTTTCTGGGCTACTCCAAATGTATACCTTTTAAAGTAAGGGCAAACGACTAAAACAGACATTTGTAATCATTAAGTTCAAAGGGCTAGTGAGGCTCATGGGAGAATGCTGGACTTGGATGGAAATAAAAAGTATGAATAAAGCAGATGTAGAGATTAGGGAATAATGCAACAAAAATAAGGAGAGGGAAAGGAAGCAAAAGGAAGAGAGGAAACGAGAGAAAAGAAAAGAAATGGAGATGAAACCAGTGTACCAACAAGAACTATTCTAACTATACCACAAGGACAGCTGATGAGCAGACCGGAGTAGGCCAGTGCGTAAGCAGGATCCTAGGAGGAGCTCCTGGGTGGCTCAATCAGTTAAGCATCGGACTCTAGATTTCACTCAGATCAAGGCCTGCGTCCAGTTCTACACACTCAGCATGGGGTTTGCTTCAGGTTTCCTCTCCCTCCCCTTCTCTCCCTACACATACTTGTGCACACGCATGCCCTCTCTCAAAATTAATAACATCTTTTGCACGCCCTCTCTCTTTCTCTGTCTCAAAATAAATAAATAACATCTTTAAAACAAAAACAATAAGTACTCTAGGACTGACCTAAACTCTGCAGGAAGGAGAAGGAACTACAACCAGCAGCAACAGAGCCCTAAGTAATAGACAGTAAGTCTGCCATTCCTGGACGTAACTCAGGATGTGACTGAAAGGCAGAAGTTATTTTTCAAAGAAAACTAGAATTTCTAGAAGGAAGAAACAATGTTCAATGGGGTTTAAATATATCTCTGTTTTCTTAGAAATTAAGACATCAAGTTAAATGGAATTAAAATTAAAACTTAAAAAAAAAAAAAGACTGCAAGTATTTTACAGTACATCCTGGTAAAACACCTTTCCCTTCATATTTTATTGCAATTTTTCAGATAACCAAATTTATAAAGTTATATACACTTTTACTGAGAAACAAATTATTTTGTCAACGGTGAGAAAAATATTTACAGTTTTTATAGTTAAAGCAATCAAGTTACATGCATGGGAAAAAAATGTTGTTTTCTCATTGACTGGAATTTCAATTTGTGAGATGGTGGAATGGAAATGTAACGGTATGTCCTCACTTTTCTAATTTTTACTAGAAAGACTGAGGTGTAGTAAAAAACAAAGAAAGACCTCCCCCACCCCCACCAATACACACACACACACACACACACACACACACACACACACACTAAAGAGTCAGACAAATTGTAACCCTTCGTTCAAAGATTATTTTCCTAAGGAAGAGCAACTGATCTGGATAGTTATTTCCTCACCAGTATTCCTCTGAATTAAGAAACCTCTGGAGTAAGAGACAGATTATGCTTTTTGGTCAATCTTTCTGAGACTCAATCTTCCCATCCACTGCAAAAGAGAATGCTAACCGTTGATACGCATATGAGCAGCAGATGTTAGCACAGATCAAACAATCTTTGAAAGACCACAGTGAGGCTGCTGCCAATTGTCACAGCCCGTAAGGCAAAAACCCAAATGCAGTTTCCCATTTCACAATCTCACCACTTTTGCTTAACAGACAGCTGCTGTAACAATTCCCAGTTGCCTACTGCAAGTATGTAGGAAGAGACGTAGCAAATACATTGCTGTATCTAGTAGGCTGGAGATGTTCTAGGGTTTCTATAAGGAAATGCTGCTGGACTACATCCTTTAATTCAAGTCAGGCAGCGCTGTCCAACAGAACTTTGTGCGATGACAAAAATATTTGGTATCTTCTCCATCCAATACGAGAGCTGAAAGGTGGCAAGTCCTACTGAGAAAATGAGTTTTATTTTTTATTTATTTTTAAAAGATATTATTTATTCATTTGACAGAGAGAGAGACACCGACAGAGGGAACACGAGCAGGGGGAGTGGGAGAGGAAGAAGCAGGCTTCCCGCTAAGCAGGGAGCCGGATGTGGGGCTCCATCCCAGGACCGTGGGATCATGACCTAAGCTGAAGGCAGACGCTTAACGACTGAGCCACCCAGGTGTCCTAAAAAAGTGAATTTTAAATTTTATTTAATCTCAATTAATTTTCACTAAAAGTCACATGGTCAGTGGTTATACTACTGATGGCACAGTTAGAGAATCTGTAACTAATGGTCCGAATGAAGTACTATCTTCATCACAAGATATTTTTTAAAAAATCACATTCTCCTCCTTTGGTTATCGTTATTTACATTATTTACATTTGTTATATTCTTCTAGATTTTTTCCTGATATGCTGAATATATTCATGAATTTAAACATGTATATATGCATGCATTAAACTAAACACATACAAATGCATACTAGACATTTTTAAAGTAGATCTACAAAATCCTATGGGTATTAAGAATTATTCTACATTAACACAGTAAACCCTTGATAGATATCAGCCATTATGATGAATGACTACATAATATAACATTATGAAACAGTCCGTCACTGTTGAAAATTTATGTTTTTGTTCTTATAAAAAGCCCTGCAGTGAATATATTTGTCTATCTCTTTGTTCTATTTGGAGGAATATTTCTTTAGAATACACTTGTAGAATTGGATTTGATGGGTCAAATGTCTCTTTTTCGGACTGTGGAGAACCATTATCAAATCACTACACAGAAAAGAACCAATGAAAAGACAAAACTCTTTTGAAAAGAGTTTTCTCTTTTCAAATACAAACCTTACAAACCCCTATACCCATATCATTAGGGAGAAGAGATAATGGTGATAATGGTTTAATCGTGGATATGATTTAGTTTACAAAGATCTCACAATTACCTTAAGAAAATCCTTTGGTTGATGCTGAAATTAAAATGAACAGTATTCCTGTGTCCTTTTGGAGACTCACATGCCCCATTTCGCCACTGAAGAGCTCCATGGGGGCAGCACTTTCCCTCCCCCACTCAGCAGATTACTACTCTCCAGTTAAACATCAGGCAAAGTAACTGGTTTGTCTCTAGGGCTATTTTATATAGAACATATTTATCTTGAAATTAAAGAATCACACTCAAGTCAGCATTCTATTCACATTATGAGACATACAGGGAACCTCACAAGAAATCAGCAGACTGCAATCTCCCACTTTCCTGCCCAATCTAAGGCATATGTTCATGGAATGGAACCACAGTCACCCACACTATCTATATCTCTCTGGATTATTCTTTCAGCATAAACAAATTAAATGTGCAAATGGTGTGACTTTATAGGATGTTTAACACATTCTATATTTTTGTGTGTAAAATGAAAGATGGGAAAGAAGGAGGAAAAAAACTGAAGAGTGACAAAAAAGGTGTGTATGCACATAAGAGAACTATTTTTAAACCTGAAATGTGTCCTCTTCTCCCCCTCCCCATGTGCAGTGTCATTTCAACGCTCTACTGCTTATAATAGACAGTGGTTAATCCCCAGAACACAGGATGGAAGATCTCATGTTGTTTTCAAGTTCTGCCAGGTATTTTTAAAATCACAAATAAGAAGGCACATTCCTTCTTTACCCAAGTGAAATCTAGAAAAAGTTATGTTTAAGGCAAGCTCAACATTTTAGAGGCAGAGGATGGTATTTTCTTGCATTGCCTTGGAACCCCTGTATCCTTTTTGAGTCATCTTCATTTACCCTATGGGTTAATAGAAAAATATATAATGGGATTTAAATATAATGGGATATAAATGGGATTTAAATATTTGCATAATTTGTATCCTTTTAGCTAGCTACTATGAATGAGGGTAAATGGCCCAGCAGTTTCAGGTCCAAACTCAAAAGAAGTAAGCAACTGGAAAACACATTCTCTTGAGAGTTCTATGTCTTATTCTGCATCTTATTCCCTATTGTGTCGCATATAAAAGGTTGACCACATTCCAGGAAACATTTGTTCATAAAAAGCTCATTTACTTTCTTGAAGGCGATGGAAAGTTAAATTACTGTGCTTATGAGACAAGTAATAAGGGGAAGAGACAGAATTAAAAGGCCACAGGAACCCATAATAGTTTAGAGTCCAATTAGCAAATCTAGATGGAAAAATAAGGTAAAAATCTAAATTGATCTGATAGGCATAGGCTCAATTACTTACAGAAAGACAAAGTCTGAATAATATTCTGAGCTTGAATGTGAAATTTATCTCATTAAATAAGGTTATGGGACTTAACTGAAATACAAAAAGATTCCAGAGGTGGGCGCTAAACTATGTGATCAGTCATTTAATCAAAATACTGTACAGGTTAGATTAGTTACCTTTTTTTTTTAAGATTTTATTTATTTGAGACAGAGAGAGGGAGCACAAGGAAGGGCAAAGGGAGAAGCAGACCCCGGCTGAGTAGGGAGGCAAATGCGGGGCTCAATCCTGGGACCCTGAGATCATGACCTGAGCCCAAGGCACACACTCGACTGAGTCACCCCGGCGCCCTAGATTAGTTACTTGGGACAGATTTTCTCCAAAAGGCACAAAAATACTAAAAAACAAAGCTATAAAATTCACCAGGTAGGCCTGTGATTTTTAAAATTTGATACATGTATATATCATGAGATACTGTGAACACATCTATCACCTCACACAGTTATAACTGTATGTGTGTGTGTGCCTGGTGTGAGAACTTTAAAGACCTACTCTCTTAACAAATTTCAAATATACAACACTGTATTAGCCATGGCTACCCTGTTGTACATTATATATAACTGGAGGTTTGTATCCTTTGACCACCCTCGCTGGTTTCCCTCACCCTTGGCAACCATCAAGCTGCTCTGTTTCTATGAATTTGGGTTTTTTGTTTTTTTTTAATTCCACATAAAAGTGAGAGCACACAGTGTTTGTCTTTCTCTGACTTATTTCACTTAGCATAATGCCCTTAAAGGTCATTCATGTTGATGTAAATGACAGTCTGTTCTATGTCTTGGCTGTTGTAAACAATGTTGCAACAAACAAGAAAGTGTATCTATCTCTTCCAGATAATGATTTCATTTCCTTTGGAAATATATCCAGAAGTGGAATTGCTAGATTATATGGTAGTTCTATCACCGATTTTTTGAGGAGCCTCCATACTGTTTCCAGAGTGACTGCACCAATCTGCAGTTCCACCAACAACGGAGAAGGGGCACCCTTTTCTCTATATCCTCACCAGCACTTATCTTTTGTCTTTTTGATAGTAGCCATTCTAATAAGTGTGAGTGATAGCACATTGTGGTTTTGATTTGCATTTCGATGATGATGAGTGCCGTAGCCGTGGAGCATGTTTCCATGCTCCTGTTGGCCATTTGTATATATATCCCCTTGGGAAAAATGTCTATTCAAGTCTACCAATTTCTAAGTCACATTATTTGTTTTGTTTGCTTTTGAGTTGTAGGAGTTCTTTATATATTTTAGATATTAATGCCTTGTCGGATATATAGTTTACGAGTACTTTTTCCCATTCTGTAGGCTGCCTTTTCACTTTACTGATTGTTTCTTTGGCTTTATAGGAGCTTTTCATTTTGATGTAATGAAAATGTAATTTTACTTTTTGCTTTTATTGTTGGGATTCTGGTGTCATACTCATAATATCATTCCAAGACCAATGTTAAAGAGCTTTTTCCTATGTTTTCTTCTAGGAGTTTTATGGCCTCAGTTCTTACACTTAAGTAATCTTCAATGTCTCATGAGATGATTTTGTTGAGTCCTGCAAGGTAGGGGTCCACTTTCATTATTTGGCATGTGAATATCCAGTTTTCCAGAAGCACTCATTGAAGAGACTATCTTTTCTCCATTCAATACTCCAGGCTCCCTTGTCAAATATTCGTTAACCATACATGTAGGGTTTATTCTGGGCTCCTGATTCTGTTTCATTTATCTATGTGCGTTTTTAATGCCAGTAACGTACTGTTTTATTATAGCTTTGTAACATACTTTGAAATCAGGAGGTGTGTCACCTCCTGCTCTGTTTGCTTTCTCCAGATTGCTTTGGCTGATCAGAGTTTTTGTTGTTCCATATGAATTTTAGGGTTTTCTTTTTTCTGTAAAAAAAATACCACAGGAATCTTCATAGGGAATGCACTGAATCTGCAGGTGGATTTTGGTAGTATAGCTATTTTAAGAATATTAATTCTTCTAATCCATGAACATGATGTATCTTTCTATTTATTTATGTCTTCTTCAACTTCTTCAACATTGTCTTAAAGAGTTTTTAGTATACAGATCTTTCACTTCATTGGTTAAATTTATTTCTAAGTATTTTTTTTTCTTTCTGATGGTATTATAAATGAGATTATTTTATTTTTCAGATAATTCACTGTCATTGTATAGAAATGAAACTGATTTTTGCATGTTCATTTTGTATTCCACAATTTTATCAAATTCACTTACTAGTTCTAACAGTTTTTTGGGAGTCTTTAGGATTTTTTATATATAACAGTATGCCATCTGCAAACAGAGACAGTTTTACTTCTTATTTCCGATCTGGATGCTTTTCATTTCTTTTTTTGCCTGATTGCTCTGGCTAGGACTTCTAGTATCATGTTGAATACGAGTGGTGTGAGCGGGCACTTTTCTTCCTGATCTTAGAGGAAAAGCTTTCAACCTTTCACTATTGATTATATCAGCTGCAGGCTTGTCATACATGGCCTTTATTATATTGAATACATTCCTTCTATACCCTCTTGTTGCTAGTTTTTATCATGAATAAGTGTTGGATTTTATCAAATGCTTTTTCTGCATCTACTGAGATGATGAGTGATCCTTAAGTGGTAAGGATGGTGAGGGTAGTAAACACTGGCTGTGATGGGGCCTCTCACTACATATATATATATATATAACACACATATATATATATTTATATTTATTTTCAGGTTTTATTTATTTATGACAGAGAGAGAGCAAGAGAGGGGATACAAGCATGGGGGAACTGGAGAGGGAGAAGCAGGCTCCCCACCGAGCAGGGAGCCTGATTCGGGACTCAGTCCCAGGACACTGGGATCATGACCTAGGCTGAAGTTAGATGCTTAATGACTGAGCCACCCAAGTGCCCCTGGAAAATATTCTTTTTTTTTTTTTTTTTTAAGATTTTGTTTCTTTATTTGACAGAGAAAGAGATCACAAGTAGGCAGAAAGACAAGCAGAGGGAGAGGGGCAGACTCCCTAATGAGCAGAGAGCCTGATGTAGGGCTCGATCCCAGGACCCTGAGATCATGACCTGAGCTAGAGTCATGACAGACAGAGTCTCGACCCACTGAGCCACCCAGGCGCCCCCCTGGAAAATATTCTTAACCCGTTTTTTTGTTTTGTTTTGTTTTGTTTTTTTAGGTGTAGGGGAGGCTCATGCTAATTTCTTTGGCGGGTGGGTAGGGGGTAGTGCTCAGTACGTGGTTCATATGGGCACACAGCAAAAACTGAACTGATGCTCTCCAATTTTCAACTTCAGCTTTTCCTTGTTTTAAGAAAGAATACGGTGCTGGTGCTGCAACAGCCTTCTTGGGACACTAAGGGAAGACCTTGTTGGAGAAACTGATCAGCAGAGCAGCAGCAGAACCCAGAAATAGATACATCAGTCGAAGTGAGCATTAAATTGAAGCAGGCTCTATCTCGAGACTGTTCAGCTATGAGAATCAGTAAATTCCCATTTAGCTTGAGTTTCTCTTGTAATTGTCAGGAAACGTCAAGAAGAAACATTTTATACTGGATCAAAATCTCTTGGAGTCTCATAGGTGGACTTAACAATAGATGAGCTATTGCTCTCCTTCAGACTCCCAGCTGCTACATACTGGATGGAAATTCAGATTGTGCCTTTGTTGGGAGTGCTCACGACCACCCTCAGGCTCCATGATTCACGAGAGGGTCTGATAAGTCCCAGGAGTTGTTCTATTTATGACTGTTATATATTACAGCAAAAGGACTCAAAGTAGAATCAGAAAGAGAAAAGGCACTTAACGTGAAGTTTGCAGAAAACCACGCATATGCTTCCAAGAGTCCACCAGTGGAGTTACCTAGGATGCCTAACTTCTTCAGCACAGGGTTGTGATAAGACCCGTGAAATGTTGTGTACCTGAGAAGTTCATTAAGGAATCAGTGCCTAGCGTTTTTACTGGGGGCTAGTCACATATGCATTCTCTGTCTAGAACATATAAAAATTCAGTCCCCTGGAGGGAAAATAAATGTATAAACCACATTGTTTGTAAAAACAGTTTAGACATGGTACACTGTAAGCTGCTCCTGCCATTTACAGAAAGTTTGAAATCACTGTAGGCAACATTTATCATTCAAGTTCTCAACCCCAGCCAAAGGCCAACCTTACAAACCAGCATTTCTATGGATATCAACCGCAGGTCTGGCATGCTAACTCCTCTTTGCACGCTCCCTTTCTTTCTTTGGGATACTTCAGGACTTCGTTTTAGGGCAGTCTCTCTTTGAATTGAAACCCACCACATTCTGTGGACAGTGTTCTTGTTAGGCTGGACATCATAAATACTGTAGGTGAATTCAGTGTCCTGCCATCTGCCCTCTTCTGATAGAAGGGTGGACCTCATTTTAAGCTCCAGTCTGTCTTTATGTGCTCTGCTCTGCTGCGGCCACGTAAACTAGACTACTGGCCACTGGAGAACAAGGCAATGTTCTATTTATTTTTGTATCCAGAGTTCTTAGTGCATCTTAGTATATTTGTTGGATAGATCCTTGCATTCTAAAATGTCAACCTGTTAGTATAGTATAACTCCTCTACTAACAGATTTTCAGCATTGCTTTTCTGCTGTATCCTTGCTCTTTTGAATACATGAATACATACTTATGCACACACAACAGGCTCGCCACTTTCTGACACAAGTAAGCAAACTAACCAAGTCTCAGCATTGCAACGGCTACTTCAGTTTACTGCTTTAGCTACACGTTACTAACTTAACACAAATATGCCTATAGAATAGAACTAGTGTCCATATAAATAATTGTAAAATCAGAAAAATCAGTTGCTGGACTTATCAGAAAGACAGTCAAGTTGTGTGTGTGTGTGTGTGTGTGTGTGTGTGTGTGTACGTACATATATATATTTTAATATTCCAAACACTGTACTGAAGCAAAGTGGTGAGCATCAGGCAGGTAGGAGACCTTCACAGACAATAGCCTGCGATCAGCATTTTGTCTTGCTGCTCTAGCTGCTCTCCGCAGATCCCAGATGTAATGTGCTCATAAGCAGCCTGTAATACTGTTCATCCGAGACGCACAGTGTGCTGTGAGTACGGAAACCTCCCTCTGTGGGAAGCATGGCTACAGATGACTAGCTGAAAATAAAACTAAACTCCAGGATAAAGTTACTACCATGCTTTAAATTAAGTGTCTGGAGGGGCTGCTTCATTTGCAGGGTATTTCCCTGCCTCACATTTACAAACACAGTCTAAGAATACAGTGACCCTGGAACAACACAGCCATGCAGGTTTTTCCCCAATAAATACAGTACAACAAATGTATTTTGTCTTACGGTTTTCTTTTCTCTAACTTTATTGTCAAAATACAGTATTTAATGCATACAACATACAAAGTATGTGTTAATTAACTGTTCATGTTACTGGTAAAGCTTCTGGTCACCAGTAGGCTATTAGTAGGTAAGCTTTTGGAGAGTCAAAAGTTATACACAGACTTTTCAGCTGTGCCGGGGGCTGGTGCCCCTCACGCTTATGTTGTTCAAGGGTCAACTATACTCCCTTTAGTAAATAAGTAAATTTAGTAAACAAGCCATTTTAAGCAAAAGTACAGTAGATGTGTATGAGTAAAGCTTCCTCCATTTAAGTCTTACAAATGTTGATTTTAATGTAGAATGCTACTCTCTAAGACATCTAATAACTATAAATATCAATATTCTAAAGCACACCGCAGAATCACACACCAAGAAAAATCTCAGAGAGCAATCATGCATGTCCTTTTAACCTAAGGGAAAAAGTCCTGCTATAAATTCAAGCAGATGCTGATATGGCCCTAGGCTTTTATTAAAACGCCTAGAAAAAATTTTTTCCATACTTCCATTTGTAACTCGTTCTGCTACCTCTCGTAGATGAGATATCCTTTGGAGTTTTTAATCAATATCTCTTTGGCTGCGATGAGTAATAATTTCTGTTAAGCTAAATTATATCTGGCATAAGCAGTATACGTACAATTTTACTTGTCAAGTGAAATCAAACATCTGATTAAAAGGATTCTTATAATATGAAAGGGATCCTAAATTCTGTAAACACTTCAACTTTATCATTATAGACAAACTTGTTTGTGATTAAATTCACCTACATCAGATAGGCTCTAATTCTTGCATATAAAAAACAGCTGTTTTCAACTGCAATTATTTTACGAGGCACAGGCTTTCTGCTGGCTTTTATACCTTTCCAGTCCTCAATCCCCCAAGGCAGTAACTCCAGTTCTCATTTCCTATCTTAAGGAAAGAAATCCAGGCTGTGGGCAAATTACCACCTTAATTACTACTGAATCTCTATTTGAATAACTAAGCAAGCTTGTTAACTAAATTTCATCAGAGGTAACTGTCCCTACTGCCTGTGGGAATTAAATTTTTATGTACATACATGCATACTCACACATATTAGATATATAAATCAAAAGATAACTTTCCCTGGTGTTTCATCTAATCTGAAAGAAATAGTTTCATTTCCGTGATACTTAAACCTGCTTTTCTGTTCCACTGGGTCTTTGCTTTGTTCTATGTTGCCGAGCAACTGAGAGGATGAGGATGGGGTGCTGGCAGAGAATCTTAGCGGCATTATTCAGGCCAAGGAAATATTAAATCACTTACTAAAATTCTTACTAAAGTGAGCACTACTAAAATGTAGGGAGTTCCTATGTGTTCTGTGATTATTTTAAATTAAAGGTTGATAACATGAAGATGATGGCAGTAATGTTTATCCACTTCCCTTGAAGTATGAGAGTAGGTCAAATGATTATGAGGGAAGACAAGGTAGATAAACTTGTTTTGTAATGTCTATTAGGGAGTAAAAATGTACACTTGACCTTTTTATAAATAGTCAATTACCTCAATTTTTGTCTCTTGTTTAGATTTCTTTCATTTTGTATAATGAGCTATTTATAGGAAGGAACTGAGCAAATTAACACATAAATCAAGGTAAATGAACAGAGGTTTACTATATTTATATGCTATCATATTAATGCTTAATTAGTTGTTTTTATCGGAGTTTTGTAATCCTTTACAATCTTTTTTTTAATTAAAATAATACATAAACCTTCTAAATAGGAAAGCCATTCTATTTCATTGGCTTTTATAAGTAAGGGTATGTCTTTCAAATATTTATATATTCATAAAAATTCATCAATATATGAAACGATGAAAGAGAACATACATGTATTATTTATAAGCCTAGTGGGCAAATTTAAATTGTTTACGACTTCCTTATTTTTCTCAGTTGAGAAATGAAATATATGTTCACTGACTTTACGAGCTGATCTCTAGTTTCCAAGATTCCAAAAATTTAATTGTGGCACTTGGTATGACTTTTCTCATAGAAAAAAGAAGCTAGAGGCCCAGTGCTCTCACAGAATTCTATTAAATCCATAATGTACCTGGTATATACTACTAATAGGATATAGAACCTATCCACAATGTGCAGTCATGTTTTAATGGAAAAGAGTCTTAAATGATCAGTTTTGAGTACTACAGTTATATATCCCCTACATATATCTTAGAAATACAATCAGGTTCATCTCACTAACCTTCTGGCCTATGAAACGGAAATCTCTAAATGTCTGAAAAGTATTTAGACTACATACTTGTCCTGGGAGTAATTTCTCTTTTGCACGCCATTGGAACTGGCCTACCTGCTTCCTTCTCCATTGATTCTGCATCTACTTCAGCCTAGGTGCTCTCTCCTTCCCTGGCTACCGGAAAGAGAATGGAGCCCGAGAGTCTACATTTCCTACCAACTTTCTAAGAACTAAAAAAAAAAAAATTAATTTTATTATATTTAAAAAGGGGCATAATCAACAAGGATAGAAATAAGTAGTGCTCACAAGGTGTCTCCTGCATACATATATTTTCCATGTTTAGAAACCTCGAGGACAGAGAATAACAGAAGAAAATTAGTATTTTGTACTCATCCATTTTCAAATAAAAAAAAAAAAAATAGATTATACTAAAATCTATCACATACTGCTGTGAGATCTAAACATATAAATTTTCCAATCATGTAATTCCTTGATAAGTCACTTCTTCTAATTACTAAATTCTAATTTAAATATGCTTTTCTTTTCTAAAATTAGTTTTACAAGATGAGGAGGGCATTTATAATATGACTAACAAATTTACCCAATAACAAAATATGAACAGCTTGTATCTGTCAATAATGTGGCAAAAAAAAAAAAAAATCATTTAATTTTTTGGATTCCATACTCTCTGTTTTGCCTACCATGAATATTTCAGCAGAAAGTGTTAGTCTTTAATTTATCATCATGATATTACTGAATACTCATGACATACTTAGAGATATCGCTGAATGCTCATGACACACTACTTATAAACGTATCCAAAGTGGCCAAAAAAAACCAAAACCAAAAACAAAAAAAAGCAAAAACAAAAAACAGATCAAAACACAATGTTGACTCTATGAGTAAATATAAGTCTTTGTATACAAATAAAGTTTTGAAGATACAGATATGACGACTATTTAGAAGGTGAATTTGAAGTTCTTTAGCTGTGAAGTCAACATGCTAAGAGGCTTAATTTTAAATTCAGCCCCATTTTTTTTTTTTAAAGATTTCATTTATTTATTGAGAGAGAGAGTGAGAGAGAGCATGAGCTGGGGGACAGACAGATGGAGAGGGAGAAGCAGACTCCCCACTGAGTGGGGAGCCAGATGTGGGGCTAGACCCAGGACCCTGGCATCATGACTTGAGCTGAAGGCAGATGCGTAATGACTGAGCCACCCAGGCGCCCCTAAGTTCAGACCCATTTTTAACTATTATGTTGGACAATTTATTTAATCTAAGTTGTTCAAACAGTGGTAATAAAATACACTTAAGAATTTCAGTGGGAAATAAATGAGAAAATGCAGGTAATGTACCCATGCGGGTACTCAATGAATATCAGTTCTCTTATTTCTCTTCAGTTGTTTTTGTTTTTGGAGGGCAGGGTAAGAAAATGAGGGTAAGTAAGATACACAGGGAATCCATAAATGCTGTTCTTTCCTCTCTGCCTTTCCACGTCCCCAGGTTTCAGTAATAAATAACAGGTGTTTGAAATAAAAGGCAAATTAAAATGAGCTCTGGCATTTTACCTCAATAAAAAAAAATGGAGGGGGTGCCTAGGTGGCTCAGTTGGTTAAGCAGCTGCCTTCAGCTCAGGTCATGATCCCAGGGTCCTAGGATCAAGTCCCACAGCGGGGTCCTTGCTCGGCGGGGAGCCTGCTTCTCCCTCTGCCTCTGCCTGCCTCTCTGCCTGCTTGTGCTCTCTCTGACAAATAAATAAAATCTTAAAAAAAAAAAAATGGGGGAAGGAAAGGAAGGAATCCTGACCTACTCTTCCGTCTGGAGTAATTAAGGTACTATGTGTCCCCCTTTTTAAGAAGGGTGCTTTAGAGTCCCTTAGAATGCCCCAGACCTCGTTACCTGTCTCCCTGTGCCTTACTATCTACTGTGTCCTATGCAAATATGCAAATATATTTCCTTCTTGAATAAAGTTCAAACTTATAAGCAATCCTAGAAAGTGGTATTATTATAAGAATATGCCAATTTTTAATAATTGCTACACCATAATAAACATATCTGTATTTTTATAATGTAACCATTTCTTTGAAGTAAATGTCTTTTAGTCTATTCATGGATGGCGAACGATGGATTTATGCTCTACCCTCCCCTACGGTACAGTTAATCCTAGGGGAAACCTCAGTGATTTTTTTTTTTAAAGGAAATAACCACCGTCAAGCTACCAATGTGGTATAGGTAATATTTTGATAACTCTAAGGTACTTTTTTCAGACCTAACCATTGCCTGGCTTTAACACACGAATACATTTGGAATACTAATATGCCTGCCTCCTGTTAGATGGATATTCTCTTCTGTTCTCCGGCACTCCATCTGTTACGGCAGAGGAAATCAACAACCTTGGGAACCCACAGAACACGTCTGACAGCTGCAGGACTCAGATTCTCAGTTCAACAAATTGTGATTCACTAAGACTCTCTGACAGGAAAAACATCTTCTACTACAACGTAGTGGGGCGATGTGTTAGTGCGTATGAACCTGAGTGAGTGTGTGTGTGTGTGTGTGTGTGTGTGTGTGTGTGTGTGTGTGAGAGAGAGAGAGAGAGAGAGAGAGAGTGTGTGTGTGTGTGTGTGTGAGATATATGTATGGTTTAATTAATTTAGCTAAAGGAAGAAGAACATGCCCCCAATTTTTTATTTTAATCACAACAGGTGTATCACTGCTCTTTCCTGAGCTTAAGTTAAGGCAACACTGTATTCTATTATGTGTTCCTACTACACCCCGAGAGTACAGGGCGGAGTGATCATGTCCAAAATCTCACCCTAGCAAACATATCCTCATCTTGACTAAATTCAGCTTAAAATAACAATAAAATTATGTCTTTCATTAATGCCCACCTTTTATTTCCATTAAAACATCACCATTGTCCTAATGCTTTTTTTCACTCACTGACATTATTGTAAGGTCAATTATTTTGTCTGGTCACTAAATATGAATGCTGTTACAGGTATACAACCTGTTTTGTTGTTGTTTTATGACACTGTGAGTTCATCCTGTTGTTCTTGGTTATAACTAGATTTAATACAAATTAGGGAGCCAAAGAAAAAGTACAAGAGGAACTATAGAAAGGGGTTTTTATATAGCCTCTGGTCTTTCTTGGCATTTGCTCCACCCTTCAGCTTATATTGCTTTTCAATGTAAAATCACTACCCAAAATTTACATTGTTTTTTTCTCTTTTTCTGGTTACTTCTAGACAAACGTCCACTTCCACTGCCTTCTGCAGGGCTGGCATCCTTCCCAGAAACAGGTTTGAGAAGTTTCTGACTATCAAGGAAATTACTGAGCAATAAACTAAGTTGAAATTCAAAATTAAAGTCTTCTACCTAAAAATTAAAAAACAAAACAAAAAGATTTAGGGGCAGGAGGGGTGTGTCCAAAAACTAGGATTGCACAGACAGGAATAGGAAATGATTTAGGATCAGGGGTGTGGAAGGCAGGCTGCCAGGCTGCTGGCAGAGGGACAACACGGTTTAGTCACATGCAGCTGCTCTCTATGGGAGCTTCCTGCCTCTGCCTCTGCCTCTGCCTCTGCCTCTGCCTCTGCTTCTGCAGAAATTCAGGGCTGCTTCCGACACTCCGATCAGAGCGTGCTCACTTAGTCCTGACTCTTGGGATGATCTGGAAGCAGGAACTGGCCCAGTCTCCAGGAACCATGGAGAGAAGGGCTCTCGGGAAGCCTCTGCTTCTCCCCCTCAGTGGTTAATTTCCCAAGGAAGCTTCCCTAAGATTCTGGTAATTTCTAGGCTTAGGGACAACATACATAATTAAGTTGTGTACCTTTTCCCTCTCAAATTAAGGATGTATTTGATAATCATCTGTGAAAACTCTCTTGGCCTTGATTCTCATTTGCATCTTCATCCATAATAACAGTAATTAATCATAATATATAACAATTAGTTCTACTAGGACTACCAGTTTTGGACAAGATGAAGAACTACCACAGGCTGCTGGACTCCTTTTGCAGACAAATCCCAAAGATATTACAGATAATACTGAATCTTCGTGGTTTTCAGAACCTTAGTTAGCAAAGGAAACAACAATAACAGCAAAAATACCAATAGACAAGAAAGCCCAGGAGAGGGGCACCTGGGTGGCTCAGTCGGTTAAGCGTCTGCCTTCAGCTCAGGTCATGATCCCAGGGTCCTCGCATTGAGCACTGCACTAGGCTCCCTGCTTAGCAGGGGGTCTGCTTCTTTCTCTCTCCCTCTGACCCTCCTCCTCCCAACACCATCCCTCACCCCACCCCGACTTGTGCTCTCTCTCAAATGCATAAATAAAACCTTAAAAAAAATCAGGGGAGCAGAAAGAAGCTCTCCTAATATGGATGGCAAAGATAAACTTGAAAGAGGCAGAGTCAATAGCCACAGAATGAAGATGGACTGAGAAGGGCTCAATCTGGCCCTTTCTCTCTCCCAGAGTTCCCTGATTAAAGTATCACTTGCCTAGTCATCATGATGCAACCAAAAAAGTAGCCCCTCCGAGTACCATTCAGAAATAACAAGGTAACATCATGGCAGCTCTGGAGTTCTGCCGGAGCATGGAGCCTAACCCAAAGATTGCAGGCCCAAGTGTTCCTTCCCCTTCTCTTCTACACCTAAGTAAACTCCAGAGGGCAGAGATTTTTGTTGGTTTTCCTTCCTCAGACTGAGGGTAATATCTGGTACATAATAGGTATCCACTAAACAGTCGATGAATGAAAGAGTGAAGCAAAATGAAAGTGATTTTGGTGGTGTCCACAGATGCCTAGCCTAGGAGAGGTACCAGTCTCACAAGATGTACCACACAACAACAGATCCTCTTTGAAAAGTATCTTGCAGGATGTGTTCCATCAGGAAGAGAAATGAATTCCAGATCAAACAACAAGGGAATCAATTGCAAGTAACAACACAGTAAATTGAACAAGAATAAAAAAATATAGAACAGGTTGCCTGGGTGGCTCAGTCGGTTAAACATCTGACTCTTGATCTCAGCTCAGGTCTTGATCTCAGGGTCGTGAGGTTAAGCCCTGCGCTGGGCTCCTTGTTAAGCATGGAGCCTACTTAAAAATTCAGTACCATATATAGAACAAAAACTCCATATGATGCCAACATGAAAAGAGAGGTCATAGTAGGGAGGTAAGTTCAAAGACTGGTAAGATTCTTACTGAGGGAGAACACAGAGATATTTTTACACATTAGAAGAGAAAAACAAATAAAATCAATCTTAATAAGTTAGAGGTATTGGTCAAAAGAAAAAAACCAGAATTTCTAATTTTCAAACAAAAAGAATAAAGCCTGAATTGTAAACAGAAAGTAGGAAAGGAGAAAAAAAAAAAAAAACATGGCGAATAACAACATGAAACAAGATGGCAGAAATAAGTGATGATGACTAAAAGTCATGAGAACAAAAAGAACAGCATAGGCATTATAGTCAACGGTACTATAAAAGTGTTGTATGATGACAGATGGGAGCTATGCTCGTGGTGAGCACAGCAGAATACAGAGTTGTTGAATCAGTATGTTTTGTACCTGAAACTAATGTAACATTGTGTGTCAGCTATACTTCAATTTAAAAAAATGGCAGAAATGAAGCTTTCATAGAAAAAATATAAGAATACATTTGTCATATTCAGTGATCAAAGTCTGACTCAAATCAGATTTACAAAATATCTAGCATTAAACTGTCCACAAAACACAAAGTAAGACTGGTGGAGGAGATGGAAAAAAATATATATAAGATAAATGTTAACCAAATGAAAAACTAAATACTAAATATTTAATATTAGAGCAATTATAAAAGATACATAATTTGTTCAAAAAGGCAGTATGTCAATATAGGTGACATATAATAATATACATAAGATATAATGCTCATAAATATATGTGCACCTAATATATAACCACTAACTGATAGAACCATGATAATAAATAGGTATAATTTTTCATTGGCAATTTTAATACAACTCTTTTAGAAATAGAGTAAAACAATTAACAAATACATAGTAAATGTGAATGTGAATTGTGAAATGTGAATTAACAACCACAATCTAAATACACAGTGCATAAACTTTACCTAACATGCTCATTTTTCTCAAGACTATATGAACATTTTATGTATTAAGACTACAAAGGACATCTCAACAAATTCCAAAAAAGCAACCTATACACCATAATGTCTTCATAAAATGCAATAAAACTTCACATCAATAATCTTACATAATACCCAGTTCTCATTACATCACATACGCTCCTTGATGTCCATCACCCAAATGAATTCACAGTTAAATGAAGTGGAAGTAACAAGACAAATTAAAAAATACTAAGAGCTGAATCACGATGAAAGTTCTACATGTCAAAGGCTGCGTGAGATGCACTTGAAGCAGTAGGGTGAAACGCAGAGCTCCAGATTTTTCACCTTAAATGAAAGAATGAAAAGAAACAAGCTAAGCAGTCTACATGAGAAATTAAGAAATGGAATGTCTGTTTACAACAGGTACCAAATCTACCCGACTACCTTAAACAATCAGAAAATCAGGTGAAATAGAATAAGAAACAGTCTCTCAGACTTTGAACAATAGGCAGCACAGGTCAGAGAACGCAGAGAAGGGGAGAATATGAGGTAAGCTGCGTCAGTGCCACTGCTAGGTCTCAGACTGTAGCACAGCGAGAGGGAACTCAAGAGGACTGAAGACGAGAGTGGCACGGAGAGTACTCCAGAGGTCTGCATCCCTTCTCCTGGAGTCGTTGGTGAGTAATGCTCATGCGTGTGTGTGAAGAAACTACTGAGGGCAGAGAAAGAAACACCAAATGAGCAGGTGGGCTCCCAGAGCTCAAATGGAGCCAAGAATAGTCTGTGTACCCACCCACAAGAGTGGACACACAGGGCATTGAGGAAAGTCCTTAGCAGGGTATCGCCTCAGTCGTGGAACAAGATTGAAACTGGTTCCAGAACTGCGCTGACAAAGCTTAAAAGCCTGGAAAGGACCATACTAACTCCAAGTAACTGAATTACGTCCTGTCAGGATCTGTGAAGGGTTTACGATTTTACCCTACCTGTATGATAAAAATTAGCCTGTTACTGTTTCACAGATGCCATAGTGGAAGACACAGACTCCTGGGTCAGAGATATGGGACTTTACTGAAGGCAGAACGAGTAACATGAATAATATCATATAGGTTGGCAATGGCTCTCTCTTGATCTGTAAGTATGTCAGGGGTAACACATGTGTCTATTTGGATACCTGCACACACAATGGGTTACATTATAGAAGGTAATACAACTTTTACAGCAAATGGGAACTTGCTTTTTCTCTACAGGAAAAGCATTACCTATCTCTCAAGATTGTGTGCTGCCAACACCACCTCGAGAAATGGCCTTATCACTGGTAAAGAATATATAAAAAGTCTTACAATTAAATTACAATGATTTATACAGTGCAATTAAATAAGGGCATAACACTCAGACAAGTTTTTACCAAAAATGATATATGAATAATAGAACCAACAACCCACTCTAGGGCAAGAATGTCACAGTATAGAAGTCCAGACCAAGACACAGGAGGCCTCTGAATTGCCTTCCTCCCATGCACACGACAGCTGTATAGCTACAAACAGAGCAATTTCCTCTGAGAAAAATCCAGAAACAAGTTGAGTGCCTCCTACACATTAGGTAACTGAGAAAAGAGCAACATTAAAATGGGTAGGAAAGGCTCTTGCCATAAACCCCAGCCTTGAGACAACAAACGTACAATTAAGAAGGAACCCTCAACTTCCAGTTTCTCCCTGAGAAGCCTAGGTTTGGGGCCACACATCTAGTGCCCCAACTTTTAAGGATGCTACCCAAGGGATAGACCTCCAAAAGGCCTAGCTCTGAAAGCCAATGGGCTTGCATTCATGAGTCCCACATGACTACAGCAAACAAAGAATCAGTTGTTAATGGGTGCATGGCAATTCTCCTTGGCTATCCCCCAGGATTTAGCACAAAAGGAACAGGCAAAAATGCCCACTCCCAGTCTTTCCCTGTAAGGAATTTAACAACATATCTTACCAGCTGCTGTTTCAGGGCCTAACTTCTAATCAGCCTGCACCAGGGTGCTTACTGCCATCCTCTTTTTGAGACACTGACAGGTGTTAGCACACCTTCAACTACTGGGAGACACTAAGTACAAAGATGGTGGTTTGGACAGTCATAAAGATTTGAGAGGAAACAAGGAGCTCGTGTTGGGTGATCAGTGAGTTTTGTCTCTTATACAAGATAGAAGATGCCAAGACTAGAAGATATGACTGTTTTATCTAATGTGCAAAACCGATATAGAGTGTCAAGGAAAATGAAGGAACAGAAATACATTCCAAACAAAAGAACAAGACATAGCTCCAGAAACTGATATTAATGAAATGGAGAAAAGTGACTTCCCAACAGAGATTTCAAAATAATGGTTATAAAGAGGCTCAATGAGGTGAGGTGAGGAAAGCAATGTATGAACAAAGTGAGAATGTCAACAAGATACAGAAAACATAAATAAGTACCAAACAGAAACAAGACAGCTGAAAAACACGGTAGGTAAACTGAAAATTCAAAGAGGAATTCAAAAACAAACTAGATTAAGTGAAAGAAAGGATCACAGGACTCAAAGATAGGATAATGGACTTTAGAAATTAAGAACAAAAAGAAAAAAAAAAGAAAGAGTGAAGATAGCTTAAGGGACTTACAGGACACCATTAAGTGTATCAATATATGTATCACAAGGGTCTGAGAAAAGGGCCAAAGAATATTCAAATAAATAATGGTTGAAAACTTCCCTGAAATAAGAAACAGATATAAAGCTCCAGGAAGCCCAAAGAGATCTAAATAAATTTAAAGAGATGCACAAAGAAAGAGACATTATAAATTGTCAAAAGTTAAAGATAAGGACAGAATTTTAAAAGCAACAGGAGAAAGGCAACTGGTTACCTAAGAGAATCCCCATAAGACTATCAGTGGATTTTTAAACAGACACTTTGCAGCCAGGAAGAAATGGGATGATACACTCAAAGTACTGAAAGAAAAAACCGTCAACCAAGAGTACTGTATGTGGCAAAGTTGTCCTTCATAAATGGAAGAGAAATAAGGAGGTTTCTAGACAAATAAAAGCTGAAAGAGTTCACTGCCACTAGACCAGTCTTATAAGAAATGTTAAAATTCTTCAAACAGCATATAAAACAGCAACAAAAATAATACTTAGCAATAAATTTAACCAAGGAGGTAAAAAACCTATACACTGCAAACTATAAAACAGTGAAGAAAATATGAAGATGACACAAATGGAAAGATATTCTGTGCTCATGGACTAGAAGAATTAAAATCTATGACATCAATTACTTAGCAAAAGACAGGAAAAAATGACTAATATACACAACATGGGTGAGTCTCAAAAGCAGTATACCAGTTAATAGAACCAGACAGAAAAGATTCCATACTATAGGAGTCATTCATATGAAATTCTGGAGAAGGCAAACCTTTAGCTACAAAAGCAGCTGAGTAGTTGTCAGGAGCCGGAGCTGAGAGGAATAGAATGAGTATAAAGTGTCATGAGAAAGGTCTCATCATGAGAAAGCTATGCTCTAATACGACTGTATATACATTTGTCAAAACTCACAACTCATACTTTTCACTTAAAAGTGGTGACTATCACAAAGAAGATATTTGCAAATGATATATCTGACAAAGGGTTATTATCCGAAATCTAAAGAACTTATCAAACTCAACACCCAAAAAACAAATAATCCAGTTAAGAAATGGGCAGAAGACATGAATAGACATTTTTCCAAGAAAGACATCTTGATGGAAAATATACTCAACATCACCTATCATCAGGAAATACAAATCAAAACAACAGCTGTCAGAATGGCTCAAATCAACCACATAAGAAACCATAGGTGTTGAGGGAAAAAGGGGAACCCCCTTGCACTGTTGGTGGGAATGAAAACTGGCACACCCACTCTGGAAAACAGTATGGAGATTCCTCAGGAAGTTAAAAAAAAAAAACAAAAAAACTATCCTACAATCCAGCTAAAAGGATACAAAAATACAGATTTGAAGGGGTACATGCACTCCAATGTTATAGCAGCATTATCGACAATAGCCAAACTATAAAAAAGCCCAAGTGTTCATGATGAATGGATAAAGAAGTATTACTCAGCCATCAAAAAAGAATAAAATCTTACCAACTACAATGACATGGACAGAGCGAGAGTATATTATGCAAGGCAAAATAAGTCAGTCAGAGAAAGACAAATACCATACGATTTCACTTAAATGTGGAATTTAAGAATTCTTTAATTCTTTCTTTAAGAAAGAAAACAGATGCACATATGAGAGAGGAAAAAAGAGGAACAAACTATAAGCGATTCTTAATAAAAAGGACACTAAGGATTGATGGAGAGAGGTGGGTGGGGGATGGGCTAGATAGGTGATGGGGATTAAGAAGGGTACTTGCTGTGATGAGCATTGTGTGTTCTTCATAAGTGATGAATCACTAAATTTTACTTCTGAAATCAATATTGCACTGTTTGTTAACTAACTAGAACTTAAAACTAAGGGAAAAAAGTGGAAAATTTTATTTATATAAACCATACCTCACTGGAGTTGAATATCTCCCTTCCAAATAGAATGATTAATAAAAACTAACTCTTTAAAAAGACTTCTAACACATACAGATAAACCTCTGGTAGGACTGATCAAAAAGGAAGATAGAGGAAATACAAATTAACACTAAGTGAAACGTGGGTAGCCTCTATCATAAACTATCACCCAGATTAAGCACAAAACAGATGAATAAACATTAATGAACAATTGTTAGCTAACGACTTGAATGCCCTGATGGAACAGATCCATTCTGGAAAAAAAAAAAATGTAATAATGTGAAATGGAAAATAGGATCAGCTCAATAATTGTTTAAGAAGTTGAAATAGTATCTAAAACCTTATACCACCATCATCTATCTCCCCCAAACAAAAACTGTTTCATGATCAGACCATTTTCAGGACTACTCTGTATTACCAAACACCTAAGTATTAAAAAAAAAAAAAAAAAATTCCGACAACTAGATATCAAAAAGAACTTTGAAGGTTCAGTAAATAGTAGACCGCAAATGCTATAGCAAACATCATACTTAGTGAAGCAACTTTAACGTTACTGTTTTAGACTGGTGCAAGGATGCCTGCTTCCAATAACGTTCAGCAATATCGTGATCCTGGTTAATCAAATCAGCTTATACATTTTATTAACATTTTTTCTATACCCAAAATAAACAAGTTGAACATGTGATAGAAAATGAGATAACATTAACAATAAGAACAACACCTAAAAATGAACCTATGAGTAATGAACAATGAATGCATCGGACCTTTATGGGGGAAGTTTAAAAACTTTATTAAAGGTTAAGAATGAATTTCCATGTTATAAACATACCCATGGATATATATGTACTTACCATATGTTGTAGACAGCATAACAAACCAGTAGAAAACAAAGACTACATTTTAATTGGTGAATGGAAAAACCTACTCAATAGAAGGGAACTGGATTCCCTACCTCACATGATAAAAAAATCCAAAATAATGTAAACCTTAAATGTGTAAGATAAAACTATAAGCTAATAGAAACATGAGAATACATCTTTGTGACTTCAGTCTGAAACAGAACATCTGTTTAATAGATCTAAAATGCACAAATTATGAAGGGAAAAATTGTTGAGTACATCAACAAAGAGGTAACAGGTAGGTAACATACATGGGTTAGATTATTTTCAGGAGTGAAGACCAAGGAACTGATACATGTAATACATAAGATACATTCTCAAATCAGCCAGAAAAAGCCAGGAAAACCAAGAGAGAAATGGATAAAGCAATACAGATGGTCATTCATGGAAACATAATTCTCAATAACTAATATGTTTAATAATTAGAGTAATGTAAATCTAAAATACTGGATAACAATATACACCCACCAGATGGCCAAATTGTATAAAGTTGTATAATAGAAAGGGTTGGGGTTGGGGGCGGAGGGAAGTAGAAATGGAAAACCCTTGTAGTATACAAATGCTTAGATTGAAAATGGATGAAGCCACTTCTGAGAATTATCTGAAAAGACCTGGTCAAATATTAAAATATTAAATAATATCCTAGAACCCTGAAATCTCATCCCTGGGTACATACATACCCGAGAAATATCCTCACAGAAGTTTATATGGAGATATGCAAGATGTTCATTGTACAACTGTCTATAAAAGCTAAGAGTTGGTGGCACCTAGATTCACTATCAGTAGGAAAATGAATACATTAAATGTGTTATATAAATGTTAGTTGGAAGAATATACTTTGAAGACATTGAATATTAAATAGGTACGTTGAAGTCCTTTGGAGAAGGGAAGATTGGGGGCAAGAAGAGTCATGTATAGGATGGCAATGAAAATATAGAAAAAGTAGGACAGGACCCTAGTATGTTTCATATTGGCATAAAAATGAGTAAGAGCTAATATAAAATTTTCAGTAAAGTTAAAATTGACAAGTTAACAATAACAGGAAAACACTGAAGCAAAGTCAAGAGCAAGGTCTTAACTAGGCAGACAATAATAATGATGCATAAGACAGTCACACATACGCCCTCAAGAGGAAGTAAAATATTCACTCAGGGCGAGGTCAGATATCTGGTTCAGTTCCAGAAAGAAAGAGTGGCAGAGGATTTAGAAGTATACAGGCTCCCTCTAAAAGCAAACTTGCACATAAAGTTTAAAAAAAAAAAAAAAACACAAAAAACTAGCCCATCAATTTTCAGTGAGTAAAGGACATGACATTTATTGTCATCTTTCAGAGAACTTAAAAATAGCCAGTGATGAAACAGGATTTTTGAGTATTACACAGAAAGAAAACATAAAATTCTAGGGTTAAAAATATCACGACTGGGTTGGTTCATCAAAATGACAACTGAGGACATTGCTGACTTAAAAATAACTGGAGCCTGCCAAATTTCACGAGTACAAACATTAATCAGCGTCGTCATAAAGTTTGAAATTTAATAGTATATGTAACATAAAGAGCTCAATGATTGACTGCATCGTGACAAATCTCTGATTCACAGCATATTTTCTATGAAAAAGTTAAAAAAAGAAAGTAATCAAGAAAGCTTGATCATGCACCTTAATTCAAAAGACACAGAATGCCTCCTAAATGCCTTTTATTCCTGCCTGTTTCCATGAATCTCATCATCCTCAAAGGACACAGATCTACTACAATGGAGAATATTCAAAAGAACTTGCCTTAGGAACTCAAAAGCAAATTAAAAAGGGAAATTTTAAAAACCACCATCTTCAGAATGTGCCTAGATTCCTAAACTGACTACTATGAAGAGATAGCCTTCACGGAAGAAGTGTGAATTATATATGCTTTTTAAGTTCCATTATGGCACAGATGCGCCTGAAGTAGGACAGTACATAATAAAGACCATAACTGAATGTAATCAGGCGCCAAAAGGTATTGAAGTTTTTCTTTGCTCTTGGTTGTCCGGAGGTAATTTTCTGAGAAATTAAGACCAGCAGTGCTTTCCTTTTTAACAATAAAAAACACAGATCTCCCTGTTTACTGCTAAGGAAAGTGAAAGTGAGAGTCAAAACTTAATTTCTTTCTGCTAAAATCTTAATTCTGAGAATGGAAACCTCAGCTACTAGCTTACTATATAGACATGCATCCCAATTTCACACACACTGGTATTCTAACACTAAATGGTATTAACAATAAAGGTTATTTTCTTTTTTCATGTGAGGAGCAAAGCACTTTTAAAACTAATACTGTTTTCTGTGAATGTTCCTTTGAAATATGGACCATACCTCACCAGGAATTTGGGTCAGCTCTGGCCCAAACCATCATTTTATATTAAAAAACACTTATCAAGACTACAGCAATAATCTGACCTCTATAAAAAGTGTAAGTTCTTGTGTTTAAGTAATTAATGAACTTAGTACCTTTTGCTTCCCAATTCAGTAGTCATGGTCCTGGGGAAAACATAGAATTTAGATAATCAAGGTGGAAACAGAAAACTGTGTGTTGTTGTTCTCACTGGGGTCTGCACAGGTACAAACGATTCCATCACCTTCCTTAACATGCAGCACAGAAAAATATAGCTTTATTCCTTCACCTGGGATGATCTCATGAGATTACAAGAATTCTCTTCTCTAATTATACCAGTGAAGTGTGTCACTCGTCACATATTCATTTAACAGTTACTGAGCATCTGCTATGGGTCATCCACTACGCTGGTACAGCAAGACCAAACATGGTCCCTCCCTTCTCAGAGGTTCTGCTGTAACAACCCTGCCCTAGGGCAAAATGCACACATCAATCAACTATGTACAAATAAATCTAAAATTAGAATGTAATTAAGAAACCAGAGAAGCATATGGAATTTTGAGACTATGGCCTAATCAGGACCATCAGAAGAGTCTTTCCTGATGAAAAGATGATTAAATAGAGTTTTTAAGAGTCCACTCAAAAAGAAAGAGAAAGGGAGGATATTTATTCAAAAGATATGGCACATGCAAAGGTCAGTGGTAGGAAGAAGTATGTGCTCAGAACCAGGACAAAAGCAAAGCAGCTTTCTCGTCTTACTCTTCTCTTTCTCAATTACTCAGTTAATCTCAATTTCCTTCTTCCCTAATTCCAGTTTCCCATTTTTGAGTTATTCTGAAGGTTTAAAAAAAAACAGTCTCAGTCCAAAAAAAAAAAAAAAAAGTCTCACCTAAGGGTCAATGAGGAAATGTGCATTAAAAAATCAACTTAAAACACTCACTGAGTACCTACCATGCAAAGCCTTTAGGACTCAGAAGCGACATCACTGTCACTGTCCCTTGTGCAGGTAAATCACAGCGACACAGATCACAGCCATGCTTCCAACATTATGGCATTCACATCTCCAGGGTGTAAGCACGCTCACGTCCCCAGGAGAACAACCCTGCCCTAGGCGGTATAAAACTCCAACAGCTAATATGGCATATCTTACTTGAGCTTTAATGTAGCTCATGTTTCTGGGGGAAGGGAAAACATTAAACATGCATATGTAACAGCACTGAATATAAGATTTCAGTTTTTTCTGTGTGGGGGATATACATGGAGAACTACTTCAGGCCAGATCCCCAGGACATTCATGCCTCTACCGTGGCATCTCTTCTGTGGAAAAGCATGGAAGGATCTTCTTGACATAATGAAGACAATAAAACATGCTGCGTGTTGAAACCATAATAAATACCAGTGAGGTAAAACAATTCCGTACCCAATCCACTCTGTCTGAGTAAATAATCTCAGTCGCTACTTGACTGAGACCTTTCCCATTACTACCAACATTCACATACCAATCCCTCCCTCCTGTCTGCGGAAGAGAAGCCAGAAAATGAAGGTGTTGAAGGGAGAAGATGATACAGGCAGCTGAAAAGACAGTAAGTATTTCACTTCTGATTTCAAGTTCTAGGACCACCCCCTCCCCAGGACCCTCCTCGCTCAGCAAGACACACATCATTCCCAGTGTATGAATGCCATAAAATTTTGTTGTAGCCTTTTTTTTTTTTTTTTTTAAAGATTTTATTTATTTGACAGAGAGAAACACAGCGAGAGAGGGAACACAAGCAGAGGGAATGGTAGCGGGAGAAGCAGGCTTCCTGCTGAGCAGGGAGCCCGATGCGGGGCTCGATCCCAGGATTCTGGGATCATGACCTGAGCCGAAGGCAGATGCTTAATGACTGAGCCACCCAGGCGCCCCTTGTTGTAGCCTTTTGATGACTTTCTTTTTACTTGACCTAGTTTAAGTGAGTTCTCGTTCAATACAAATCAGAGACATGCCTGGAAAACACATCTGCATGTCCTTCATGGTATTAGCTCCTTCCCCTCCCTCCTTACGCATGCCAACGGCTATTCTGTTTTACAACAAAACCAGCTAAACCACCAAACAAATGAAACTCTGGTTTGAATAGTGTTCCCACCAAACCTCAGAATGTGATCTTATTTGGAAATAGGTCTTTACCTGGAAATAGATGTATTTAGTTAAGATAAGGTCATTACTGGACTACGATGGGCTCTAAATCCAGTAACTGGTGGCTTTAGAAAAAAAATTAAAGGGGAATTTAGACACAGAGAAACACATAGGAAAAGAGAGCACATGACAACAGAGAGAGGAACAGAGAGAGGAGTGTCTAGAAGCCTAGAAATGCCAAGGATGGCCGGCAACCAGTAGCTGGAAGAGGCAAGGAAGGACTCTTTCGGAGGGAGCATGATCCAGGAGACACCTTGATTTCGGGCTTCTAGACTTCAGAACGGTGAAAGAAGAAATTTCTATTGTTTTAAGTTACCTCCTTTGGGGTACTTTGTTTTGGCAGCCCTAGAAAATGAGTACAACCTTCTAATCTCCCATCTAGAGAAACCATACATCTTGACGTGTATCTTATGTCCTGGCCAAATTACCACCAATGCCCCTTTCCATTCTCAAAAGTATTCCCAACTGGATGATAAATTATGCTTATCCCTCTCATCCATTATATAATCACTTCTCTCTCTTCGTTAAAGCCAAGTTTATTAAAGAAATGTATTCTCTTGAGAAATTTACTATCCTTTGTTCCAGCAGTGAAGACTAATTAACAAATCTGAAACTGGCCTTTGGGTTTTACGTTTTTTCTTAAGATTACTCACTTTCCCCCTACCTTTCTATTTTGAGAATTTTCATAATTCCACAGAAAAGTTTAAAATTATAGCACAATGAATGTGTGTGTTCACTCTTCAACCTAGATCAGGGGTTACAAATGATGGCCCAGGGCTGACCTGGTCTGCTGCATGTTTTTGTTTAGCCCGTACGGCTTTTACATTTTTCAAATGTTAAAAACAATTAAAAAAAATTTTCTTGACGTATGAAATTCAAATTTCAGTGTCCATTAATAAAGGTTACTGGAACACAACCATGCCCATTTATTTATAAACCTGTGGCTATTTTGATGTTAAAATGGTCAAGTTGAGTAGCTGTGACAGAGACAATAAGGTCAGCAAAACCTAAAATATTTACTATCTGGTTCTCCACAGAAAAAGCTGGCCAACTCTTCACCTAGAATCACCACTTTATTTATTCCTTATTTATTTGTTTATTAAATATTTCATTCATTCATTCATTCATTCATTCATTCATTCATTCATTCATTTATTTGACAGAGAGCGAGAGAGCACAAGCAGGCAGAGCAGCAGAGGGAGAGGAGAAGCAGGCTCCCCACCGAGCAGAAAGCCGGATGAGGGGCTCAGTCCCAAGACCCTAGGATCATGACTTGAACTGAAGGCAGTCACTTAACTGACTGAGCCACCCAGGTGCTCCTTGAGTCACCACTTTCAAAAAAAGAAGTACACATCGGGCTCCCTGCTCGGCAGGAAGCCTGCTTCTCCGGCTCCGGCTACCACTCCCTCTGCTTGTGTTCCCTCTCTCGTTGTGTTTCTCTCTGTCAAATAAATAAAATCTTAAAAAAAATAAATAAAAATTTTAAAAATCTTAAAAAAAGTACAACATAAAGAAACAAACAGCTCTCTCGCACCACCCCACTAGTCTGTTTGAGCTGCCATAACAAAATATCACAGGCTGGATGGCTTAAACAGCAGACATTTATCTTCTCACAGTTCTGCAGGCTGGAAATTCAAAGCCAAGTCACCAGCGTGGCTGGTGTCTGGTAAGATTGCTCATCCTGGTTTGCAGGAGGCCAACTTCTCACTGAGTCCTCATGTGACCTGTCCTCTGCAGAGAAAGCCCTGTGGAGTCCTTTTCTTCTGAGAACATGAGTCAGATTAGGTCCTACCTTTATGGACTCATTTACCCTTAAGTACCTCCTAAAGGTCCTTTTTCCAAGTACAGTCACACTGAATGTTGGGGCCTCAATATTTTTGAGGACATAATTCAACCCAAAACAAACATACAAACATACATGTATACCCCAACAATCTTTATCACACGAAAGAAAAATAATAGTGTCATAATATAATCCAATATACTGTATACACTCAAGTATCCCTAATTGTCTCAAAGGTGAATTGTTTAAAGAAACTTAAAAAAGCCATTTATCATCCTTTTAACGTTTACTGTCTACCTTGTTCATATATAAAGAAGCCAACACTGTTCTTATTTGAGTAAAAGGTATAAAGAAATACAGTAGAGACCATAAGCCAAATGACAGTTAGTTAAAGAATAACGATGTATAAAAATGATAATCAAGAGAGGTCAAAGGAGACTGGGACAGATCTTAATAATTGTTAATTACACGTGTTTACTGACATAATGGGTAATTAACATTTTATATTCTTTTTTTTTTTTTAACATTTTATATTCTTAATCAGCCTTGATAACTAGAATATACAACCCCCAAAAAAACCATTAACAAAGCTTCAGTTGTTATTCTCTACTGTAAACATTCTTTACCTGAGATCAATCCACATTTGTCAATTACCAGGATGGAAAACTCAGGCACCTCTGGTTCGCTTTTACCCCAAGAGTCCATGTATTTCCAGATTTTTTTTTTACAGTCTTTACACCCCTCAAGGCCCTTAGCATTTTCACTATTTTCTCATCACCCAGACTTCACAACTGCGGCGCCCTTCTACTCTGTCTCCCTATGCAGTCTCTCCATTCCCTACTTATCTTGTCCACTTGTGCCAGACTAATTGTCTCAAACGAGTACTTGGCCAGTCTCTTACCCAGAACCCTGTAACAGCGTTCCCACCGCCAACAAAATAAAGTTCAGTTCTCTTTTGTATCCTCCTCCAGGCACTTCACAACCTATTTGAGCTACTAGATTCTCACATGAACTTTGCAGTCTTTCACCCTCTCTTGAACAAAATGTGTTTCTGTCTGAAGCTTCACTCTTGCTCTTCTGCTCATATGAAAACACTTCACCTTCTCAAGGGCACCACTCCAGCAATCTTCCTTCTTTCCCCTTCATCATTTATTTTCTTTCCACTGGGACATTCCTATCAACCAACAAAAATTTAAAGCACACAACTTTCTTCACCCATTTCCCTTAAAAAAAAAAAGCAACTCAAAAGACTTGGCTATACTCATTGGTTCTCTTATTCTTCTAATTAGGTTTTTGACTGCACCACTGTATCGCAAGGTCACTGAGGTCCTCCACATTGTTAAATGTAATGGACAATCCTTAGTCCTTCCTATCACTTGGGTTATCAGCAACATCTGATACAGCCAATCACTCCCTCCTTCCTGAAATCAGTTATTTTCCCACTTAGCTTGCATGACACGACACTTTCTAGACTGCTCCTTCTCCTTGGCTGGATCCATCTCACACCAAGTGCCTCAAGGACATCCTTGGGTCTCTTTATTTCTCTCAACTTCCTTGCTGATTCCACTTAGTCTCACAGCTTTAAAAACCATCATCTACCCAATGCTGACCTCTGGGCTCATATCACCCAGCTGGATGGCTTCCCTAAACTCCTCTCCCCATTTGTACATTAATATATAGGCTACTCAAACTTAATGTACAAAAAACTGAACTCTCTTCTCTAATCCAACTCCACCCAGGGTCTTCCACCTTTTAGCTCTTATGCCCCAATCCACTTTACCTCTCTGTCTTCCTGACCTCCCTCCCTCACTGCCAGTCTTACTGGTCTCCTTGGTGTGAACACACCAGGCACTTCTTAAGAGCCTTGACGTGTTTTTGCTCTTCCACATGGAATGCTCTTTCCCCACAGACATACTCATGGTCTAATCTCTCAATTCTTTCAGGACTTATTTTCAAATGTCATCTTCATAGCAAGGTCTCCCCTGAACACTGAACTTCAATCCCCTCCCCACTCCAGACCCCTCTATAAACCCTATCTTATTTTTCTCTACAGAATTTATTGCCTTCTAAAATATATTATTTCTTTATATTGCTTATTGTCTGTTTTCTGCTAGAATTTAAATTCCATGTAGGCAAAATTTTTTGTTCCCAAGAAATCTCCAGTGCCTAGAACACTACCTAATACATCGTACGTGTTTAAAAATATATGATGCATTTTTAATTAGAAAGATCTTATCTACTGTATTTTGCTGTACTTCTAGGATACTATGTATACTGTATGCACTGGTTAATTATATTTCAGTAGAATTAAGTTATTCACTAAAATGAAAACATTGGGTGAAAATTATTTTAATGTATGTAACTCACATACTCACATAGTTTACCAAAGATGCTGTACTCTGAACCACTACTGGCTTCCTATTCATTCATTCATCATTCTTTTTTTTCTTTTTAAAAACAGCTTTATGAAACTATAATTGACAAATAAAATTTGTATTTATTTAAAGTGTAAATCTTAATATTTTGATCTATATATACATTGTGAAATAATCATCACAATCAAGCTAATTAATGTATCTTCACTTTACATAGTTACCATTGCTTTCCCCCTAGCTTTTCTACACAAAAACTACCTAATTAGAACCCTTTCCTAATTAGTGAAGTTTTTAGTTTCACATCTTAACCTCTAAAAGAAAGAGTTCAATTCTAAGAAAATAATTTTGTATCAGACATTAATCCCCCCATCCCTGCACATTTTATGCTTAGTCCTAAATAAGGTCAGAGAAGACTCCTTTCAACCTTTGATACTTTCTTCAAAATGAGCTGTGATTACAAATATCAGAAAGCTGACTTCAAAGTGCAATAAATCATTATATGTCAGAAAGAAATATCCAATTACTTTTTACTGTATTTTATAGGTATCTGCTATATTAGATGGATGCTGAGTTCTCGCTCATGTGCACAGTGTCAGTAAGAGTTAAAGAACAATCTTTTAGTTATAAACAGACTTTAAGTTTCTAGATGTTTGGAGACTATGAATATTTTAACATAAAGAATATAAGCTGTATTGTGGTTAAGTATTCATTGCAGCTTATGCTTAAATAAAATGCCACTATTAAAAAGAAATATTAATTATATTATTACCTATAAAATATTGATTTTAATTTAATATTAATATTAAAAAGATAATTGTGATTATGGATAACTACATTACAGATGGCAAAATAATTCTGAAGTCTTCTAGTTTTATTTTAAGTTATAGAAAGGTAACTTGTAAAGTGGAAATAATCAAGATGACCGGATTCTTTTAAAAATATATTACTCCTTTTTAAATTTTTTAAAATTTTTCCTTCCCCCGCCCCCTTTGTTTTTCAGCAGTGTTTACTCATATGAGTCTAAAATTTCTCTGTGGTATATAATTAACATAGTAACTTAAATCTGTCAACCCATAGGTTTTAAAGTATAGTTACCTTAGCATGTTCCGAGAAAACTACATAATTAATGATGTTTTAGACCACAGCAGAAAGGCTTAAAAGGAAGCACACATTCACTTATCACAAAACAAAGAAAGTCTACAAGTACCTAACACTTTAAGTCACTAAAAAAAGCAAATTTTTCCTTTTTCTGGTGGTCATCTATTAAGAAGGTCATCACTGCTTTAGTAAGATTTTACTTATTTAAGGAGAATTCTTCACACGTATATATTTTGTGATGATAATTATACGTGAAAAGGTCTGCGCTGCTCACCTCAGTACTCTTTCACATTCCCCAAAGCTACTATGTTAAATTTTAAATGATTTTTCCTAAACCAAACTTGGCACCTTGATAGATTTATCTTTGAATATTATTATTTTAATGAGCACTGTTACTGAGGAGTACAGCTGTGAGATATTCACAAACTAATCCCTGGTAGACAGTCCTGTCTGGCCTGTGCTCAAGTGTACCTTCCTTATCATCCAAGACACAGTCTGAGAAGCTCCCACCCCATCAAACTTAAGATTAAACTCTTCCAACAGTCAGAGCATATTTACACTTTTTACTTTTTTTCTCTACTTAACTAGGATCAGCCACACCTTACTTATTTATGTGTAGGTAACAAGAGGCTGAGAATTTCCACATACCAATCATCTCCCAGAAGACTCAGCACATTGTTCTGCACAGTGTATGTGCTTAACCAAATGTTGAATCAAACCGAATTCCTCTGACTGGTTAAATGGCTTATCTTATGGAAAGAGGCAAGTTAGGACAGAAGGGCTAGCCAGCGGTAGAGAGAACTGTACCCAAAGTATCACTGTGCTTCTTAACCTCCATCCTAATGAAAATGGAATACAAGGCTGAAAACTGAGCCAAGGAGCACAGCAGAATAAATTCTGGCTCATTCCTTTACTGAACCATTTATCAACATGGTACAGTGGAGAAGTGAAGAGCTCCGGGGTGAGGTCCAGGTTCTAAATCCCGACTATATTGATCACTGCTCTAAGACCTCAGGCAAAATACTTCACTAAGCTCAGCTTCCTCATCTAAAAGCAACACAGGAATCAAATCAATCACATAAAGATACTGTGAGGAGTAAATAAAGTCATTTGTGTATAACATTCTGGCACAGAAACCCAACTAAGTAGACCTTCGGTATCATTAGCAGAATGCCTCCTAAATGCCAGGCGCCATGCCAAACGCCAGTGACAAATAATTAAAGGAAACCTGGTCCCTGCTCTCATTAGATGGTGTAACTGATAAACAGGCCTAAACAACATTAGTACGAAGCACTTCGGTGCTTTGTATTAAATGTTTTGCGAACAGATGAAGAATAGTTCAAATACAGAAAACCACAAGTCTGAGAGAATACCAAAGGTGATTCTGAAATGTAAAACAAAATTTAAAGCATAACTAATCAATTTCGGGTTTATGCAGAGTTTCTTTTTCTTTTTTTCCATTTTGCCATTGGTGTATAGTATATGATCATTGTAATTAACTGATGTTTCACATTTTGTCATCAGTAGAGTAGGAAAGTGACCATGGTGACCACAAAGCGCTTGAGACACTATGGAGAAGAAGTCAAATTATGTTTTGAGACTGATTTATTAATAAGTTTTATTGATCTGGAATTTACATATTAGATTCACCTATATTAAGTGTATGATTCAGGGATTTTTAATAAGTTATAGAATTGTACAACTATCCCCATAATTCATTTTGGAACATTTCCATTACCCCAAAGAATTCCTCACGCCTATTTGCAATCAGTCCCTATGCAGAGAGTTTCTAATTGGGATATGTAGCCCTGGGATTGCCTACAGAGCTCAAAGGGGGTTATTTTCGAGGGTAAGAATTGACTCGCGTGCACGATCTCTGGTATATTTGTCTTGAGAGACGAGCTTGTTTTCTGATGCATGAATTTCCCTCTTTCTGTTCCTAAAAAAATGATGATCTTCAGTTACCAGTAACAGTTTGGAGAATCTTTCTGAAGCCAGAAATCCCCCTTAGTTCAAAGCAGCCACTGAGAAACAAAGAGAGCTCTCTCCTGCCTTGACTGTCCCATTTTGTGCACATGAGAAGCCCTCAATATGTTGACGTATGCAGGAAACGTGTCCCAGACACGTCTGCACAGAAAGCCATTGTAGCTTCCAACACTTGTAATTGCCTGTATATGAGTAAACTGTCTTCAAGTGAGAGAGATTACTGTTTACACAGTCCATGACTGATGAACTACAAAACATTCTCCAAAGAGTGTCAGTGCAGGGAATAAGTACTACCATGTTCTTATATCTTAATTTGGTAATTCACAATTCTGATTTGGCCAGGAGGCAACACTTAAGAGTCAAACACCTGCATTAAAGTAACCTTCACTGAGCATATCGAGTATGTTAGTAATCCTGGCTTGTGGGTTTCAAAACAGTCTAGATAAGAAAAAAGGAAAATTAAATTACTACATCATTCAGGTGCAAGTTGATATACCAATAAGACTAATTCAAGTAACAGCTAAAACGATGGTGAAATCAACATTTCAGTAGGGTAAAGCCACTGAAATGATAATAAGCACTGCATACAAATGAAACAAAACTGCTAACAAAAAGGTCAAATCAGAAGTATCAAGGTATGTAGGGAGAGACCCTTGAATAACACAAAATTTAGGGGCACTGACCCCTACCCAGTTGAAATATCTATGTACAATCTTTGACATCCCCAAAAGCTCAACTACTAATAGCCTGCTGGGTTTTGGGGGTGTGTGTGTTTTTTTTTTTTTAACATTTCATTTGTTTATTTGACAGACAGAGAGAGGGAGAGAATGCTCCCACAAAGCAGAGGAAGTAGCACAGAGAGGGAGAAGCAGGCTCCCTGTTAAGCAAGGAGCCCGATGTGGGGCTTGAACCAAGGACCCTAGGATCATGACCTGGGCTGAAGGCAGACACTTAACCGACTGAGCCACCCAGGTGCCCCACTAATAGCCTACTGTTGATCAGAAGCCTCGCCGAAAACAAAAACAGGTCAACTAAAACATATTCTGCATGTTACACATATTACATACTGTATTCTTACAATAAAGGAAGCTAGAGAGAACAAATTGTTATTAAAAAAATCCTAAGGAAGAGAAAATAGATCTATATTGCTGTATTTATTAAAAAAGAAAATCCACATACGTGTAAGTGGAACAGTGCAGTTCAAACCCGTGTTGTTGAAGGGTCAGCTGTGGTTTGAGCTCTAATGCTATCTTGATTGACATTTGTAAGGATAACAGAAACCTTTCAAATTTTTCATGTTTCCTGAAAGTTTACCATAGGAACATGTCTTTTTTTTTTCTTTTCCCATATAATATTCTTTATTGAAATTTCAAAGGCACAGGGATACCCTTGAAGTACCAGCTTCTTCATTTACACAAAATACACCTTGCTGTGAGGTTACCCATAGCAGCTCTAAGGACTGACTGTGGAATCTGCTGGGCAAGTTACCCAAGAGCCCTTTCTAGAAATGGGTATGAAATTAGTCATCTTTCTGATTGTTCCAGCAAAGAGGTACAGTTTATTATGTTTCAGAGTAAATTAGATCATAGCAGTTACAAATACGTAGTTTGGAGTCATAGAGATCTGGGACTGAATCTTGGTTTTGCTCATTAGCGGCTGTGTAATCTTTTTTTTGTTTTAAGAGTAATTTGAAGACTTTTTTTTTTTAAATTGAGGTATAACTGACATAGCATTACATTAAGTTTTAGATGTACAACATAATGATTTGATAGTTCTAATTATTGTGAGGTGATCACCACAATAAGTCTAATTAACATTCATCATCACATACAGTTAACATTTTTTTTTTTCTTGTGATGAGAACTTCTAAGATCAGGAACAAGTCTTAACATCTATCAGGCAGATACTGTTAAGGTTTACAAATATTTTAAAAACCCTATTGCTCTCTATATTAGTTGAATTGAAAATGAAAAGCAGAGAGAACCCCAGATAACCATACTTAACAGAATCTTTTCAATCTCTTGATTTTGACAGGAAGAAATTTTCATTGCGTAGTGCAATCTTTACTAACAGAGCCTCTATTGTTTGTCAGTCTTGTCCTGTGTGGTTCCACTAGGGCTGACCTCCCCCATCCTGCCTCCTGGGGTAGGGATATGGCCCAAGTCACATCAATCAGGAGTACCACATCCCCCCCTCCAAAAAAAAAAAGAAGATGGGTGTCTGGTGTTGGCCTATGTCCCTAGTCAGATCAGTATTAGTTTCAGGATTAAGATTTGTTGCTCTATTGGGGAAGACTAGCTGTCCTCTGAGATAATGTAAAGAAAGGACAGCCTAAAAATGGAAAAACAAGAGTTCTAGAGAATCAAGATAGTCTAGGTCTTTTCACTTAAATACAGGATAAAAAATTTATTATGGTTTTTCCTTGGGTTAGCTTTCTGTCACATGAGGTAGTCAAGCCTATTGCATCTTACACTGCCAATCTTTTATCTACAGTATTTTCCCCCCAAATAGTTCCTTCTACCCTAGACTACCAAGTCTTGTCACTGTCCTCAAAAACTAAAAAAAAAAATTTAAAAAGAATTGAAAATAGAGGCTCAAACAGATATTTTATACACCAAAGTTCACCACAACATTATTCACAATAATCAAAAGAATACTATTCACCCATAAAAAAAGGAATGAAGTTCTAGGGGCACTGGGTTGGTTCAGTCAGTAGAGGATGTGACTCTTGATCTTGGGGTTCATAAGTTCAGGCCCCATGTTGGGAGCAGAGTTCACTTAAAAAAAAAAAAGGGAAAAAAAAAAGGGAATGAAGTTTTGATACTTGCCACAGTAAAGATGAACCCTGAAAATATAATACTAAGTCAAATCAGCCAGATAGAAGACAAATACTGTATAATTCCAGCTATATGAAATAGCTAGAATATGTAAATTCATAAAAAGAGAAAATAAATTAGACATCTCAGGGGCTGACAGGAAGGAGTGATGGGGAGTCACTGCTTTATAGGTACAGAGTTCCTATTTTGGGTGAAGAAAAGTTCTGGAAATAGATGGTGGTGATGGTTGTATGACACTGTAAGCATAATTAATGCCACTAAACTATACATTTGAAACAGTAAAAATGTCAAATTTTGTGACATGTATTTTCTAATTAAAAAAGGTAACAGAAGAAGAAAAAAAATAGAAAAACTACAAAACTTTCCCAGTTTTTTAGCAAATCATCATCTATTCTGCTTCACCAAAGCACTGTTAGGAGGTAAAAAATGAACGTTCATATCCTTTTTATAAAAACATAAGACATACCATTAACAGATGAATGGATAAAGAAGAAGTGGTATATATATACAATGGAATACTATGCAGCCATCAAGAGAAACGAAATCTGGCCATTTGCAACGATGTGGATGGAATTGGAGGGTATTATTCTTTTTTTTTTTTTTACTTTTTATTAACATATATTATTTGCCCCAGGGTACATGTCTGTGAATCGTCGGG
>CM053611.1:47120333-47131980 GCA_028646535.1 Procyon lotor
AACAGTGTAGGAGGGTTCCCCTTTCTCCGCATCCTCGCCAACATTTGTCATTTCCTGTCTTGTTAATTTTAGCCATTCTGACTGGTGTGAGGTGGTATCTCACTGTGGTTTTGATCTGTATTTCTCTGATGCCGAGTGATACGGAGCACTGGAGGGTATTATTCTAAGCGAAATAAGTCAGTCAGAGAAAGACAATTATCACATGATCTCTCTGATATGAAGAATTTGAGAGGCAAGGCGGGAGTTTGGGGGGAATGGGGGAGAGAAATGAAACAGGAAGGGATGGGGAGGAAGACAAACCATAAGAGACTCCTAGACTCACGAAATGAACTAAGGGTGGCTGGGAGGTGGGGGGGTAGGGATAGGGTGGCTGGCTTGTGGACACTGGGGAGGGTATGTGCTATGGTAAATGCTGTGAAATGTGTAAGCCTGACGATTCAGAGACATGTACCCTGGGGCAAATAATACATTATATGTTAATAAATTAAAAAAAAAAAATAAGACATATACACTATCTTATAAATGTGGGAGAACAATTAAAACCAAACCATGTTACTGCTTTTCATTTCTCCACTAAAAGTAATAATAATTCTATTTTTCTCGGCTTCTTTTATCTAGGTTCCAAGATTATTTGTACTGAATATAGGTTATCAAGGTAAATAGCAAAACAAAAGAAAAGAAAAGGAATGAATGTCGTTAAGTGACTTTCATTTTTCTTCTGAACACAAATATAAATGATGTTTGCACAAAATATCCTACAATTTTGGCTGTCAGAAAACCTAAAACATTCTTGAAGAGAAAATTACTAAACTCACTAAAATGAATACCTTTACCAAATGCAACTTTAAGAGATCTATTTATTAATTATTTACTTGTATATATTATATATACTTATAATATAAGTATATAATAATAAGTATAATACTTATACTTACTTGTATACTTATATATACTCATTTATTGTCAGGAAAATATATGGGAAGCTAGATTAGTCATTTAGCAAGTTAAAAGGCCTTCACCTTTTCCTAATTCTACATAGATACTAATTATGAAAAATAAGTTTCTTTGTCTATGTTAATATGTTGTAGGAAATCTGCTAAGGACTGTTATTCTAAAACCATTCTTTATAATGAAACTGGACTTTATTACACCATACCCCCAAATGAATTCGAAATGGAAAAAATCTAAATGTGAGACAGGAATCCATCAAAATCTTAGGAGAACACACACGGCAACTTCTTTGACCTCGGCCACAGCAACTTCTTGTTAGACATGTCTCCAGAGGCAAGGGAAACAAAAGCAAAACAGAATTGTTGGGACTTCATTAGGGTAAAAATTTTTTGCACAGCAAAGGAAACAGTCAACAAAACTAAAAGGCAACCTACAGAATGGAAGAAGACATTAGCAAATGACATATCTGATAAAGGGCTACTATCAAAATCTATAAAGAACTTGTCAAACTCAACACCCCCAAATCAAAAAATCCAGTCAAGAAATGGGCAGAAGACATGAACAGATATTTCTGCAAAGAAGACATACAAATGGCCAACAGACACATGAAAAAATGCTCTACATCACTTAGCATCAGGGAAATACAAATCAAAACCACAATTAGATACCACCTCACACTGGTCAGAATGGCTAAAATTAACAACTCGGGAAACAAGAGATGTTAGTGAGGATGTGGAAAAGGGAAACCCTCTTACACTGGTAGTGGGAATGCAAACTGGTGCAACCACTCTAAAAAACAGTATGGAGGTTCCTCAAAAAGTTAAAAATAGAACTACCTTATGACTCAGCAATTGCATTACTAGGCATTTATCTGAAGGATACAAAAACAGTGATTTGAAAGGGCACATGCACCCCATTGTTTACAGCAGCATTGCCCACAATAGTCAAAATACGGAACGAGCCCAGACATCCATAAACAGATCAAAGGATAAAGGTGAAGTATATATACACACACAATGGAATATTAGCTATCAAAAGGAATAAAATCTTGCCATTTGCAATGATGTGGATAGAACTAGACAGTAATATGGTAAGCAAAATAAGCCGGAGAAAGACAAGTATCATATGATTTCACTTATATGTGGAATTTAAGAAACAAAAAACAGATGAACACAGAGGACGGGAAGGAAAAATAAAATAAGATAAAAACAGAAACTGAGACAAACCATAAGAGACACTTAATATGGGAGACTAACTACAGGTTACTGGAGGGGAGAGGAGTAGAGGAATGGGCTAATTGGGTGACGGACATTAAGGAGGGCACTTGACATAATGAGCACTGGATATCATATGCAACTGATAAATCACTAAATTCTACCCCTGAAACTAATAATACACTATAGGTTAGCTAAATTAAATTTAAATAAAAATTTTTTTAAAAAGGTATTGTTCGATGAGCTCTAAAAAACTTTTTTTAAAAAGGGGGAAAAAAAAGAAAAAAACTATTCTTCATAATTTATTATTACCATACATACCATACATATTATGGAACATGATATATATCATATGAATGAACAGGTCAGCTGTCGTATATACATATGGATAAGTTACAATGCATTTATAATATCTACCTAAAATAAGTGAGAAAGTAGTAAGAGAAACTGAATGAATGTATTTTAATAAAATCTCTTAACCTCTATCACTTACCTTTTATCACTGAATATCATTCTTTTATTAAAAAAAAGTAGCCATAGTAAGCCATCTCAATGGCTGCATTTACTTGTAGCAGCTGAGTATATATAATGACAATATATTCACACTTTTTCATCTGATTATCTTTAAAAATATTAAATACAAGAATTATTGGTCAGAAATTGGTAATTTTTATGGATTAATCACTTTTATACAATTATGGTTTTTACTAGTAAAAAAGCCATATAAATCTCTAATAATGCTAGTCTTCTATGTCACTTCTCACCCAGTTTATAGTCATTGCCACTTTAATTTGGTTTTTATTTCTATATCTGTCTATATGTTGATGCTTTTTGATAAAAAGCTTTTAGCTATTCTTATTAATTACTACTCTTTAAAGATAGGGATTTAGCTCACTATCCCTTCCCACCACCCACACAAGCACCCAGATAGTCCTCCCAAAACTGTTAAATTGTAATTTCAGTTATATCACTAGTCAGTGTTTCCAATACTTCAAACATGTCAAAGTTATTGGCAGCTGAGCCTTATATTGCACTATTATTACCACTCCCTTCCTGCATAATCACCCCCACCCGCAGGACAATGACTGCCTTTGTTTTTTTGTTCACTTACTTTCCCATATACCAGTTACCAATTCAGCCTCAAGTTCTTTGCCAGTCGTCTAAAAGCATAACCTTCACTCATCAAGAATTTCATTACTTTCATCTTTCTCAAGACTGACTCTTTATGGACATTGTTTTGCCTTAATCTGGAGACTTCAGTGCTTTCTTTTAATAAGGGAACAATCAGAAGGAAACAGAAAACTTAACACAAAAACCAACTAGACTCAACAAACATACACAAAACAGCTTATCCAACACAGAATACACATTCTTTTCATGTGTACACGGGACATTTTCCGGGACAGACTATATGATAGGCTAGATTTAAAAATAGGTATCATGCAGGGTAACTTCTCTGACCCCAACAGGATAAAGTTAAAAATCAGTAACAGAAATAAAACTGGAAAATTCACAAATCTGCAGAAATGAAACAATGCACTCTTAAAGAACCAATAGATCAATGAAGAAACCACATGGGAAATTAGAAAATACTTAAAGACAAAAAAAGAAGATAAAATATACATACTAAAACTTATATGACACAGTGAAAACAGTGTTAAGAAGGAAATTAATAGCTATAAATACTTTCAGTAAAAAACAAGATTCAAAGTCAACAGTGTAACTCTACAACTTAAGGAACTAGAGAAAGAACTTATTCCAAAGCTAGCAGAGGGAGCGAAATAAGATTAGAACAGAAAGACACAAAGTGCAGAACAGAAAAACAAAAGAGAAAAATCAGTGAAATGAAAGTTAGTTCTCTGAAATGATCAACAAAATTGCCAAACCTTTAGCTAGGAGGACTAAGAAAAAGAGAAGACTCAAATTAACTAAAATCAGAAACAAAAGTTGGGACATTACTACCAACGCTACAGAAGTAAAAAGGATTATAAGAGTACTATGACCAGTCTTATGCCAACAAACTGGATAGCTCAGATGAAATAAATGAGTTTGCAGAAACACAAAACCTATCAAGACTAATCATTAAGAAATAGAACATCTGAATAGATTTGTAACTAGCAAGATGATTCAATCAGTAAAAAAAAAAAAAAAATCTCTTGACAAAAACAAGCCCTAGACCCAATGGCTTCACTGTGAATTTTACCAAAATTTAAGAAAACATTATCAATCTGTCTCCAAGTTCACCATAAACTAAAAAGGAAGGACTATTTTCTAACTCATCCTGTAAGGCCAGCATTACCCATATACTAATGCCAGACAAAAACTGTAAGAAAAGACTAATATTCTTTATGAACACAGATGTAAAAATCCTCAACAAAATATTAGCAAACCCAAACCAGCAGCACACTAAAAGGGTTATATCACACAAACAAGATTTATTATTGAAACGTAGGAATGGTTCAATATATGAAAATCAATGTAATATGACATAAGAACAAAATGCAAAGGAAAAAACCCACATGATCATCTCAATTTACAAAGAAAAAGCATTTGAGAAAATTCGCCACCCTTTCATGATAAAAATACTCAAAAAAACTAGAAGGACATTATCTTAAGATAATAAAAGCCATATAAGAAAAACCTAAAGTGAACATCATACTCAAGAGTGAAAGACTAAAAGCTTTTCCTATAATATAAGGAACAAGGTAAGGATACCTGCATTTCTGCTTCTAGTCAACACTCTAGTCAGAGCAATTAGACAAGAAATAAAAAGCATCCAAATTGGAAGAGGTAAAATGATCCCTCTTCAGAGATGACATGGTCTTTTACTTTGAAAACTCTACAGATTTCACAAAAATTCTTTTAGAACAAACAAATGAATTCAGCTAAACAGAATATAAAGTCAATAAACAAAAATCATTGCATTTCTACACACTGACAATGAACAATCTAAAAGGGAAATTACAAAAATAATTCCATGTACAGCAACATCGAAAAGAATATCTAGGAATTAACTTAACCAAAGACCTGTACATGGAAACTGCATTTTTTTTCTGAAAGAAATTAAGGAAGATATAAATGCTTGGAAACACATCTCATGTTCATGGACTGGAAGGCTTAATATTGTCAAGATGTCAATACTATCCAAAGTGATCTATAGATTCAATGAAATCCTTATCAAAATCCCAATGATGTATTTTGCAGAAACAGAAACTCATCCTAAAATTCATATGAAACTTTGACAATCTTTTCACCAGTCTTTTCAACAAATGGTGCTGGAAAAACCGGTGAAAGAATGAAATTGAATTCTTAATACTGTACGAAAAAATTAATTCAAAAAGGATCAAAGACCTAAATGTATGACCTAAAACTATAAAACTCTTAGAAGAAAAGAGGGTAAAAGCTTCGTGACACTGGATCTGCCAATAACATCTTAGATAGGACACCAAAGGCATAAGCAACAAAAGAGAAAGTAAATAAACTGGACTCCATGAAAATTTAAAATTTTTGTGTATCAAGACTACATTAACAAAGTAAAGAGATGACCCACGGAGTGCAAGAAAATACTGGCAAATCATACATCTGATAAGAGATTAATATCCAGAATATATAGAGTCCTCTTAAAATTCAGCAGCAACAACAAAATAAACAGGTCACATTTAAATCACATCAATATTTACCAATCTTTCCTAGTAGTACAGTTCAACATAAAATAATTTTCCTGTGTTGTTTTAGTTACCCGGATTAATTTCTTTAGTGGCTCTCACCCAACTGTTGGGATATCCTGTGTAGTCCTTCACGAAAAGGACAAATTCCAAAATAAATATGAACCCTACTGTTTCATCTAAGCATAGATTTGGTAAACTTCCTTATTTGCTTGATCGAATACTTATAATACTGAAGTGTAGGCTGTTTGGAATTTATCAAAGAGAATGCAAATAACGTTCAGAACATTAAAACAGCAAGAAAGAAAATAGCCCTTAAAGCATGGTTAATTTTTCCTCCATTATTAAAATATGTAAATATAAGTAATCCTTTCTACTTAAATAATTCCTCTTGGTACTTAACATTTCATATTTTTTAATTTTATAAATATTAAATTTATATTTAATAATATCTTATGAAAGAGTAACTGATAACTACTCAGAGAAAGTGATTAATATTCCTTTAGTCAATTTTTAAGAACATCCTCCATATAAGGCCTCAGGTTTAGAGGCCTGAGATTCACCAGCATATACTATAACCAGCGCTCTCAGAAAACACCACAGAAAATCTCATCATGAGGTATTCTGAAAATCCAAACAGGTCTATTTGGTTCTGACATTTACAGCAGAGGGAGCAGAAATATTAACTGCAGCGTCAGCATCCTACCATGAGTAAGACATGTAACACTGTTCTAGAAATTGCTTTTAGTATTTTGGCATATCTCTCACTGGTATTTTAACAGCCAAGTCATTACTTCAATAGATAATCAAACTATCTGTACAGTCTTATAAACTGAATCTAGCTCTAACTGGAAATGTGAAGATGTTTTAGAGGTTTCACGTATAGAGAAAAATCTCTTCCTGATGTTATCTAATGGAGAAAAGCTGCTCGGCTGACACAGTCATCCAGGTGTCATTACATAATTAATAGTATCTGCAGAACCAAAGCATTTAGTTTGTTCACACACAAATGGAACAGTAATAAGACTTTGCATTAAGCATTTTAAACAGGAAAGAGTCTTCTCGGCCAAAGTCTTTAGTTCATGTATCATAATGAAATGGTCCGGTGAGTGCTTTAATAATGTTTCCTTCCCCCTGTCTTTATGAAATAATCCCCTACATTTTGTGCATTTTATATAATTTTTAAAATCCTAAATTTCACAAGTTTACTGCTACCTTTGATCCCTAATCCCAAAACACTTGAAGAGTTTCAGGTTTTCATGTAGCTATAGAGTAACAATCAAATGCAAAAGTAAACAAATAGGAAATTAGTGAATCATATGAATTAAAACATTTCCTGGAAAGAGCATAAATATATTAATCAAAGCATACCCCTGGCTTCCCCTTATATCATTTAAAATATAAAATCACATATATGTATCAGAACAAGTTAGTTCAGAATTTCATGCTCTATTGAAGTTAATAGACTGTTTAATACTTCAAATAGCATATTCATTACATGTAGCCTACATTTAGCTAGAATTTCTCTTTTTTAAAACAATAAAATATCTAACAAGGAAAGATTTCATTTGCTATCATTACCCTAAAAACTGTTTTTCAAAATCAAGAAGTATAGTTATGCAGTGCTATAGTAACTTGGCCAAATCTGGTCTAGTTCATATTCAAAGATTTTAAGGGACATTTAGAAAAGCTAAGGACCTTCTTCGATTAATCTGACAAATTTACTAAGCTTAACTATGTTCAAAGCACTATCCTAGATATATAAAATGTGATTGCTTTATTTCAACATTTATTGAGCTTCCATGGACGTGTGCAATACAGAGATAAGCAGTACATACCCTTGAAGTCCCTGAAACACAAATAACTAAATGAATTAACTTGGAGTAAATTGGACACACGAACATTAAATAAAAGTAGAAATTAAATCATGTGTGTAATTGTAGGCTTAGTATCAAATGCATGTGTTGTTGAAAATGAATTAAATTTCTAGTAACAAGACCCTGGTATGGTAGGTATTTAAGAGTTGTTATTAATGTCCCTTCATTTGGATTCTTTCCTTATCTCTAAACATATCTCTAAAAGGCAAAAAATGTTGTACCCAAATCTTTTTTCTCTTTTAAAAATTAAAAAAAAGCTAGATATTTCATATATCAGAAAAAGATTTTTAATTTCAGAGTACTAATATTTGGCACGCTTTGACCCAATTTGGACTCGCCAGATTGGGTAAAAAACCTTACTCTTACTCCTTTTACAGGAGTCTATACAGTAAATCCATGTTATTTCCAACATGTAAATGTGGTGGCTTAATTTGAAAGCTTGTCAGTCCTCCATTTAGGCTCTGTTTGCATTACTCTTTGTGAGTGGTGGGACCAAGAGTGCTTCTTTTAATCAGTGGGGAATAGATAAAACAGAGCCAAAATGCTAGATTCTCTTCTGTACAGATGCAATTTAAAAAAATTAAAATTAAAAAAAAAAATGTGAACACACTAAGAGTAGAATGAATTTCTTTAAAAAACTATTTCAGAGAAACATTTCAATTATGAATTTGACTGTATTTGCCCCCTTAATATTTTCGAATAACTCCTGAAAGACGCCCACTTAAACTGCAGCTTTAATTTTCTCACCCTCTCCACCAAAAGGACTGTAAAATAATTGACGTTTTTTTAAAGTCTGCAAGGATAAAGAACACTTGACTAGAACTTTTGAACAATGGAAAGAGGACAGACAAGGGTGACTTGCTTAAAACAGCAGAACAGACGGAGGAAGCAGGCAAGAAGCAAGATGACTGACATGGCATAGCTCTGGAAAGGTTCAAGACTTGGAGGACCAGCTATTTCAGACAGGGCTAAAAATGAGGAGACTGGCTGAAAACCTCTGCAACAATCAGTGAGAAGCCTGGTCTCCGTCCCAGCACTCTTACCCAACCCACACCTGGAGAAGAGGGGAGGTTTATTGTCCAGAGGTGGCGAACAGGCAAGCTGGCAGGTTTGAGGACCACAGGTACAATGAAGGCCAGATGGAAAGCACGGTCTGAAAATCAAAGTCTCTGGCCTTAAACCTTCTGAGGGGAAACAACAGTCAAGTCTGAGGACAGGAAAAAAGACTTCATGGTCTCAAATTTTTTACTTCCCACTGAGCTCTTCATAGGCAATGACTGCAGAATAAGAACCATCAAAAAAAAGGAGTTAGGCTAAAAAGAGGACAAGGGACCCAGGAAACAGGGAAGTTAAGCAGAAGAGAAGTAGAGAGCATCCATATCAGAGGGCAACAGGATAATGGAGGCTCCAGGAGGAAGGTCTGCAAGAAAGGCGAGGGGCAGGGAAGCCCAATCACAAGGATGGATTTACCGATGCTTCTCATTAGGCTTAACCATAAAGACAGGGTTATACAGTTCCACTGAAGAGTGTGTGGAAAAGATTCATGAGGAGTAAGCTGCAGACTGAGCAAATTAAAGGAGGAGGCAATTATTTTCTATAGAGGAGAAAAAAGTGTTGGTACAAATGTATTAGCCCACAGGTCAGGTTCCAGGGCACAGGGTAAGGTGGAGAAGCAAGGAGAGGATGGGCAGCACAGAAGAACATGTAATCACAGCGTGCAGAGCTGGTCAGTTGGAAACAGTACTTCTGTAGTCGTAATGATGAAAACCATAAACATTAGTCAATCCACAAACTCGAGATACAAATCATAAAGAGGTTTGTGAATAGGGGGCTGGGGGTGGGAAGAAGTGTTTCATCTCCCTAATGGAAAGTCAGTTCAGAATTTCAAAAATTAGGGTATAGTCTATTATTTATTGAAGGAAAAAACCTTAAAAATAGCAGAATAGGAAACCTGCTTTCCTGTCCTTTAAGAGATCAATCTTCATCTGGCAAGCCATTTGATTCATATTCTACCATCAAAATAACCAGCTAACTGACATTTCTTTCTGGTTGTTGAAACATTATACAAAAGCAACACAAGTTAACAATATAATTTTAGTAACCAAATTAGTTCACAAGTTGCCTTTCTAAGGAACATGTGGAAACAAATACTGCCTTACTGTATGATTCATGCTGAGAAGCCCTAGTCATCTGAGCTTTTCTGATTTTAGAAATCATCTGAACTATCGATATATCCACATGAGGAATAATTATTTATATACATACAACTTACACACAACTGATATATGGGAATGATCTTTTGCCCGATTCATTTCAAAGTCACTGTCCCAAGCACACAGGCATCATCTAAACTTCCTTCCTCCCCTACCAGGGGCAAAAGGAACACCCTACTACGACCAGAGTTCTCATCACTACAGCTGCCCTTGTGCATGCTTTTGCTGTGGCCACTCCATCTCTCTTGAGCCCATTCACCTACCAGCAGGGTCTGGCACCTACCTACACCCACATTTGTACCTTGAGAACCCCGCGTCCCCTGAGTATCTGTTCTTTTTTATTCCACTTCCACCTGAGAATTCTGGGGTTGAGGGAAAAATATACTTGGAATCTTGAGTTATAGCTTGGAAGCTTTCCTGTAACAGCAATGATAAGATTGTTTCAATATTTCAGACAGGATAAAGCATAAAGAAATTTGTGTACCACCTTAACATACAGTTTCTATTAGGAAACGATTCACAATGTTCAACTAAATGTTATATTCTTAGCAAACAATTAGTAAGTTAGAAGTGAACTCTGTAAAGACCAGTGAAAGAAATATTCTCCCACAAAACAAACCGCCAGAATATAAATACCTACAATAATAAATGCTTACCCAGATTTCCTTGTTTGCATTTTGTCCTAATTATGAAAACATTACTAGTTTCAGTCTGTTGTATATAGCACTATCTTATTACGATATTGCCATTTTACTGAGGTTAATTAGTTGAGTCCTCATTTTGTTATTCATGGCTATTCTTTCCTTTCCTTTACTGAAAAAGCTTCATCTCACTGAACTACAAACAGACCCTGCACAATATAATTTGGCAATAGAGTTCACGCATTTCCTAGAACAGGTGACAGGAAAAACCCAAAGGCTATATCAACTTCTTTCTTCCATGCTGGTTTCGGCTCCGAGTTTTAATGAAATGAGGGGCATACAAGGGTGATTCTGATTTTATTGTACATTACTCCAGTATTTCTCCAACTGTAAGGCTTGCCAATCTACAGAGACTCAGGTTAAGAGGGAAGAAAAGGGATTTTTTTTTTCTCTCCCCATTTTTTTAATCAGTTTACTAAGGATCTGGAAAAGTCAGGCACTTCAGGTAAAGGTAAAGTCCAGTAGGACTACATTTCTTTCCCTGACTATTGAAGATGAACAAATGATCCAATGCTTAAAATAACCCCTCAAATATTTGGTTGCCCATCTTCTAAAATTTCAGCAAGACTTTATGATGAAAAAGCAACAATGTGCAAATAATCATCAATGACATCATCTGGTTCTGAAGTGGGGAAACTAGAACTAGCATTCGTCTGCATTTCCAATATAATCAGTATTTTCTGAGCACCTACTGTGTGCTGGGCACACTTCAGAAGGAACAAGGCAGATGAGGGCTCTCCTCTCACAGAGCTTAATCAACAAGTAAAAGAGGGTAATTTTAGGAAGCCATAAATACTATGAAGAAAATAAATGCAGTGATATGAATGAAAGGAGGTGGCTCTTTTCAAATAGGATCCAGGCCTATCTGAGGTGGTGACATCCAGACACAAGCAACAAGGAACCAGCCACAGGGAAGATCTAGAGGAAGATCTTTCCAGCCACAAAGAAAAGCAACCGCAAAGTATCTATGATGGGAACAAACATGGAGATTTTGAGAAACAGGGGAGGGGAGGGGAAGGGAGGGGA
>CM053611.1:47132080-47144418 GCA_028646535.1 Procyon lotor
ACTCTGACTGCTCTGTGGAAACCGGCTTATGGAAGGTAAACATGGCAACAGGAAGACCAGTGAGGAGACTGGCTATTGCAATAACTGAGGGAGAGGCAATGACGGCTAGGATGGCTGGGAGTAGAGAAGATGAAGATAAGGGGAAGGAAATGGGACAGAGCTGAAGTTCTCAGACTTTCTTGCCTGGTGAAGCCCTTAGTGTCTCAGTAGTTTTTTTTTTTTTCACCCCTTAGCCAAAAGAAATACCTAATGGCTCAGCTATTTAAGGTACAGACTACTTAATAGTCGTAGTCTGAGCATGTCAGGGTTTCCCTCACAAATTCAAGATATCTCACCTGTGAGAAGCGTCTCGTGCCTGTTACAGTTTGGGAATCATGGTTTTGGAGCTTACTTCCTAGAGAACAGGACGTGGGGAGTAAGAAGAAAGAAAATCAAAGATGATTCCTGTACTCTGGAACAACCCGGACCGGTGGCAGTGCCACTCATGGGATGGGTAAGAATGAGGGGAACCACAAGAGGCAGGTTATATCCCACTGACAAGTAAGGAAGCTGAGATTCAGAGTGGCTGCAAGTCACGGAAGGCAGCACAGCTGGTCAGGAAGTAACAAAATCTGACTCCAGGTCTGTCTGATGCCAAATATAATAACAATGTAATAAAAAGTATGCTGCTATGAGTTAGTCACATCAGAGTACCTTACATGTGGTTAATCCTAACCACATTATTAAATAGGTCTGTCTGATTCCAAAGTCAGCTACACACACTCCCCTCTCAGCTGATAAAAGTGATAGTAAGGTGTTGGAAAATGGCAGTCTCATCCACTCAGCCCCTCTCCCTCTCCCTCTCTCTCTCTCTCTCTATGTGTGTGTGTGTGTGTGTGTGTGTGTGTGTATTAATGTGAAATAAAGGTCTTGGAGGTTAAAAAAAAAGAAACTGAACATTTTACAAATGTCCACAGCTATTGTTGTAATGACTGCACTATACTTCCATTTCCAAAACCAGACCAATCTAATTGTCTGCCCTCATCTTGACCCAGCCCTGAAAAGGATATATATGGGGAGAGTTCTAGGTAGAATATTATTGAAAGTTGAAAGTTGATTTCTTAGGGCAGGTGGCACAACTTCAAAATCCCTGATGGAGCTCAGCCACAGGGAGGAGCAGGGAATGTAGGGGACTAGAGGAGACATATACACTCTAAAAGGCAATATGGTCCCCTGGAAATCTAGACTATAATGTAAAATGGAACAAATGCGAAAATTCTGCATTTTCTAAAGAAAACATGCTTAGGGGCTGAACTTAGTCCTTGCAAATACATGATTAAATTCCTCAAACATATTAGTGATAGGGGCGCCTGGGTGGCTCAGTCGTTAAGCATCTGCCTTTGACTCAGGTTATGATCCCAGAGTCCTGGGATCGAGCCCCACATCGGGCTCCCTGCTCGGCAGGAAGCCTGCTTCTCCCACTACTGTTCCCTCTGCTTGTGTTCCCTCTCTCGCTGTGTTTCTCTCTGTCAAATAAATAAAATCTTAAAAAAAAAATATATATTAGTGATAAATGGCTAAGGAGAGGGCCTTAAGGAAGTTGAAGAAGATTATTACAAGAATCCGGGAGGAAGCTATTAATTCTGTGCAGGAAACTAAAGTTAAAACTGTACAGTTCAATCTACTCTATACATTTTGTATTTTCTGGGACTATGTGTTTTTCCAGGAGGGGAAATAGGTGCACCTTATATTTAGGTTCTGTATATTTTAATCTGCCAAGTACAAAATAATCTTATCAAAATAAATGAAGATGTTCCAGCAAGAGACACTGTTCATTTTTCTCCCTGCCATGAATGACATGTCATCAGACTATTTGTCTCTGCACTGAGCAGCTTAATAGCATTTGAAATCCTGCAATTCTATCAGTCACAGGAAGCATAATCACAAACTTGGATCGAAGTCACTAACTTAGCTCTTCAGTTGCCCTGAGAAAGAAGGGACCAAGAGATCTGACTGGCAGAATCGTTGTCATAGATCTTCAGTGTTGAAACTCAAACTAAAAAGAATATCTACCCAGTATTCTAAATTATTAGAAATGCTGTTTGTCACTAATTCTAAACGTCAGGACTTACTTGGCAGCCGTTTTGAAAGGTCCTGTTCTCAAATCTTGAATGCTGGAGCATTTGTTTTCCTAAGGCCGTAAGTGAAAATAGTTAAGACAACACTCACACAGTCAGACCAAGATGGTTCCAATTAGAACACCAAGGCTATGACCGTGACCATAATCAGAATGAAAGCAAAGCAAAACAGTTAATACGTAAAATCTAGCTGGCTCTTTCTGGAAAGTGCTTCAAGGAGAGCGACTTTACTATGCTCCATACAATGCTCCTTGGTGGGGGGCGGGAGGAGGGGAATAAACCTGCTGTTAGAATAAAGCATAATAACTTAGGACAAATGGCTACTCAGAGGGATATATAGGATTACATAAATTAGCCTGGGGATGGAGGATGATGGCTGATGGCATGTGACCTGAGTCTGGAGGTCTTTTAGGGTAAGGTGGGTATTTTGGCTTGAGAGATTGGTATGTTTGAAAGCCCTGAGGCCTGGATTAGTTTTAATCATCACCAGAAGTACAGGATGTTCTGTAGAGCATGAGGCAGAGCCTGCGGGAAGTGGCTGGACATAGGGCAGTGCAAAATGGACAAAAGTCAGTACACAAGGGGATCTAGACTTTGAGCTCTGCTGAGAGCTGCAGGAACCCACTTATGATTTTAAGTCAAGAAGGGATATTTGACTTTGTTTCAGAAAGGTCACAGGCAGAGATAAGAATAAACTGAGGGAGGTGAGATTTAAGGCAGAAAAATCCAGAGTCTCTTCCTCCAGTGTTGCCCAGCCCCCGGCCTCACAGACCTGGGCTACAGTAGGTCCACCTTGATGTTTCCCTCTTAAGAATTAAGAATTGAGACAACTCCAGGCATTGATTATGGATGCTCAAACTCAGAGATACATTTAAGGTTATGTGGCAGAGTACGACCAGGTATGAACAACAACAAAACACCAGAGGAAGATCTCAAAGAGAAAGAAGGAAGAGGGTACGGACAGGCGGAGAGAGGCAATGACAAGAAACAGTGTGGATGCAGAGGCTGAGCAAGTGACTCTCTGGTTTCTGGTTTCAGCCCCTCGCTAGGCCCAGCTCTATTTCCTGCCTTTAGGCCCTTACTACAAACCCCTTTATTTTCCTTCAGAAACATTTGAATGGGATTTTGTTGCTTGCAAACACAATGAATCCTGTCTGAAGCAAGGAATGAATGCAAACATTTAATGAGAACAAAGAAAGGGGCACCTGGGTGGTTCAGTTGGTTAAGTGTGTGCCTTCAGCTCAGGTCATGATCACAGGTTTCCTGGACTGAGCCTCATGTCAGGCTCCCTGCTCAGTGAGGAGCTTACTTCTCCCTCTGCCACTCCTCCTGGCTCGTGCTTTCTCCCTCTCTCCCTCCCTCTCTGTCAAATAAATCTTTTTTTTTTTTAAAGGAGAAAGAGAATAGAAAGGATGTAAAAGATATTAAGGAAGTAAAATGGAAGGAAATTGCAAGGGCTGGATTTGGGAGGGTTGGCTCCCATATACAGTCTTGAGCACCCACTGGCCACACTCTGCACTGCAATGAGGATGACAGAAGAGGCCCGGCTGGAGGGAAACGGCAGGCTTTCATTTTGTACATGAAGAGACTAGTGAAAGTAGGATATCCAAGTAAAAATGTCCAGCAGTCGGATAGAACTGGGTGTCTCAGAGCAGTTCTGATCTGGAAATGTAGATGAGGTCATCTCTCACGTGTAGATGGTCATGGAAACCATGAAAGTGGATGAAATCTCCAGCAGAGCTGCGAGCCAAGGCCTGGGGAGCACTGACATTAAGGTGCAAAACAAGTAGGCAAAGTCACGAAGGAGACACGAGATGAAGTGCTGTGACATGCCAAGAAAGGAAAAATTTTTAAGAGAACCATGCCCCAGGGACAAGAGCCTAAACACTTACCTTGCTGAGAGGATGACAAAAGATGAGTGTGGAAAGGAGAATCAAACCCCCTCACATCATGTGACTACCTTGTATACGACTGGCATTCTGGTCCCTCATTTCATCTTCGAAATAACTTTTCAAGACAAGTGGCAGCATAGCTTTTTAAAGATGAGGGGAAAAGACCAAAGTGCCCTGGGGATGGGCTAAAAGTCGTATTGTGTATTCTAGTCCCTGGCAGAGAGCCTTCCCCTGATTTGTTTAAAGAACGAATAAAGAAGGGAATATTTCCACAATTTTAAAATAGTCTACATGGACTTAACCAGACTGGTTACTCTCAAATTCACATATGACTTGGGGGGACGAGGTTTTGCTTTATGGATACAGCAAGCCTATTTCCTAGGGCACAGCCCCAGATTTCATGTTGCTCTTTCAACTCATCCACAGCATTCGACTCTATTTCTTCTACTTACCTTTCAGCAAAACATGAGTCAGAGAAAGTAGGCTAGGAACTCATGTTTTTATATTACCAAAGATGTCCTGGGGAACCCAGAATCTTAGTTGCTGATATTTTAACAAGCCATGGAGATAAATCTCCATTAATTGCCACAAAAGCTTAAATTCACATCTGATTCAGAAAGGATGCAAAAGGATGTGACAATCTTTTGATGTAAACCCCAAGTCCTGCCACATGGGGTGTACTTAGCCACATACTCTCCGACCTCCTATGGTGGGGGAGGTAGGAGAATAATCAGAGCTTTATTAGCTCTGATCATTCAAAGGTCACTGAGGTCTTTTCTCCCTGACTTAAGATAAAAAGAACACATATAATACTGTAGGGAACAACATTCCCATCATAACTAGGAGCTAGTATCATAACTATGAGCTGGAAGAAAAACACTATTATGATTCCTTCCCGTATCCTGAAAAATAGAGACATGCATGAAGGAAGGATATTATAGCAATTTTTTATCTACAGAGGATGCCTCAAATCCTGGATTAATGGGTAGGGGTCAAAGAGCATGAGCTAACTGTGGAATGTCCCTGCTTTCCACAAATTCCCTCAAATTCACAAAATGCAACACACAATAAGCAGAAATGAAGCTAGCACGGACTCCATTCCTCCCAAGGGCCTGAGCCATATATACTATTCTCTTCTAACCACTGGAAGAACTGTAGGAGGCATTTTTCCTGATTTCCAAATCAGTGAGATTCAAAGGTTAAAGCTGCATATAGAGTTTACATAGCAAGTGTGCTAGGTTGGGATTCAAATTCAGATCGAATATCAAATATTGTATTAATATTTGGTATATCACATTTCTGGCCAGACTACAATTCCATATAAAGAAATTTTTTAAATATAACAAAAAGGACACCGAGGTGGCTCTGTTGGTTAAGCAACTGCCTTTGGCCCAGGTCATGATCCTGGAGTCCCTTTTTGGGCTCCCTGTTCAGCAGGGAGTCTGCTTCTCCCTCTGACCCTCCCCACTCTCATACTCTCCCTCTCTCAAATAAATAAATAAATAAACAAAATCTTTTAAAAGTATATAACAAAAAAAAAAGTATATAACAAAAAATCAGTTATATATGCTCTCATATTCTAGATAAAACTAATCTGTTTTGTGTTACAACATATAAATTTGGCTTTTATGCTGCATTGTAAGTATTTATGTCTAACTGCTCAGTAGAATGCCAACTTTTTAATGACAAGAATTATAGTTTCCAGATATTTGAAACTCTATCAACAATATGGTAAATGTTGGTTGAAGGAATAAATGACTACTTTAGCAGATATTGTTTTAAGATTCTTGTGACAGGACAAAATTATTTGTGAATTATACCAAAAATATCTCCAAAAAATAGTAATATTCAAAGAAATATATTCTCATCACTTCTTATGAAACTCTCCTTTTATCACTTACTTTCCGTATGGTTAGTGACCTCTTCTTGATTAAACATTAATTTGCTATAACCATGGAAAGATACTATGAAAATCCATATCCATACTGCATAAACTTATTTCTATACGTATGTGAAGACACAGCAAGATTTCAAACTGATGGTCCTCATGCCCTTCCCCTCATGCTCCTGGGCCATCTCTGATTTCCCTGTAGTTATCATGGAAACTCACTGTAGAATCCAAGTTTCTAGTTAAAATTCCCTGTGTCTCTTTACTTCAGTCCTGAGAGCTCCGGCCCTAGGAGAGATTGCTCAGGGAACCCCCAGAATGCCTGCAGGCATGATGCTCATATTGAGGGACTGGAGATGGTGAAGAAATACTCGTGGAATAGTTCTGAAGCACAATCTATACTATTCCTCAGCACGACTGAGCTCTAACTGCTGACTGAGATCAGCTTTTTACCACACAGCCTTCACAGTATCCCTGATGCTATCACACTTTCTCTGCTCTCTTACCCATGCTCCCTGGTTTCATCCCTTCTTCCCGCCAAACACCTGCATCCAATTCTTTGTCTTGGGGCCTGTTTTGGGGAACTCAAACTAAGATAGGTGTGCTACACATACACAGGGAAATGTGAAGCAATTAGGAACACTAGAAAGCCATTCGGTTTAGAGCTTCATCTGATGAGAATGCTTTGCTCTTTATGGTACGATAGTGGTCTGTCACTAAAAAAGGTCTTAGACTCCAGAGGTCAAAGTTGCATCCTCTCCCTTGTATAGGATTTGAGAGATCCGTAAAGTTCACTGGGCTTGAGCCTACTCCTACAACATTATGAAAGCCATGGAAAGTTTTCTCACATCAGGTTATAGGTTTGCTACACAACCTTGGGGCAAAGAAGTACTGTCAATTATTACCAAGATTGTCCCTCTAAAAAAGACGTACTTTGGAAATAAAAATGCAGCCTTAACATATAAGAAGCTAAGTAAGCATCCAGGACAATGACTGGCATGTTGTAAGCATTAATCAATCTTCCAAAAATTACGCCAACAAAATACATTTTTCTTTTTAGACTAAAACTGATCTCCTGTAGTCTGATAACTTTTCATCCAAGAAAGGTTTAAAGCATTTCAAACACAAAAGCCTTAGCTTCCACTTAACTTGAAACTCCATTTTTTTCTCATTCAAATGTACACTAAAGTTTACTTTCATCTACTTCACTTGATAGGTCATTAGAATGAAGGCAAGTAACTGGCATGACTAAAATCCCACCACAGACACAGATCTTAAAACCAGTTCTCTCTTGATTCCGTGGTCAGTATTTTTCCGAACACATTAAACTCGTCTTTCAAAGGAGTCATCCAATGAAGACAAATGACTACAAAAACACACATCCTGAAACATTCCAATGAGGTAAGCATGCTATCATTCAACAGCTTTTCTGGATTATGTTCAGAGTCCTACGGAGGAGACAGAGGGAGGAGAAGGCTCACATTAGGGAGCAGATGCTTTGGTCCATTCATTCTGCTTCCTGAAGACCGCAGAGAGTAAACCCTCACCTCTGGTTCAGGTTTACAGCAGGAGAATGCATCAATCCTTATTGTTTTCTTCTTCTTTCTTGTCACTTTTATTTTTCTCTACATTTACCACCATCTGGCCATGCCTGTTTGTTGTGCCATGTTTCCTGACTGCCTGATAATTTTTTAACCTAGGAGAGCTTGCTGAGGCTAAAATATGAGAATGGAACACATTCATAAATATTGCCCTTATGAAATTAAACTATTGAATATGATTAATAAATATAAACGACTCACCCAACCATCAGGCTGGCTTGTCCAGGAACTCTAGATCAGGGTTTAAAGCAAAGGCCTTAACTGGGTACCAGTAGATTAAAGAATCTGATGAGCTTTATGATTCTTGAGATGGATGACATGTATTAGCTCATAATCATTCTATTTTTTTTTTTATCCTTGGATGGTACTGAATTCCACTAACTCAGATTTCTTAAAACACACCCAAACAACAGTTAACTCTGGGCATTTCAGGTGCTCTACAACTAGAGTAGTTCATCTGATATGGAGTCATAAATCAGGGTTCCGCTCTCAGTGCTAAAACTTATTAAATGACAGTGGACAAGTCACTGTACTTACCAAGCCTTAGCTTCTTTCGCTAGAGAATAAACAGAACTACTAAGCCTACTTGACAGGAATTTAAAGAAGATCAAGAAAGATCATGCCCATAAAAATACTTTATAATGTTACATATGTAAAGCAGTAAAAATGTTTGTTAACATAATTATACCATTAGAGGGGCTAACAGTTTTGTCTATTTGTTCTTTTCTGTTAATATTTGAGTGAGTTAATACATATTAGAGTAGTATCTGGTATTTAATGTTCAATAAATGATAACCATTGACATTATTATTAAAGGGACATATTTTCCAAAGGTCTTTATTATCTCTTGTAAATAGGACAGAAGAGATCACCTAAAAATTAAGGCCATACAGTAATGGAAGTAAGAGTGACTGCCCATCCAATATAAATGCCTACTTCCTCTGGCCATTTGCAACGACGTGGATGGAACTAGAGGGTATTATGCTAAGCAAAATAAGTCAATCAGAGAAAGACAATTATCATATGATCTCACTGACCGGAGGAATTTGAGAAACAAGACAGAGGATCACAGGGGAAGGGAGGGAAAAATGAAACAAGATGAAACCAGAGAGGGAGACAAACCATAAGAGACTCTTAATCTCAGGAAACAAACTGAGGGTTGCTGGAGGGGAGGGAGATGGCAGGGATAGGGTGGCTGGGTAATGGGACATGGGGGATGGTATGTGCTATGGTGAGGAAAAAATAATAAATTTTTAAAAATTTAAAAATAAGTAAATGCCGATTTTCTACCTCTACTTTAAGTTAATAGAAAAGGGAAGAGAAGGAAGAGATAAATCTGGGAACCCTAATTAATCTAAGAGAAGAATCAAAAGCAGATGACTGGCACAGAGTATCCCAAGAAATTTATTCCCTCACAATCCTTTTTACCTGAAGCGGATTCAATAGCTTACATTTCTGAATTTCCTTCTCCCCTTTACTACTGATTTTCTGTGTAACCTTCAGGTGAGCCATTTCACCACTTGGTCTTCTCAGGTAAAAATCTTATAACTTCCATCTGTCCAAGATGGACTGATATATGTTCATTAGAATGTATCATATATAGCTTATTGTAAGTTCCTCAAAAGAAGCAAGATGCTCTCAGACCTCCACAGAAACAGGTGTTTATCTTATTTTTCTTACTTCCTCTCCCTCTCTCCTTCCTGCTCACATATAAACACATTTTGGCTATTGTAATAATAATAATGTGGGAAGGTTTCAAAGTATTAGCAGTCATTTGGATAAAATTTGTTAGACAGAAAATGGAAAGTTTTTGACTTTATGAGTAGAGTTAAGAATAGATCACAATGAGAATTTCTTAAGAGAGTTTCCTTCACTTTATCATCAACCTCATCTATCAACCCTCTCTCTTTAATTACATATGAAAATATTTTATTGGTCTATGACATACAGTGCCATAGTAGCAACACTTTTATATCAGGAAAGCTAATACTCCGTTTGCTCTGTTCTTTCTCTCCTGTGAAAAGAGAATAATCTATTCAGCATGTCTGAAATTATTAAGGAATTAAACTCATTAGAAAATTGCTTCTTCTAAGAGTTAAATGTAGCGACTAAAATAAATTATACTTTTAAGAACTTAGAAGTCCTCTGTTCAGATATAAATTTATCATACAAATAAGAATACTTAGACATACACACACACACAATATTTTTTTATGGTAAAAGATGTGAAAATTAAATCTTCCAAGAAGAAAATCTATTTCCTTGACTGAGATAGGATACCAAATAGGTCAAGGAAATAGAAACAAAAATCCTCTGAGGGAAAAGAAAGAAACCAAAACATGGTAAGATCATCTAATGCAATTATAAGGATGATTTATCTTTCAATATTTTTTATATGATTTTTCTATGAACTTTTCTTGGTGAGAAATAGAATTCAAAATATCTCATAATTCAGGTTCACACAAACTTTGGGGTGAAAGAAGGGTTTTGCAAAAGAATTTCAACTTCTACAGATTATTGGGTTTTGGCTGTGAATACAGAAGAGTACTGCCTACTTTATTTTCCACTAGGCCGGGAAGAAGATGGAAAGAAAGAATAAGAGTAAAGAGATACACATAACGGAATATTCATAAAAACAGAACTCCAAATTAACAAAATGACATTTTTAAAATGAGAAAAAAATGCAATTAATATTTCCTGCCAAAAAGAAAAAATAAACTATTAGACTCTAAGAGATTTTAAATTAGAAAATTATGATAATTTACTGAATCTTATGAATGGAAAAAAAATATATATGGCACACACCAATTTAACAGACTGAGAGAGCAGAAGAAAATACATTCTACACGAGTCCCAGATTAGTCATCTTCCATCCAGATGATGACAGTAGTGCAGTCTATTATAATGAAAGACTTAGACTAAGTTTCATAGGCTTAAAATATGATGTCTGAAATTGTATATTATGAATAACCAATAGTTATTTGTCATAGATAATGAATCATTTAAGGGTCTAAACCTCTAACCTCCAGACATTAAATGTCATATTAATTTCTTTAGAGAGTTGGTCAGCTATTTTGCATCACGTAGAAGCAATCTAAATTGAACCATCATTTACCTTAGTTTATTCTTCTTACTTTCCAGAATTAATACTAATTGCAAGCAAAAGCTATATGACAACACTACCTATATTATGTACAGTTTGTGATAATCAAAGCACATAATGACTATCATAAATCTTAAGGAATGTCAGAATTCTTATGCCCATACCACTTGATCTCACTGTGAGAATTTGGGTATTGAGTATTTGGAGAAATGAACATCTTAAAATTCGGCAAACTTCATCAGCATGGTTTCCACTAGATATCTATGAATGGACTATGACAGTAATTTTGACTAGGACACATTCACTTCAGCCACTACCCATCAATGACAGTTGGTTCTGTTTGTGATGCTTTATAGAAATACAAAAAAGTATAAGAAAAATTCATTTTGTCAAATTTAAATGCCTAGAACAGGGCAGAACAAAGAGATTTTTAGAAACAGAGAACATATTTTAAGCTAGATTGATAAAATAGATATTCACATAGGGTATTATTGCATTGCATTATTTGGAAACATGGTGTTAGCCTTGTTATAATTCTGTTCTATCAACACACTTAAGATGGTAGACACAGAACAGTCATGTATACCACAAACAGAACACAAACATGCCGGGTACCCTACTGAGAGGCATTTATAGAGCTAATAAAGGGGATGAAAAATGAAAGTACATATTAGAGGGAAGGAGGAGAGGATCAAATATTAAAATGCAATCCAGGAAGTTGCAGTCTATCAAGGATTATGATTAAAATCAAATTCACAGGAGTGCTGGGGTGACTCTGTCGTTAAGTGTCCAAGTTGGTTTCAGCTCAGGTCATGATTTCAGGGTTATGAGATCAAGACCTGCATTGGGCTCCATACTCACTGAGGAGTCTGCTGGAGAGTCTGTCTCCACCTCTACCCTTCCCCTGGCTTGCACATGCACGCTCACATGCTCGCTCTCTCTCTTTCTCTCTCAAATAAATAAATCTTTAAAGTGGAGTTTCTTAACAAATCCTAATTTAATCTAATGGGTCACTGGGTCCTAATCACTATTTTTAATAATTATTTTAACGAATTCACTCTTCTCAAATGATTACTATCATGATGTACTATCATATGATGTTATCATATCCCAAGTAACTCCAAAGGGAAATATCAAGAGTCCTAAATACAAATGCTTTACCAACTAAAATTGAATTTTACATAATTTATATTTTTGATGAATAATTTTAACGAATAGATAGGGGGGAGAAACTTCTAAAGTCTAGCAGGTTTTCACCTAACGACTAGTTGATCAGCAAAACTCATGACTTTCCTCTAACAACCCACATTCTATTACCTAAGATCTTAAAAGTCTATTCCACGGAGGACTGGAATAATCCTGCATAGGCCTTATCACAATTTGAAATTCTACATTAAACTGTGAATTTATTTGATGTGTTCCTCCCACCAGCCTACAAATGCTATGAGACCAAGAAGCATGTCTACTTTATTCACTTCTATGTGTCTTGTATAAAATAGGCCATCAAAAATGGGTTTAACATTGAATGAATGAAACACAGTACAACCCTTACTATTCATCCTTCTCCACACCCAACCCCCAAACTACTTTGGGCATTAGTCTGACAACTACAAAGCAGGAAACTTTGGTGTCTTCCCTGCTTCTCTGTTCCCATTCTGTTTCTGGGCCACTGTACTCTGGTGGTAATAAACACTTTCTGTTAATGTTCTTATCACATCGCATTGTTAAGTGACTGGC
>CM053611.1:47169826-47197044 GCA_028646535.1 Procyon lotor
AGGCCTAAAAATATCATTGCCATACGCACACTTTCCACAAAATCTTGAAGCACAAGAATGCATTATAGGAAAAACTACTAACTTCCTAGCTGAGAGAATTCCCCAAAAAAGAAAGAGATTCCCATCATCCAGAAAAGGATCAGGATATAGATTAACAAAAAGAAAATTGCCACAGTCCTAATAAAGTTTTACAGATAAAAAATTATCGTAAAATACATTAAGCTCTAAATAATGTAAACTTGCTCTAAGTAATGATTTTTGTTGCCTCAATCCCTTTTCTGCAACAAGTGTTCAATTTTTTAAGATTTTATTTATTTATTTGACAGAGAGAGATCACAAGTAGGCAGAGAGGCAGGCAAAGAGAGAGGGGGAAGCAGGCTCCCTGATGAGCAGACAGCCCGATGCGGGGCTCGATCTCAGGACCCTGAGATCATGACCTGAGCTGAAGGCGAGGTTTAACACACTGAGCCACCCAGGCACCCCACAAGTGTTCAATTTCATTATCCTAGAGTTTTCCCTCTTTATGGGACTAGGATTCTGATTTTAAAAAGAAAACCAAAGAGAAGAAAGTAGTTTTCACCATCTAGGACTTCAGAGTTCTACTGACATCTATCCTAGACATCTACAGCCATTCTGGAATCGTATTTCTCAAATATTATCTTTCCTTATCTGAAATAGTCTTATGCATATTTATTTATTTTCTTGTAGACTTCTCATTTCCCCATTAGAAAGTGAATTCTTTCTACCAGAGCCGGGAGGGACTTACCTCTCGTCTCCACAATATCTGTAGGGTGTGAAGGTGCCCAAGCACACAGAGCACCCAATAAATGCTCAATGAATATATAAGTAAAATTCAAATAACAAGGAACTGAAAATTTTGCATAAAGGGCTAAGACCTTAACTTTCACCTCCTGTTTTAGCAAGGCATTTCTTCCTGATTGAGTTCTTAACATAATCAAAAGTACCAGACAAACTGTGTCCATACTCACATGTCTGATTTTACCAAGTCTAGGAATAGTATCTCAGCACCTGCCAGAGGAACATGAAGTGTGGGAAACGGTGGCTGTGATGTTACAGTGCTAGGGGAAACATTGCAAAAGAAGGCAAAGAGATTCCTGCAGCGCCTTCCAGGGACACTACTAGGTGTCCCCACCTCACAGAAGTGACACTGGGGCTTAATGTGGCCCCCTGGTGGCAGCTGTGCTAGGAACCCTTCACTATCCTACCATCCACACTTAGTGGATGTCTGATCGCATTGTCTGATCACAGTTCAGAGACCTTAAGCAGTCCCCACTGTCTCTGTCATAAAAGCTTTAGTAAACGCCAAATACTAGTGTTTCTTAAATATCCAGACTCTACCCCCCCACACACACACTCAGATTAGTCTCAACTGTATTAATTTTTAAACCTAGGCATCAAGGCCCATGCCGTCTCTGTTTTTTTCATCATTACAACTGTCCATCCTTCCCTCCTTCTCCTACCCTTCCGTTGCCCCCCCCCTCAAAATTCACTCATTCATTCATTTGTGCATTTGTTTATACATTTCATAAAAAGCCATTAGCATCATGCAAAAACACTTTCTCTGGGTTTGTACCAGTGCAAAATAGCTTCCATGGCTGAGGAAGGAAACACACATGCAGATTTCCTGCTAATCACTGCAGGGAGCTGTCAGGGGGATCCCTCTCTCTCTCCTGCAGCTCAGGTTCCCTCAGGCAGTGGCAGCTTTGTGAAAGAAGGGCGCTTCACCGATACCTTCTGCACCCACACGAAGGCCCCATTCCCTCCCTCTGATCCCCTCCCCTACTAGCCAGCCCTGAAGAAGGTCTCAGATGCTACCTCCACAGAGGCTTCCAGCGAAGAAGACTCAGCGAGGATCAGTGTTGGCGATAAAGCTGTAGTCCCTGCTACAACTGCTGTTTCCCTCTCCTTTTAAAATCACTCTTAAGGTAATAGTGGATGCACCTTACTCAGATCTTAAGCATGATCAAAATCAAAGAAGAGGAAAATGGATGCATGAAGAACATGTGGACTCACCAATGAGGATTATGAGCTATAAGGCTCTGGCGGCTTCCACTTTTTTCCATCAGAAACAAAAATAAACCAGCTACCATCTACTGTCACAATTTCATTTAAAAAAAAAAAAAAGAATTTATAAAGTAGTTAAGAGTATCATTTCAGGATAAGAAGCAGTCCAAAGAAAGAATACTAGACAGCCCAATTTTTTCATGTGTGAAAAATAACAGGATAGTGAGGACGTGTGTGTGTATATGAGAGAGAGAGAGAGAGAGAGAAAATCCAAAGCAATGGTGGACCAAGAGGCAATTAAGTAGCATGTACTCTAGAGAAGCACATGTGAAAAGAGAGGGGTGCTCCTCACATTCCAAGCCAAAAGAGAGGGATCAAGAAAATCACCCATCAAGACAGGAGGTGCCTGCATGAATGGGAAAGACCTCAGGGCCTAGCGAGGCACGGATTTATGAGGTGTTCTTACTAACCTGCCCTCAGGTCTATTTAAGCAGGAAGCAGAGAGAAGTGGAGCGGTTATGAGCAGTGGGAGTGGTAGGTGGGAAATGGGAGAGGGTGAGGGTAGGGCACAGCAACCAAGTCGCCTGCACAGCGGTCATTTGGCAGGGCAACAATTCCCTGGGCTCCTCAAAGACGAAGGACAGAGCCTTAACTCATATAAGAAACTGAAGTTTTAAATCAAATGGACTTATAAAAAAATGGGGAACAGAATTTGAGAATTCTGCTTTCCTATGAGAAAGAACAGTTCTATAAAGCACAGCTGGACTCAGTGAGTAGAGAAAAAGAACATTAAAGAAAAAAAAAAAAACATTTAAAAAGCCTGAACCCCATAAAGTTAAGACTATATAATGAGCCAGCTATAAAATACTTAGTTCTCTAAGTTGGCCTAAAACCAAAGAAAACTCTATGGGGACGCCTGGGTGGCTCAGTCAGTTAAGCGTCTGCCTTTGGCTGAGGTTGTGGGCCCAGGGTTCTGGGATGGAGCCCTACACCAAGCTCCCTGATCAGTGGGGAGTCTGCTTCTCCCTTTACCTCTGCCACTCCCCCTGCTCATGTTCAGTCTGTCTCTCAAATAAATAAATAAAATCTGGAGGAAGGAAGGCGGGGAGGGAAGAGAAGAGGAGAGGAGGGGAGGGAAGGAGGGAGGGAGGGAGGAAAGACTGACGGACTCCCAGAGTGGCTTTTGGAAAAGACTTGATGTAGTCCAAGTCTTCATTTCATACACACACAAAAAAAATGGTGCTCAGCTTCAGCTCACAGTGAAGAACCCACATTATTATGTTTTCTACTTTTTTCTTTTTTTTCACACCGGATATTGCACGGATAGCACCAGCGCACCCTGGCAGGTGCTAGCTAGTTAGCTAGCTAGTTAGAGCAAAGGCAGTACTGGCAAGAGAACAACAGATCATCACTTTCACAGAGGCGGCAGGGAGAAACATGTAGGAGCGCCACTCAGTTCCACTGCCACACCTTTTTCACTAGTTATAAACATGGTTTTGTTGGTTTTACTCATGCTTCAGCTTTCCTTCCATTTTCCCCTTGCTTTCTTTTCCCCCTTCCTCCGCCACTGTTTTCTTTCGAACCCCTTTCCTAAGGTCAATTATGGCAAATAGCATAATAATGGTGAAGAAGGGAAGAGACATCACTTTGGATTCCTGTCATTCAAAAAGCACTTAGATTTTCTAACAGCTATGTCATAGTATTAGTAACAGGTAAATGTCATTATATTTTACATTTCAGGCCACCAAAATGAAGGGGTAAGATTAAATGACATTAGAAATACAATACATAAAAGTATAAAATCATAGTTTCTGTTTTCAACATGTGCTAAAAAGTGACAACATCAAATTGCTATCAATTCCTCATAAAGAGAAATTGGAAATGGGTTATTTTTCTTTGCTTAAATGTAATGATTTTTTTTTTTAAGATTTTCTTTATTTGACAGAGAGAGACAGTGAGAGAAGGAACACCAGCCAGGGGAGTGGGGGAGAGAGAAGCAGGCTTCCTGCCAAGCAGGGAGCCTGATACAGGGCTGGATCCCAGGACCCTGGGATCATGACCTGAGCCAAAGGCAGACACTTAATGACTGAGCCACCCACGTGCCCCAAATGTAATGAAATTTATCATTTACCTCACAAAGCATTTCTCAATTTGTCAGTCTAAAGGTTTCAAATTCATAGATGTGTGTACAAAGAGTTACATACACACATGTGTCATGTATTTATAGTACACTGTCCTCCCTTTAAGAAAATGAAACACTGAAGATCTATCCTATTTTACAATTATGAACAAGTACTTATTAGGCATCTAAGAGGAATTATCTTATAATAATAAATATCTTAATTCTCAAATATAAAACAGAACTGATTTCCTCTCCTTATCCCAGGAACCATCATTTCAAGATACACATAAATAGCAATGACTACCCAAAAAATATGACTACTGATGAAAATTCCCAATAATTTGACTTTGAGGTTTTATCATCACTACTCAATTTTTCATGTTCATCCTCTATGGCTATCCTCTTTTAGAACCTAATAAAAGGCAAGCTTTTAGTAGAAACCGTGAAGAAGAACAACGTAGTCTGGGTACTATTTCTCAGATGCTGTTTGAGAAATGCAGAGCAAGTCCCTGATGGCTTTCCTTCTGCATCCTTCCCATGTAAGTCAGTTGCTAGGAAACGTGAAAGACAGGGATTTAGTATTAGGTCTGAGAACAATGAGCTAGCTTCATGATTATCTAAATACTAACACCTAACCCTTACAGAGGTTGTCTACCTTAGGAGTGGAAGATTACAGCTGATGTGTTTCCAGAGAAACAAATTTCCTTTAAAGACCCATCCTTTAACTATTATAAACAGATTTTGGTATCCACTGAAATAAGAAGTAACAGCAAGGCACATCTTAAAATTTTATTTTCAGCCAGAAGTTGCACCCATGCTGCTATTCGAGCTTAGAGAGGATGAGGCTAATCTTTTCACTGCTTCAAGCTGTATTTTGATATCGCTACATGTACATACACGTATGCAAGTGCACACATGCACACAAAGCACCCAAAAGAAAAAAAAAAAGAAAATATGCACATCACTACTACCATAGGAAAATACCTGCCACAAAGTTACCAGAAAAGGGAAGAACTAGAAACAAGTTAAGGGAAAACACACACACACACACACACACACACACACACACACACACGTCAATGCATCTCTCAGTCCTTGGGGCTTGGTATCCCTGAGTTTAAGAAACAGAAAAAAAGCTCTGGATGGGGACTCAGAAAACATGGGATCCATGAATCCACTGTGTGACACTAAGAAAGTGTCCTACCTCTGTGGGAATCGTTTCTTAGAAAATCAAGAGAGCAATGTTAACCCCAAAAGGTTAGAATAGGTTGAGATTATGCATAATAATAAAAGGAGAATAGGTTGAGATTATGCATGTGTAAGCATTTTAAAATCATACAGTACTATGTGTGAAAAGACAGTATCATTACCTTACTTATAAAATGGCCATTTCCGTGAATAGGCATATAAACAGGATTCAATGTTTAAAAATCAAAATTAGGCCAAGTAAAAATCTTTAACGGATGAGGTGGAGGATTCCTCCCCCCACAAAAATTTAATACATAAATTAGAGTGTTTCATTTATATTAACATCAAAACACTTGGTGTGAGTAACTAATACGGGAATTCAAAGATTTAAAATAAACAAAAACAACCAAAATCACTTAACTTTTAGTATGTCTCTTAAAGAAATTTTAAGCTATTTGCATTAATTCCTCCATAATCTTAAGGCAAAAAAGTATATCCAACTATGAAAGATATAAAGTAAGCTTTTAAATAAACTATCTCAAATACAGTCTTGTCTTTTCCATGTCTAGAAGTAGCTTTAACACCACTTCCCCCTTCAAAAAAAAAAATGAATTTACAAGCTATAAAATCTGTGAACCTCTCCTAAATTCAAATTGAAACTGTATTTATGTGTGGATTAGGGAGTCTTTTTAAGGTGTTTTTTACAATCTCAGTGGTTAGCACACACGGAGAACGCCCAGCACCCAAGATCTGGGAGACTCTCGGTATTTGTTTGCTGGGGCTGCCACAACAAAACCCCACAGACTGGGAGCCTGAGACAACAGAAATTTATTTATTTATTTATTTTTTTAAAGATTTTATTTATTTATTTGACAGAGAGAGATCAGAAGCAGGCAGAGAGGCAGGCAGAGAGAGAGGAGGAAGCAGGATCCCTGCTGAGCAGAGAGCCCGAAGGTGGCTCGATCCCAGGACCCTGAGATCATGACCTGAGCCGAAGGCAGAGGCTTAACCCACTGAGCCACCCAGGTGCCCCCAGAAATTTATTTTCTCCCAGTTCTGATCACAGTGTCCGAAGATTTAGCTTCTCTGGAAGCCTCTCTCCTTGGTTTACAGATGACTGCCTTCTCTGTGTGTGTCTCCACATGGTCTTCCTTTGCAAGCACACCCTGGTGTCTCTGCTTGTCTTCACAAGATCTTCCATCTATGCACACTCATCCCTGGGTCTCTTCCTCCTTTTTTTTTTTTTTTTAAAGATTTTATTTATTTGACAGAGAGGAACACAGTGAGAGAGGGAACACAAGCAGAGGGAGTGGTAGTGGGGAGAAGTGGGTGAGGTCAGGGGGCTGGTCCTGCTGCTGGTGTGCCCCGGTCTCTTCCCCTTCTTATCGGGGCACCAGAGTGGGGCCCACCCACATGACCTTTTTATTTTTTTCTTAAGATTCATTTATTTGAGGGGCACCTGGGTGGCTCAGTGGGTTAAAGCCTCTGCCTTCGGCTCAGGTCCTGGTCTCAGGGTGATGGGATGGAGGCCCGCATCAGACTCTCTGCTCAGCGGGGAGCCTGCTTCCCCCTCTCTCTCTGCCTGCCTCTCTGCCTACTTGTGATCTCTGTCAAATAAATAAATAAAATCTTAAAAAAAAAGATTTTATTTGAGAGAGAGAGAACATGCATAGGTGTAGATCAGAGAGAGAGGGACAAGCAGACTCTATACCGAGTGCAGAGCCCGAAGTCAGGCTCGATTCCACAAAGTGGACATCACGACCTGAGCCTAAATCAAGAGTCAGACCCTTAACCGATTGAGCCACCCGGGTGTCCCTTACAGGACGTCTTTTAACCTTAATTACCTCTGCCCTAATCATATTCTCAGGTAGTAAAGGGTAAGTCTTCAACATGTGAATTTTGGAGGGGTACAATTTAGCCCATAACATTCCACTTCCACTCAGTCTCAGTACAACACTAGACACTAAGAAATGCTAAAAGGGGAACAAGCTCCATATGCAGGCTGAAATGCATCCCTCAAGGTTCAAAAGCTCTAGGTCCTCATCAAGAAAGGAAACAATGCGGGAAGGCATGGACCTTTTACGAGAAGTTATGTTAACGTGCACATAAATATCAACATGACTGAAGAAACAGAAGTGTCTTGGACTCACAAACTCAAAGGACAAAAACTGGTATGGTCAGCTATTTTCGGAACGTTTCCACAACTCTGTCTGCTGACTTTGGCATTTACTTAAGCTGGGCCTTCAACTAAAAGAACCGCAATGCTAAAATGGCCACAAATGCTGGGGAGGGGAACAGATAACAAGCTATTATATGATGACTCTGCAAATTTTCTCTCAAAGGGAACTATTTAAAAAAAAAAACAAAACATTAAGAGCAGTTCCTGAGTAATTCTGACATTGATCTGGAATAAAAAGTTGGGTGAACAGATGCATTTTCATGGCCTCAGCCCATGCTGTGATCTTGTCTAAAAAATTAACGTCACAGAACATCACCATTAACACACAAAATATCTTAAGATTTCTACAGTTTTTACCATCCCCAAATATTCTCTCATTTCACTCTCAATGATTCTGGGAGGTAGAGAAGGCAGGAAAAGATGAGGAAAATGAAAAGGAGAGAAGTTAAAGGACTTGCCCAATGTCACAAATAACCAAGGGAATCAAAATAAGACGGAAAAGTCTTCTGACATCTAAGTCAGCACTCTATTCTTGGGACTTAGTGACGTTCAGGGTTATTGAAAGTATAATCTTACAAAATTCACTTTATTTATTTTAGCACCACTGGGACATAAAGGTTTATAAATAAAATTAGATTCGCTGATATTCTGCACATAATCACAAAATGAATTTAGTCTGAAGTAAAAATGATTCTGGTTTCTTCAACAAATGTAACATTTTTAAGATATCAATCACCTTCAATTTTAGAAGCAAGATTTTTGTTAAGGCCAAATAACTAAGTAATATAATAGGAGTTCAATGCAAGAAAAAAGATCCTCATAATTAATAATACAAGGTAAAATTTAACCTAGTAGCTAGATGACATTATTAACTAGATAATGTTTAATCTACTACATGTATTTCCCCTAGGCTATGAATATTTCTTCAGCTAACTGAAGTTAAGGAGAACTACTGGCTAACTACTGGCTAACTCATTTAATCAATCAGGTTAAAGAAACTAGGCTTATTTTTTTTAAGATTTATTTATTTGAGAGAGAGAGCACACATGCATGAGTATGCGAGCAAGGAGGGGGGCGGAGGGAGAGGGAGAGAATCTCAAGCTGACTCTCTGCTGAATGTGGAGCCCCACCGGGGGCTCGATCCCACAACCCTGAGATCATGACCTGAGCTGAAATTAAGAGTCAGACACTTAACCGACTGAACCACCCAGGCGCCCCAAGAAACTAGGCTTATTTAGCACAAAGGGAAAGTCAACTATCTGAATATCAACCATGATAAAACATGTTTTACCAAGTGCTTACTATAAGCCAGGCTAAGTACTTTATACACATTGTCTCAATTCTCATAAACCACTCTATGAAGTGGGTTCTACTTCATACCCATTTTACAAATGAAGAGATAAAGAAAGGTTTATATATCCAGTGACCCATATTTAAAACGCGGCAGGGCTACAATTCACACCCAGCTCTGACTCCAAAGTTTGAATTGCCTATCACTCTACTGTGTTGATCCTGACTATAAAGAAGGACATTGCTTATCACAACTGAGAACAGGTGAAGAAATGGGCCAACTGAGTAACAAAAATAAGTACAATTTCCAAATAGTATGCACTATGAAACATAAAATGAGGGCAATTTCCTTTAAAAGTCTTAAAAAAATTATCTTCATTAATTCATTCTTTTATACAACAAAATTGTTGGGCACATGCCACAAACCAGGCACTCTCGTAGGTCCTCAAAGACAACAGAGTACCATAACAACACAATCCCTTGCCTTGAAGGGTGCAAAGCTTTCCGAGGAAGATAAACATATAGAAGAGATTTTAGAAGGCATTAATAATGGTTATGGCATAGACTAGGATTACATAACTACCTTAGCAAGAGGTTTCATAAAGCTGTTTGTCACTTTCCTTGCAAGCCAGCGACATAGCAATATTTTGTTAGTTGAGAAAAGGCAAACTGCAGATGGGCCAAAGTTACATGGAATACATAACTTTTTGACAGTCAGCCTTGATCCAAGGATAAAGTTTATACTATCTAAATAAAAAGTGAATGCCAATTTTATGGTGAATTGTATCTTAAGAAATTTTAAAGATGAATCGCACATCCTTCAGAATTTTACTCAAAACACCTTTTTGAAGCTGACCTTTAATCATAATATGAAAGAAATATCAAGTTATACTATTTTACAGAATCTGTGGATGATTTTGCGAGTCATCACAAATGTAGTATTTGTGATGAATACTACATCACAATGTCTATTCTATAAGGACCAATGGAGAAAACTGGATCTCATCTTTCAATGCCAGGGAAAGATGCACTTCTTGCAAACAACTGATAAATTTTTATCAAATGAGCATCATAAATGTGGTAAGTGATGATGTTGCCCCTTTTCCCCTGTCTATTAGCATTTTTTATAAAGTGATATTTTAATTCATTTGTATCTACCCCATTACACACATACATACAAGAACTGAAAGAGGTTTTTAGAAATATGTGAAGCAAATACAAATAATCCCCCCAAAATAGTACGTGATGAAACATGAGTTAGTGACCCTGGTTCTTCAAGTATCATGGCTAAGTGACTCAGCAGGTTAGTGATACACACAGAAGAAACAATGAAACTGTTAAGAGCTTATAAAAGAATTACATATACTTGCAGGAAAGATCATGATAGAGTGTTAGTGATCATCCAATAATGCCCATAAAAGGACATTACTGTCCTTTTACACAAAATACCCATTTGATCATTCATAGATGATACATTGCATGTTCTTCCAAGGTAAGCTCCTCTTACTTACTTACTAAGGGGCCAACTAGTGACCCCCAACCGCCAGAAACATAGCAACCAGATAAAATCTGGCATACCCAAGGTCTGTGGGGGTAAGGTGATATTTCCTTTGGATCGCTGACTGCCTACTTACATGCCTAAGTCCTTCTGTCTCCCCAGCCTCATTCTGAAGTTGTCATCTTTGTTGATGTGGACCAGACACTGATGTGCAGCAGACCGCTTCAGCCATCAACCATGATTTCCCCACCAACAAGGATAATTATAACCACAGAGTTAGTCATGGCATGTCATTTAGTCATGGCAGATATTTGCCCTAAGGTGTGGTTATCAACACACTGACAGAAGACAGGAGGACCTCTTGGGACATGGAAACTGTCTACAATACAACCACTGAGGACATGCCCCTTGATGTTGCTAACTTCATCTGAGGAGGCTGTTGGGCCCAGCCAAGGTCCAATTCTGGGATCAGGGGACCCAGAAGGTGAGAAAGTTCAGGGACAGACACCTATCATACTTTTATTATTATTATTTTTTTTTTTTAGTGAATGAATGAATATACATTCTGGAGCAAAACAAAATGTTATATGGAGTATTGATCTAACCCAAAGGAATGTTTCAGTGTCCGCAGTTCATTAAAATGGTTTTATTAAGATAAAATTCTATTATTACATTTTCGTGAACAAGTACTCTTACTAAGAACAGAAGCACAAATGTGATTTGTTAGTGATGCTATTTTTGCATTTTTGTGTCTACTGAGGCACTACCTGCAGATTCATATCTTTATATAGGATTTAAATTCTGTATATGCTGCAATACATAAACAGAAATAGAATATTTCCAAGGTTTATGCATTACACTGCCTGAAAGCTACATTTTTTAATTGATATTTTAAAATAAAAAGCGAAGGAAAGAAGAAAAATCAAAATTTTCATAGAAAATTGAAACTAGCTAGTTTAAAATCCTCTTGTTCATATCTACTCACTCACCTATCTTCAATTCATGCTCTTTCATCAAAGTAAGTTATTTTCAGGGGAAAAATATTTTAAACAATTTAAACACTGAAATATTTTCAACACGAAACAATGTATAGGGATAATATTTATTTGCCTTCATTTTATTAACCAACACTCAGTAATATGTATTTCACACTAAATAAACCCCAAGATTATAGGACGAGACTCCCCTATTAAATTTGAGTTGGAATACATGGCATCTCTGACAAATATAAATAAAGAATTGACACTTTTATGAGATAGTCAATCTTACAAATCATAATGATTCTTACTGTAGAGTGACATCCCTGAAAAGTAAACATGTTTTTACAATTTCAAGAGTAAAATGTCTGGAGGCTATTAAGCAAAAAGAAAGTTGGAAATTTTTTATTATTTGTAGTAACTATTATAGTTTTTTTTGTTATTATCTCTACCTCTACTCAAAAAAAAATGAAAGCAGTTAACAAGTTTCTGACTTGGAAATTAAATATTTATTTATTCCATCACTTTATATAGAAGAGTATTTTATCTGGAAATTGGACAAAGGAAATACTACATGTAAAACCCAGTAAATTTGCTTTTAAAATGAGTGACTATCTGACACTAGTTCAAAGAACTCTAAATTCCGACAGTTATTAATACATTAGCAATCTAACTAGCAATTCTAGTGAGATTTTATTAAAATGTTATTTACCAATAGTAACCCATTAGAAACATAAAATGAAGCATTATCAACAAATTAAAATTCTCAGAAGACACTGTTTAGACTCTTCTGGTTGCAAAAACATAATTAATCATACCTAAAAATCACCTCAGAAGACTGAGCTTTACAATGAACAATTTCAGGTTATAAATACAAGCCCCAATACACATTATATGAAAGGGTGTTTTATTTTTAATATAAATGTATACCTTCTTTACCCATTTCTTTACCCATTTACCCACTTCACCTCACAACCACCCATCTGTTCTTTATCTATGAGGTTTATTTTGAATGACAGAGATCATGTAGTATTTGTTTTTCTCTGTCTAACCTACTTCACATAGCATAATGCCCTGAAAGTCCATAAATATTTTTACAAATGGCAACGGTTCATTTGTTTCATTCTTTTATATGGGTGAAAAATATTCCTGTGTGTGTATGTGTGTGTGAACAATTTCTTTATCCCTTCATTCACTGATGGACACTTATGTTGTTTGAATGTCTTAGCTACTGTAAATAATACTGCAATGGACATGGAAGTGTATATGTTTCTGAGGTAGTGTTTTGGTCATCTTTGGATAAATACCCAAAAATGTAATTGCTGGATTATATGGTAGTTCCACTAAGTTTTTGAGGAAACTCTATACTGGTTTCCATAGTGGACACACCAATTTATATTCTGACCATTAGTGCACGAGGATTCATTTTTCTCCACATCCTCACTAACACTTGTTACTTCACGTCATTTTAGTAGGCATTTTAACAAGGATAAGGCTGGTATCTCCTTGTGGTTTTCAACTATATTTCGATGATGACTAGTATGTCGAGCATCTTTTCAAGTACCTGTTGGCCAGTCTCTGGAAAAAAATGTCTACACAGATTCTCTCCCCCATTTTTAAATCAGATTCAGTTTTTCACTACTGAACTTTTTGAGGTCTTTATATATATGTTGGATATTAGTCTCTTGTCAGATATTTGATTTGCAAATATTTTCTCCCATTCACTAAGATAACATTTTCTTGATGGTTTCCTTTGCTGTGCAGAAGCTGTTAAGTATCATATAGTCCCACTTAATTTTTCTTTTTGTTGCTTTTGCTCTCCGTGTCAGATTAAAAAAAAAAAAAATCATTGCCAAGACCTGTGTCAAGGAGCTTATACCTTATGTTGTCTTCTAAGAGCTTCATGATTTCAGGTCTTACATTTAAGTCTTTAATCCATTTTAATTTTTGAGTATGCTATACAATAGTAGTCGAGTTTCATTCTTTTGCATGTGGCTATCCAAGTTTCCCGCCACCATCTACTGAAGACACTGTCCTTTCCATATTGTATATTCTTGGCTCCTTTTTGTTGTAAATTAATTGACCAAATATTTGTGAGTTTATTTCTGGGCTCCCTATTCTATTCCTTCTTTCTATGTGTCTGTTTTTATGCCAATAACACAGAGTTTAAATTACTATAACTTTGTCATATACTTTGAAATCAGAGACCATGATGCCTCCAGTTTTTTTCAGTCTGTGTGTGTCCTTGTATCTAAAATGAGCCTGCTGTGGGCAGCATTTATACATGGGCTTATGACTATAAGTCCCACAGGACTTAAACCAACAGAGAAAGAATTCTTAATCAGTTACCTTTCCCAGGGCACAGCAGGAAGCAATAGACCCAGGAGCTTGGTCTTTCTGTAAATAAGGTCTATTAGGTAAATGCTATGGCTGTGGCTTAAGGGGCTGCCTTCTAATTAAACATGCAGCACCTAAATGCTGACTCTAATCCTTTCTAGAGATCCTGGAGAGCAGGAGCTATCTTTGTAATCTAGGTCTGCTGTGCTCCAGAGTACCAGTGTCTCCCGGGGTGGGGGTAGGGGGTGCTTTACACAGGGCTGGTGTTCTGGTTTTTATGTCTGGTGCCATGAATTTTGCAGCCCCTGCTCAGGGGATACTCCTTGACTGCCAGGCTCTAGTGGCCAGGGAGGCTAGCATTTCTGGGTCCTACAGGATTATGGCAATTAGAAAAGTGACTGTTGGCAGGCTGCTACCCCAAGTCACTGCAAAGACAGCAGAACAAGGCACACCCCCCTGTCTTTCTGTAAAGGAGGACTAGGTTTGTTCTGGAGCTTTGGCCTGAGAGATAGGCTTCAGATTTGGTATATACCTGGTAGACTACAGAGATACTCCTAAGGAACGCAGGCTAAGGATGTCATTTTGATGCTTTCTCTCTATCTTCCTCCAGCTCTCCAGTATCTTCCATAAATGAGCTTATACACATGTCTAGAACCTCAATTTCTGCAACTGTCAGCCAGGGAACACTGCCAGATCACCAGGCTAACAGGGCTTCTGTGCAAAGTCCTAGAACTGTGTGTATCCGCCTACTTTAAAAGCTGCTACCTGAGGATATGGCTTCTAGTCAGCCAGTCTAGGTGCTAAAAATTTCCCTTTAGGTGCACCGACAGGTCTTGGCATATCCTCAACTACTGGAAGCTATTAAAATATAACAGGGTGCTTGAACAAGCACAAAGGTTTGAGATCAAAGATTTGGGGCAGAGTTGAAAGACAAAGTTCATCCCCTACACAAGGCCACTTCTTCAAGACTGAGCAGAGGTGATTGTTTTATTTACTGTATTGAAACCATCAGAGAGTCAAGCAAACTAAAAAAACAGAGGAATATGTTCTAAATGAAAGATCAAGATAAAACTTCAGAAAAAAACTGAATGAAACATACAATTTGCCTAAAGAGTTCAAAGTAACTGTCATAAAGGGGCTCATCAAACGGGGGGCGGGGGGGAATAGATGAACATAGTGAAAACTTCAACAAAGAGATGGAAAATGTAAGAAAGTACCAAACAGAAGTCACAGAACTAAAAAATACAGTAATTGAAGTGAAAAGCACACTAGAGGGGTCGAGCAGCAGAATAAATAAAGAAGAAAGGATTAGTGAATTGAAAGATGAGGCAGTGGGACTCATTCAATCAAGGTGGTTAAAAGAAAAAATGTGAAGATAGCTATAGGACAACATTACATGGACTAACACTTGCATTATAGAGGTTCCAGAAGGAGAGACAGGAAAAGGTGCAGAAATCTTGTTTGAAGAAGTAATGGCTGAAAATTTCTCTAACCTGGGGAAGGAAACCAACATCTACTTGCAGGAAGCCCAGGAAGTTCCAAACAAGATGAACCCAAAGAGACTCATATCAAGATACATTATAATTAAAATATCAAAATTTAAAGAAGAGAGAATATTGAAGCAGTAAGGGGAAAGAACTTATTATGTACAAGGAATTCCCATAAGAATATCAGTAGATTTTTCAGCAGAAACCTTGCAGACCAGAAAGGAGTGACATGGTATATTCAAAGTGATGAAAGAAAAAAAAATTCCAATCAAAAATACTCTACCTAGCAAAGTTATAACTCAGAACTGAATAAGAGAGACTTCCAGAAAGCAAAAGCTAAAGGAGTTTACCACCATTAAATAGCTTTTACAGAAATTTGTGAAAGGGACATCTTTAAGCTGATAAGAAGGCCATTTATTGGAAGCAATAAAACATACAAAATAATAGATCTCACTACAAAAGTAAATTACACAGTAAATATAGTGGATTAATCACTTGGGATACATAAGTAAAATGTGACATCAAAAATATAAAATATGGAAGGAGGGAGAATAAAAACATTGAGTTTTAGAACAGGATCAATCTTAAGTTGTTATTAACTGATGGATTAATAGTGATACAAGTTGTTATAGATATGCCTCATGGTAACCGTAAAGCAAAAATCTGTAACAAACACACAACCAATAAAGAGAAAAGAACATAAATATACCACTAAAGGAAGTCATCAAACCATGAAGGAAGAGGGCAAGAAAAAAGGAACAGAACTAGAAACACAGGCAGTAAATGATTAACAAAATGGCAATAAATATATACCTATCAATAATTACCTTAAATATAAATGGACTAAATTCTGCAATCCAAAAAACAAAGTAGCTAAATGGAGAAGGCTTTCTGTAACAGGTTAGAGATATTTCTGTCTTGTGCGGCTCATATAATACAGATTCAGAAATTGTTCTTCCAAGATGGCCACTTGACTTGATACAAGCTACAATTCATTCATTCTGTAACTTCTCATATCAGTATTTGTCTAATTCCTGGAGGTTACAGTCATGGAGGAAAAAAATTAAAAGTATCTTGAGGAAATGGTTATTTCCAAAAACTGCATGCCTCAACATGAATTTTATCAAGTAGAACTGTGGTGATACAGTGTTTGAATGTTTTTAAGCCCACACAATGATTTAACAGAAAAAGACACTATTCCTCTCTACTGGATTTGAGCAGAGCAAAAAAATACCCCATCTGAGATTCTGATTTGCAGGGTAAGTATGATTAATAATTTATAACAAAAACTACAAATAAATCATTTAAATCTGTGATTTGTGAGAAACACTCACTCAATAGGCCTATCAGTCACAGTCTCACGACGCTGTTCCATTTTCCACCTTCACCTTCTCCCCCAGTGACGAATGATGAGATCATAATAGGGGTACTACAGGAAGACATGTTTCAGAACCATCTAGAAATGGAAACTTCATCAAATATAATTTTGTAAATTAAGTTATATAACCAGGAATAAAAAGGACTTCTAAAAAAAGCAGTATCTATTGAGAAGAACTTAAAAATTATGCTAACCTCAACTCCTGCTTCAAGCAAAACAGTATATTATTTGCTCTAGTAACTACAATCTTAGATAAATTTTGATGCATATGATTTTTAATGCAGTGCTAGCTTCCTAAGAAAGCAGCCGGTATCTCCAATGATCAATGAAGAAGAGAGATAAAAATACAAATAAATGGGAGCTGACAGAAAAAAAAGAAAAATTTAAAAGTAAGAGTTACCCTGTATGCAAATACCTATAAGGGTTCTTGAGTTCTTAGGTATAAGCCTTGGGCATGCTGCACAGTGGGGTAGTAAATTCTGAGACTCCTACTGAGGTATATTATCTAAGGGGCTAACAACATCCCAAATCCCTAATATGCCTTAACCCCGGATATTAAAAAAAGCAAATACTGTCCAAATGGAAGAAACCCTCAATAAGTATTGTTTTTTAACTTTAATACATGCATTGAATCTACAATTTACTGAGCACTTACAATTTTTTTTCATTATCTCATGTAATACCACAAACAAAAACATTACAAAATGGGAACAATTATCCCCCATATTATAGATGAGGAAACTGAGATATAAAAAGTTTAAATAACTTTTTAGATATCCAAAGACACAAAGCTTAAAAACTAGTATAGGTGGGATTTAAGTTCAGACAGCCTAATTCCAAAGTAATATCCTTAACTATCACTTATTCTGATCCTTGTACTTATGCAAATGATAATTATAATAATAAACATTTTTAGTGACTGTGTTCCTAGCACTGTTTTTACCCATTTAGATATACTAATTTAATTCTCACAAAAACCCAATGAAGTTTACAGATGAGGAAACTGAGGCAAGGAGAGGATGGGCTCTGAAGCCGGGTACTCTTACTCCTGAGCTTATGTGCTCCTCACCACCTCACCATTCTGCTTCATCAATACTGGTTCATTTAATCCACTGATCGACTCCTTAAGGGAGTTTCCATCCCTGACCTACAAAGTTGATTCTACAGAGGAAGGAAATAAAAGTGCATAAGAAGGCAAGAGGCGCAGCAAACCAAGACCCCTTCCTCAGCTCCCTCAATAGTGAAGTCAGAGCAATGTGTACAGCGACAGGTTTCCACAGCAGATCAGACCTCCTGACAGTAGCTTAGTGGGAATGTAAAATAAGATCTCTGAAATAAAAACGTATACACTGAGGAAAGAAAGCACCTAGCTAGGCTGGTGACCTGTACCCACACCAGGATTTGAGGGCTTGTGGAGAGAGAAAGCTCAACACAGCAGAACATGTAAATACAGCAGGGTGTGCCTCTGGACCAGCTGCTGTATTTTAGGGACCCAGAGTGCAGTCCAGGTTTATGAAACAAAAAAGAGTTGTAATCCATAGGCAAAGGCGGATGCCCCCACCACCACCTCCAAAAACCCCCAAACTTCTACTCTCTTATCTGGAACCTTCACACATATGCCCTTTTTTATCTTATTATCATTTATTATCTTTGTGTTATATTACATGGCCAAAGAGACTTCCAGATGTGATTAAGGTTTTGGATCTTAAAATAGGGAGATTATCTTGCATTAATTAGCTGGGTGGACTCAATCTAATCATATGAGCCCTTAAAAGCAGAGGAAGGCAGAAGTGTCTGAGAGATGAGGCAGCAGATAAGCAAGAGAGATGAGGCAGAAGGGAGGGTCAGACAGACTAGAAGGGTGGGAAGGACTCAGCCTGCTCGCGCTGCCCCTGAAGTAGGGGTACCCAAACCATGGAATGTGGGTGATCTCTAGACCACATAGAAGAGGATGAACTACAGCAAGGAAAGGGAGACCTCAATCTAAAACTACATGGAAATGAATTCTGACAACAACCTCAATGAACCTGGAAGCACATCTCTCCGCAGAGGCTCCAGAAAAGAGCCCGGGCTGGCAAACACCTTGATCTTGTTGGCCTTTTGAGACATAAGCAAAGAAATCAGCCAAGGCAACCTAAACTCCTGACCTGAGTTTATTGTAAATTTAACTGAGCCATTGTAAATTTGTAGTAATTTGTTACAGAAGCCATATGTATTGGTAGTCAGGTGAAATCACCATTGCAACCTGGACAGGAACCAGAAAGTCCACCTCACTGGTAATGAATTCCACCATAGTAGTGGGCCAATACGATGACAGTTTCCACAGCAGTTGAATATTGCCCCAAATTTTCTGGAAATTCAACTAACATGCTGAGGTGGAGTTTAGGGATAATTCTCAAAGTGGTGATACATAGACAAGTAAGGGTTTAAGTGACTCGACCTAAAGAATAAATTCAAATAATGCGCCCTTTTTGCTCTCTGAGCAGCACCATGGCAGTTGGAGAAGGAACGGAAAAAAAAAAAAGGACCTTATGAGAAGTGTCGGAAAGGGAACCAAGAATAAAGTTAGAACCGCTTTCTACGAAAGAGTGGTATGATGTGAAAGCACCAGCTTTGTTAATATACAAGATTTTGGAAAAATACTAGTCACAAGATCTCAAGGAGCCAAAACTGACGTGATGGCCTTAAGGGTTTCTGAACTAGCCTTGCTAATCTGTAGAAGATGAATTTAGAAAATTACTGGCGATATTCGAGTTAAGAGCCACCTAACTTTCATGGCATGGATCATGACAAAAGGTGCTCCGTGGTCAAAAAAATGGCAGATCATGACTATCGCTCATGTTGATGTCAAGACTACAGATGGTTATTTGCTTAAAGTGGGGGTGGTTTTACTTAAAAACAAACAAACAAACAAACAAAACACCACAATCAGATTCAGAAGACCTCTTATGCTCAGCACCAAATCCAGAAGATGGAAATCATGACCTGAGAGATGCAGACAAATGACCTGACTCCAGATGGCACTGGGAAAGATACAGAAAAGGCTCACCAATCTATCTTCTCCACTATGCTGTCATTATAAAGGTAAACATGCTGAAGAAGCCCAGTTTGAATTGGGAAAACTCAGGGAGCATCCCAGTGAAAGTAAAAAAGCTATTGGGGATGGGGTAAGTATTCAAGTTGAATGAGCTAAAGGATAGGAGACACTGGTCGAGAATCTGCTTAGAACTCAGACTTTTAATAGTGACAAATAGAAAACCTTACTTACAAAAAAAATTTTTTTAATAATGTAACTGGGTTTGTAATTATGAGATTGCAAAGCAAGTCAAATAATTTCAAGTGTGTAATGGGAACTCATTATTAAAACAACTATCCTGGCGAAATGTCTATAAATTCAGTTTCTCATACATAAAACTTACAATGAGGTAAAACTGAACATTGAATCAAATGTCTAACTATTTTCAATTGGGCAGTAAGTCTGAAGCACCTATGCTGGCTTGCCTAAGTCACACCCTAACTCTGAGAAGTCTTAGAATTAATCCAGCTTCCCATAAACATACTAGGAAAGTGGTGAAAAAAAACCCAGACCTTTCAGTGCCATTCAGCACACAAATCAGGCAGGAAGTTGTATCTGGTAATTCTATTTAACTCTCATCATTGTGCTAGGTCCTCTATAAACTTCATCTCATTCAATCCTCACAACTCAAGCAAGGCAGGAATTGCTCTTTCCATTTTTGCAATAAAAACATTAAGATTTAGAGATGTTAAATTTGCCTAAGATGACCCAGGTAATAAGGGACAGAACTTGTATTCAAAACCTGGTCCGTCTCCCTAAGATGCCTTATCCTCATTCATATACAAAGTACTTTAGTAGAAATCCTGAAAGGCTTTGTATGAGGTGGAGATATTATTTCATCAACTGATTCACCTATCTTTCTGTCATCCTTTCTCCTTTTCATTACTTCACTGCCTATATACCTCTCCTTGGATTTCAATATATAGTCCCATTAAAAAAAGAAAAAAAATTTTAGAAAAGCAAAAACACTTTTGTTAATATTGATACACCATCTTCAGAACAATTCTTCACAAATACTGGCATTCTTTCTTTTATTATCTTTTGATTAAATTGCATACATTTTTAAAGTCTTCTTCAATGAATAAAATCTCAAAACTACCTTTTAGAGATAAGAGAAAAACAGACAGAAATTTGCTTAAATCCTTCAATCCAGTAGTTTGTACTAACCATCCTCTTCCTCTCTTCTTTCTCAGCTGTCCTGTCTCCTCTCTCATATCCTTACTGCATGTATATTACCAGCACTATTCAGAGATATTAGAATAATCTCATATTTAGCTTAATAAAGGTGCAAATGGTTACATATGTAAATATTTAGACATTTGTATCAACATGAAATTGTATACACACAATTTCCTTGCTCTCAGTTCAAAGAGCATAAAAGCAGTAACACCCAAATAGCAATGAATACATAAAATAAAAGGAACCTGGAGAAATGGATAATTCTAGAATTGGGGCAACAAATATGAAAGATAACTCTAGAGCATTTTGCAGTGCCACAAAGTAAGGAAATGCTTAAAAAAAAAAAAGCCACGATGACAGAAGTATGTCAAAAGACGTAAGGGTCAACTAAAAGAGCTTCCAGTGTCCAAGCCTGAACAATTTATGCAACAAAAAAGTACACTGGATTATAACCCAAGGTATAAAGTAAATATCCATGAGTCATACAGATGTAAATACGTGATAGAATAAATAAATGGAAGAGAACAAATCTCTCAGGTAGAATTATAAACAATTTATGTAGATATTTGTCCTCAAAGAGGTGGAGCTTTACTTCCACACCCTAAGTAAGGGTTGCACTGAGACTCATTTCCTAACAGTACAGCACAGAACAGGGGTGACAGAAGAGTGACTTGACCACAGAGAAACCAAACACTTAGGATCAAAATCAACATGAGCAGTTAATAAGTCATGTGGACAGTAGGTACCTTTGACATACGTAATGAAAACGGTCCTTGCGGTCTTCCTCCCAAAAAATCATAACCCCAGTTAATGACAAAAATATGAGATAAATCCCAATTGAAGAACTTTCTACGAAATGTCTGACCAGTGTTCTTTACATCTATGAGAATCATCAGAATCAAGGAAGGTCTGAGAAACTGTCATGGTCTAGAGGAGCCTAGAAAACATGATGATTAAATGTAATGTAATATCTTAAATAGGACCCTGGAAGAGCAATATACCCTTTCATTAGGTAAAGCTAATGAAATCTGGAGAAAGTATGAGGTTTAGTTAAAAGTAATGTAAAAATATCAGTTCGTTAATTCAGCAAAAGCACCATACTAACAAAGGATAGGGAAAACTGAGTGTGGGGCATATAAAATTCTCTGTACTATCTCTGTAATTTTTTTCTATAAATCTGTAAGTATTCTAAAAAATAGCTTAATTTTTAAAATTAACTGGTAAGAAAGGATTTATCAGAAATGTAATTACGTATGCTACTTATACTTCTGTAGTAAACCAAGGTTATAGTCACAATAATGTAAATAATGATTATAAAATTCGTAATAGATCTATATTGTGATGGTAGAAGTAGTTATATGAAGCTTATAGTAAAGCATCAGAAGATAAATCCATATTTATCAGCTAAATCCTCATTTTTCATAGCTGTAACAAATATTATCTAAAACTGGTAAGAAATAACCATATAAACATATTACTTTATATCTGAAGGTAAAAATCTCCTAAGAGAGTAAAGTGTTTGCTCTATGTAACAAGATAATAGTAGGTGAGTTAGCTTGGACAGTGTACTTTTTATATTATAAGCTTTTCAGACTACTTATTTAAGAAAATAACCAAAAACTTGGGGCATCTGTTGCTTTCCTAGTTTTTAAAGACAAAAATTTTAAAAAGAATAAATGAACTGAGCAAATTGATTTATGACCCTACAGCAAGATTAAATAATTTGCTATTAAGTAGTAGAATCAGAATTAGAAACCATTCTGCATCACCTTAGAGTCTATGTGCTTGACTTTATACTAAACTTTTTCATATACTAAACTTTCACAGTATCACTGTGCTATAGGAAACAGTTAATGAACTGTAGATATTGTTATAACTAAATGTTGATGTAACTTTTCTTTTATTTGAAGAACTTCTTGCTGAAAAGGAATCAGTTATTCTTAACTCTACTGCCTTCCATCTATTTTTTTCCCAATTAAATGTCAAAATAGACAACCACTCATTAACTGATAAAGTTACCGGTATGGAAAGTTATCCATAAAGAAATGAATTTCAGATTTTTGATGTTATTTTATAGGACTTATGTCAATTACTCTAGAAATGTGTGTAGTTGACACAGTATGCATCAAATTATCCTCTCTCAAAGAAAATCTTGTAGCTAATTTTATTAAACAGATTGAACATGGAACTGTTAATTTCCATTTTAAAATGGATATCATCTCTGCCCAAATCTATCTTGCTTATACAAGTAATCTGTAGCTTATACTGAGATTTATTACTGACAGCTTCGAAGTTGAAATAACAAGGTTTTATCTGTTCTTTTCTCTTCCATTTACAGTTCATCAAAAATTAAACGGAATTACCACATGACCCAGAAATGTCACTTCTGGGAATATACCCAAAAAAACTAAAACTAGGGACTCAGACAGATATTTCTACACCCATTTTCACAGTAGCATTTTTCACAATAGCCAAAAGGTGGAAGCAACCCAAGCGCCGACTGAAAGATGAATGGATAAACAAAATGTAGTAGTACATAATACACACACGTACATAAACCAGAGTATTAGTCGGCCTTAAAAAGCAAATTCTGACATATGCTACGTGTATGAACCTCGAGAGCATTACTAAAATAAACCACGCACAAAAGACAAATACTGGATGATTCCACATAGATGCAGTATCTAGAGTAATCAAATTCAGAGACAGAAAGTGAATGGTGGTTGCCAGGCGCAGGAGGTGGGGGAGGGGGGGTGCGGATGAATGGGAAGGTATTTAACGGGTACAGAGTTGCACAGGAGGTGGGGGAGGGGGGGTGGGGATGAATGGGAAGGTATTATTTAACGGGTACAGAGTTTCAGTTAAGCAAAATGAAAAGAGTTCTGGAGAGATGGTGGTGATGACAGCACAATATTATTAAGATACTTAATACTACTGAACTGTAACATTTAAAATGTAAATTTCATGTTGTCTACTTTACCATAATTGAAAAAAAATTTAATTCCAACTTTCCAAGTTAAGTGATCCTTTAGCAAATACTGCTTAACCTTAATTTATCTGTAATCACTTAACATAGCTAAAATCACCCTTTTGCTAGAAACAAATTAGAATTAGGTAAGAGGAAAAAATATGTTTATGTCTCGGGACTTTAAAAAAAAAAATCATTGAAGGACTAAAGAAAAAAAAGCTAAGAGATTTCCAAACAGAAGTAATTGATTGCTTTATACTTTAAAGAATAGATGAAGGGAAGAGTCAAATTTATTTGAGGTTTTTCCACATGGACAACAACAAATTCTTCATCTGGAGCTACGACTGCACTTCAATATTGATAAAAAGCATCTGAGGGCTCCTGGTAATCCTGAATGATAGTTTTCAAAGTCTATGTGGGTATGTAGCTGGAAAGGTAAGTGGATATGGGGATCACCTCTAAAAAAAACAACTCAGAAAGTGAGACCCTAAGTTAGTGATTCTCAAAGAGCAATCCTAGACATCCTAGACATCCTAGAGTAGTTCTCAAAGGACAGCCTGAGAGAGCAGTATCAGCATCATGGAAAACTTGTTAGAAACAGAGATCCCTGGACCCACCTCAGACCTCGGGGCACAGGTCCCAGCAATCTGTATTTCAACAAGCTCTCCCTGCCATGATTCTTTTTTTTTATTTCTTTATTTAAATTCAATTAATTAACATATAATTATTTGTTTCAGGGCACAAGTCTGTGATTCCTGCAGGTGATTCTGATGCACACTAACCAAGAGCCACTGCTCCAAGCTACACCAAGGGACATGTAACCACCAAAAGCTGTATTTTTTTAAATTAACATATAATGTATTATTTGTTTCAGGTCTGTGAATCATCAGTCTTACACAGTTCACAGCACTCAGTCTGTGAATCATCAGTCTTACACAGTTCATAGCACTCACCATAGCACCCACCCTCCCCAATGTCCATCACCCAGCCACCCTATACCCTCCCCGCAACTCCCCAGCAACTCTCAGTTTGTTTCCTGAGATTAAGAGTATTTTATGGTTTGTCAAGTCTCCAGGTCTCCACACTGGAGACTGGAGACTATCAGCATCACTAGAAACTTCTGAGGCTGGGTCCCAGTTCAGAGATTCTGATTTAAAGATTTATTTGAGAGTGAGAGCGAGCGAGCACACGCAGGGGTCAGAGGGAAAGAGGGATGGATGCAAACTCTCGCTGAGCAGGGAGCCCACAGTGGGGCTCAATCTCAGGACCCTGAGATCATGACCTGAGCTCAAGACAGGCGTGTAACTGACCACGCCACCCAGGTGCCCCTTCATAGAGTCCTATTTAATAGATTTTGCTTATCTGTCACTTAGATTTTTAGTATTCCAATGTTAAGTCAATGTTATGTCTTTAAATGATTTTATAATCCCAAAGAGGGTTAAAAATTTAGGAAAGAAAAACCGTGTATGAATGTTTTAAGTCTAAAAATACTCACCTTCCTGCCCAACAAACATATATTAATAACTAAAACAACCATTAGAATTAACTAACACTTAGGGAAAATCCAAAGTTGAAATCAGTAACACAGGCCTATGTTAAAACTACAAGGTTTAGACAAGTCCACTGGAAGAAACAGGATAAAAAATTACTTTTTTCCATAAAGAAATTTTGAAATATGTAAGTTATAACATAGAGTAGAAAGAAAACCGACTTTGCAACTCAGGTATATCTGCGTGAGAGTTTTTGACTCTGTCATCTAGCAGCTAACATTTTGGCTAATTTCTTTTTCTTTCCTAAGCTTCTATTTCTCCTTTGTAAAACAGTCGATATTATGAGCCCACACCAAAGAGATGGAAGGACTCAACAAAGCATGTAAGGTACTTAACACAGTAATTGGCACATAGCTTATGCTCAGTTAAGTATAGATTTCTTCCTAAGAAGAAATCATATTAAAATGAGAATACAGTAACAGAACAATGAATACATTCTAGGAGTCTGGTAAAATGTCTTTCTGATATTGTAAGCTCAGAAAAAAAAAAGTATTAAGACAATAACAATACTGTGAATGTAGGGGAAAAGTTCTCCACAGCTTATGTGTAGGAAGCAAATACAGTTAGGTATAGACACTGTATTCACTCCCCTTACCCTGTCCATGAAACAGTCAGCTATTCACTCTCTCTTTAGAGAAGTACTTCACAAGAGTTTTAACTCATGTCTATCTTGTCTGCTAGACAGCATTCAAATGTGTATAACAGACTCTTATTCTCTTAGATTATTCTTCATTTCTTTATTAAGGTAATTGCTAATAATGAAAAGAAATTCCCACCTGAGTATCTATAATGTTATAGCAGATGCACATGTACTTCTGATTTTTCAAGTCTGCAGTAGTGGCTCATTATTCAGTTTACTTATTCCTAAGGAAGATGAGCCAATTCTTCTAATGAGTAAATGGACATGTGTATTCCACTAGTCATTTACTTTCTTTTTTGCTAAACTTGCCTCAATATAAGAATTTCTTGAAACTACTGAATCCACTCCCATCCCCTGCCATGTGGTTGAGAAGTGGCCAATGTGTATATTCACAAGCACATGCTGGGGGCAGGGGTGGGGGGGGCAGAGGGAAGTCATTCATTCATTTGCTATTAGAAACAGCTGATAGCATAAAGAGCTAGTATCCAAAATCTATAAAGAACTTCTCAAACTCAACACCCAAATAACAAATAATCCAATCAAGAAATGGGCAGAAGACATGAACAGACATTTCTCCAAAGAAGACATCCAAATGGCCAACAAACACATGAAAAAGTGCTCAACATCACTTGGCATCAGAGAAATACAAATCAAAATCACAGTGAGATATCACCTCACACCAGTCAGAATGGCTAAATTAGCAAGTCAAGAAATGACAGGTGTTGGCAAGGATGCGGAGAAAGAGGAACCTTCCTACACTGTTGGTGGGAAAGCAAGCTGGTGCAGCCACTCTGGAGAATAGTATGGAGTTTCCTCAAAAAGCTGAAAATAGAGCTACCCTATGATCCAGCAATTGCACTACTGGGCATTTACCCTAAAGATACAAACGTGATCTGAAGGGGCACGTGCACCCAAATGCATATAGCAGCAATGTCCACAACAGCCAAACTATGGAAAGGACCTAGATGTCCATCAACAGATGAATGGATAAAGAAGATGTATCTTCTTTTTATATATCTACAATAGAATACTATGCAGCCATCAAAAAACATGAAATCCTGCCATTTGCAATGACATGGATAGAACTAGAGGGTATTATGCTAAGCGAAATAAATCAATCAGAGAAAGACAATTATATGGTATCTCTGATATGAGGAACTTGAGAGGCAGGACAGGGGGTTGTGGGGAAAGGGAGAGAAAAAAATGAAACAAGATGGGACCGGGAAGGGAGACAAACCATAAAGACTCTTAATTACAGGAAACAGACTGGGGGTTGCTGGAGGCTTGGGGGTGGCTGGGTTATGGACCTTGGAGAGGGTATGTG
>CM053611.1:47197544-47213274 GCA_028646535.1 Procyon lotor
ACTTAAAAAAATAAAAGCATACAAAATTAACTGTGATTGTCTACCACAAAACTATTTTATCTATAATTATGCCTGAAAGCAACTAGAAGTTTTTCTTAAAGCATTATTATAATTAAGCATGCCTCCATAAAGGAGATTGACATGATTTTTAAATGATGGTGGGAAAGAGATCACCTTAACACAGCGTGTTAAAAAGTATATATGTCTAAAGAGGTAAGCTGTATTTTGAATTCTTAGCTCCACTACTTCCTAACAGGGTAGTGGGGAATGTAACTTAACTTCTCTATCAATTTTTACAACTATAAAATGCGAGTATCAATTTCTTAAGCTATATTATATATTTATATATATATATCTTATATATATATATATTATATATATATAAATATATAAATAATATATATAATATATATATAAGATATATATATCTTATGCTATAAGAATTAAAGGAAAGGTCTGTGGGTGCCTCACTTGGTTAAGCATCTGACTCTTGATTTCAGCGTTGTGAGTTCAAGCCCAGTGTTGGGCTTCAAGCTGGGTGGGGAACTTACTTAAAAAAAAAAAAAAAAAAATTAAAGGAAAAAATATGGGTACAACTCCTCACTTATAAAAGCAATTAAATAAGGGTGGTATAATTACTGAAGTGAAGAAACACGTCCAAATAAGGAAGATAGGAGGGAGGGGATCAGCCCAAAAGTTTTCTACTCTACAAGTGAGTCACACCTTCTTTACATTTATAACACACAATGGGATTTACAGGAAAACTTAGATTTGAAATCTAAGCCTTTTCCACTTGTCAGGAATTAAATAGCATCAAAGTTCTAAAGTGTTATACCAACATATAGTTATAATTCAAAAGAACTAGTCACTCAAAACATTTAAGAAAGTATTTTAATATTTTTTTTAATTTTAGAATAAATTTACTAACACACCTGCTAAAATAATTCCTTGTAAAGATAATACATTTTGTTCTTTGAAACTCTGTTACAAAAGTAGAAGCAATAGAGAAACCAAAAGGCTTCTACTAAAGTAGCAGAAGCAGGAGAGGTTGCGGAGGAAGCTCCAGGGGAAAAATACTGAATATTAAGAGTATAGAGAAAAGAACTAATCCTTCACATCATATGGTGACATCTAAGATAACCATCAATGTCAACAAGGTTTGATTCTATGACTTTTGTCCCATATTCCATGTAGTTTAGAAAGAACCTACCATGGAAACAAATGAACCAAGACCTCCCTGCAATGCTAGGATATGGGTGGTCTGCAAATCTACTTCTAGGACTTTAAGGAAAAACATGTACAAGAGTCATTACACACTGAGAGCAAAAACTTAATGCCCACTAACAGAGGAATAGATAAATAAAATGTGAAATATCCGTACCTGGAATATCACATAGCAACTAAAAATGAGCTAGATTTATATAAGATGTGAATCAAATGACTCAACTTAACTACAGAAAGCAAACAAGTAATTAAATAGTACATGCAGTATGATACCACAACTATAGAAAAATAGAAAATCTCCCCGTGTGTGTGTGCACCCGCGTGTGTGTCTGTCTGTCTGGAAGGCTAGGCTCCAAGTTCATATGACAGGGACAAAGAGGAATTTAGCTTTATCTGAAATGTTCTCGCCTTATAAAGGGAGGCAGTACTTAGATATATTACTTGTTGAGCTACTTTAAAAAGAAAGAAGAGAGCATGATATCTTCCATCATAAATGTTGAATCCTTTCTTTTACTAGCCAAGTAAGAGATCTATGGCTATAAATTGTTGGGTTACTATCTGCAAAAAATGTGACAGAAAATGGAAAATAAAGCATTATAAAGTATTTATGAATGTTAACAAAAAATGGCAAGGGTTAATTTATATTAAATGGTTATCTACTTTTTTTTTTTTTTCCTTAACAAGGTCAGGATTTAAAACTCCAGAAGTCATCTCTCAGGACTGACTCAGGGACAAGATAATACCATGCTAAAAAGCCATCCTCAAATCACCCAGACTGACAAATGTCTCTCACTTCAGCTCTAACAGAATTGTGAAATTAAGTGACTTAGCTACGCTTCTGATATTTTCTTTTTATACTTATTTAATTCTGAAAGACTATGACACATTACCTCTAATCTACACGGCCACATGGAAAATTCAAGGGAAAAAATACATGAACTAAAAAGGAAGCAAATTACTCTTCAACACTTCAGTACTGAATCTGGCAAGAGACAGACCTTGTGTTGGTGTTTGTGGAATCGAGAACTAAAGGAGTATCTTCTTTAAGATATAAGGTGGTGTTAAGCAAGGAAAATTATTCACAGACTTTACTGAGCTGAGAGCTGTTTGGCTCCACAAGTGACAGAAGCAGAATATCTAATTATGTTCTTTTTAGTTTCTCATGAGGAAAATACAGTAGAAGCCCTGCTGTCTGAGGCACTGATTACTGGGAAAGTCCTCTAAAGCTACATTCCTGAACCCAACAATGTGTATCATCCTAAAATATATGAAGACCATCCATTCGGCAATACTGTAATGTAGGACACAACCTTTTCTCGCAATATGAATCAGCCAGCTAAAGTATTGTCTTTCTTGCAAAAACCACAGATGTAATTGTCTATGATCTCCATAAAGAACAGTGAAAACTTGAGAGCTATGCAAATTCAACACAGAATCTAAATTTAACCATTCTTTCCCAAGTCCTTTATAGAGTCATCTTGCCTACAGTTAATTCAAGAGCAACTTTCTTTAGTGACACCTTTACTGAATATTTCCAAAGCATGCAACTTAGATTGTCACTAAAATCTCTCTTTTAGTAGTTTGCCTAAAGTTCTGTAGTAGTTGAATATACTGCATAATTACAGCAACCAGCACAATGGGCATCAACAGATTTGGGAACAAACCCAAATGACTTGGTAAACTGACAGCACACCACGTGTCCAATGTACAAAGGCACCATGGAAAGTCACCCATCACCCATTGAGTGTGGTCTGGTTTTAAGAGGGTAAGGGGCCTGCCAGTTAATTGGCTAAGTGTGAGAAATGGAAGTGTCTTAGGAAAGCATCTCTGCAGTGCACCTTGTGCAAATATTAGATTACACTTAGTAATCACCAGATCTGTTCTTCAGTCTGCATATGACAAGAAATACAGCAACCTAAGATCCAGGCTGCACCCACTGGTTCAACAAACCCTGAGCAACTTCCCTGGGCCAGTACCAAGTGTTGGAGACACAAATCACGGGTTATGCAGGATTTTCAGTAAAAGCAGTGTCGAAATTTAGGGCCCCCAAATTCTTTATTGTGGGAGCTATCCCATGCATTTGTAGGATTAAACATCCTATTACCCTCTAGATGCCAGTAGCACCTTCCCCTGAGTTGGAACAAGAACAGTGTCTTTGGACATTGGTGAATGTCCACTAGGGGGCAAAATTGTTCCTGGTTGAGAACCACTGAGTTAGGATAGAGCAGGGGCTTTGAGCACCTAGTAAAGTTTGCTGGGGCACTGCATAGAATTTCATATGTTTGGATCCATCAAGATCTTTGTTGCCTTGTCTGAAACTCAGAGAAATAACCTGTTAATGGCCAGAACTGGCTACACGATTCATAGGGCCATAATGAAGGACATAATGAAAATGTGGGCCCCTCATGGAAAAATCACTAAGAATTTCAAGACTGTGACAACAGCATGAAGCCAAGCACAGGGCCCAGAGATGCTGCAGAAGGAACACATCCATTAAGCCACCCTGCCAATGGTAACCAGTCATAGGCAGGGGAGGAGTACCAATAACCTGACATTCCAGGTGCTCTTTCTACTAAATTCAGTCACTTTAATACCTATTACATCTCAATGAGTCAAGAGGTTTTAATATTTCAGATCTCCAATTATTCTTTATCACATTTTCCTTCACTAATAGTCCCTATACATAGAAAAAAACTATAGCACATTATAGTGAATTAACCTCTCACCTCAATTTTTAAAAAATCTGATTTTCAAAAGAAACCTGCTAAATTAGATTGACAGTTCAAATTATAGCACCATGAAATCATTTGTGCTTTATTAAAAACAAAACCATGAGGAGTTTATTATGTTTTATTAGTAGCATCTGTCTCCTGTCTTGAATGCTAAAGAAGATATTAATGATGTTCTTTTGCCATTTGGGAACAGACAGACACTCTTTCCTCAAAAATTATCTTTGGCAATGGAGTCTTTAAATTATCTTTGCCATTTGGCAGGGTTTTTTTGACTCCAGGTGTGGAAATTAGCATTGTGTTTATAATATGATCAAGGGAAATATAACCACTTAGTATAAAATGTCAGAATGTGTGTGGCTTAAAGAAGGGATGTTGATATTTTTCTACTGCAGGTGTGTGACCACCATGAACCTCAAGTCTGGCTCAACTATCATCAGTTTGGTCTTAACTGCTAAAGATCACTAGGACATACTTGCCTCTATCTTTCATTTATTTCTCTTTGCCTTTTATAACATTTTTCCAAATGTAAACAAGCAAGATAATGTGACAGAAAAGCTTTCTTCCAAACACAAGTAGCTGGTTAGTACTTTGGTTCGGTAATGATCCAAGGAACAGATCACAAGCTTCCCAACAAGGGTCTGGAATCCAATTTTACAATCCCAGAACAGAGAGTGCCCCACGACATCACTCTGCAGCAGTGGAAGATGCGCAGTGAAACACAGGCTGAATGACAATGCTATTAGGAGGACCTGCTGTGTAACGTCTGACAGAAGATGTCGCTTCTAATTCTGTGCCTTCCAGTTTCTAAGCTCAAAGGTGTTGGTAAGAAAAATTCCCTCTAAAGAGATATCTATGATCCTTCAGACATAAGGGGACACTAACAAAATATGGAATGGCAGCTACAGTAAAAAAAAAAAAAAAAAAAGAAAAGTTTTTGGAACTTACACAATCAAAAGAAATATACAAAAGATAGCTCCAAAGTTTGCAAACATTTGTTTGCAAAGAGGGCAGCCCAAATCATCAAGGGTTTTTACTAAATAATGGGGAAATGGAAGTGAGTAAAATAAACTGTTACCTACAAAGGCTGAGTGAGGTCTAAACTTTATGAGAGAGTAGAAAGGGATGGATTTTGGAGCAGAGAATTCCATTTCTCCCCCCTCTTCCCCATGCTTAGAATGTGACAGGCAACCAAGAAATATTGAATGAATGAAATCAGTTAACAGCTCAAATAATGTGAGGGAAAAGAAGATGCTTTTTAAGAAACAGAATAAACTGACACACAATGAATTAGAATCTGACTTCTCATTCCTTATTTGAAACCTACTTTTAAAAATGCAGAAAGTGTGCACGTTAATTACTTTTAGCACACCCCTGGTTACTTTGTTGGTAGGCTAACCGTGATATTAATACTTTTACAGAGCTTATAATGTGCTAGACACAGTCCTCATAGCTTTACACATTAAATCATTCAATCTTCCAAATAATTCTCTGAGACAGACATTGTAAGTATCTGCATGTTACAGGAGGGGAGAGTGAAGCACAGAGGTCAACTAAATTGCCTAAAGTTGCACAGCTGTGATGAAAGCCCAGGCAGTCTGTTTCTACAGTCTACGGTCTTAAGCTCTTTACTGTGCCAAACGCATAAAGAAAATGACAGCATAAAAAACTGAAAAATGAAAAGCATTGCGCTCCTGTTCTTACTCGTAACAAGTATGTCATCATTTCACAAATCTAGAGAAAAATCAAACTATTCTTTTACGCTGCCAATACAGTATGAGGCTGTCCCTTGACCAGCTTAGAGCAAAACAAGATGAATGGTTTGCTTTTTCAATATAGGGGGAGGGCTAAAGATCTTTTTGTTTTTTTATTATTGTCTGTTACTCCTTTTGCTTCTTTTCACATCTTTTCAGCAGTCTTTCCCAAACTTTTCATAAAGGGATTATGGCAAAAATGTGAGTGCTGTATCCTCAGCCCTAATTCACAGAGACTGTTTTGAACTGCAGCTTCTTCTTTTAAAGGGGCCACCGTAAACAGATCTTGATGCAACTCCAGAACCCTGTGGTACTTCAGAAGTACATCAACAGAGGTAGTTGGCCTCTCCTCCCTCTTGGCCTACCTCATCTCTGGGGGACTGCTGACACACTCAGAGTGCCTAACCAAAGGGAGTATTATATGGAAATATGACGTCTAAAGGAAATAGCTTCCTTTTTTATGTTTAACCCTTATAAAATTAAGAAAACCAGTGAGAGTCTTCCTGAAATAGCTACAATGGTAGGTGTATCTACCAAAATTTCTCTCTTCATTATTGTTACCTATGTCCTTAAAGCCACCATTGATTCCCACAGAAATTAAAGCAGATAGCTCTCTAGACAAAAATACTGAATTTTTTTTTTAAGATTTTCTTTATTTGACAGAGAAAGATAGCACAAGTAGGCAGAAAGGCAGGCAGAGAGAGAGGGGGAAGCAGGCTCCCTGCTGAGCAGAGAGCCCAATGTGGGGCTTGATCCCAGGACCCTGAGAGCAAGACCCAAGCTGAAGGCAGAGGCTTTAACCCACTGAGCCACCCAGGTGCCCCCAAAATACTGAATTTATAGCCAACGCCTACATCAGAACCTTGTAAATTTGTGCAACTGCAAAGTATATAAATCTGAGGAACTGACTAGGAGGTTATTATAGATAAAGACGCTAATTCAACAATGAATAATTACAAAGGTTACCAGGAACCTTTACATCTTACGACTGCCTTCCAGATAGCATTATCTCCATCTTAGAAATTTGATGGAGGTCAGCTATGTTAAGTGACCCAAAGGCACACAGCATCATAGCCTGGCTTTGAACCCACTCAAGTCTGTCTTTTTGCAAAGCTGATGCCACTGTATTATGTAAAAACTCATTATCCTAAACCTGTAACAGTAAACCACTCATATTGATACCTACAAATACATAAAATTACATCATGAAAATTTTTAAATGAAAATATCGTTGGACAATGGGCATGTTCTTTGGGGCTTACTTCACTCATGTATGAAACAAAGGAGAAGGATTTCATCCCTTTTGATGACTGAGAAAGTCTATTGTATTGATATGCTACATTTAATTTATCCATTCACCAGATGATGAATGTTTGGGTTATTTCCTTTTTTTGTATTATGACTATAAAGCTATGAACATCTGTATACAAGTTTGTATGAGTATCTGTTTTTAATTCCCTTAGGTATGTATTGGGAGTGTCTATGGTATGCCTGTGGTAAGTTGATATTTCACTTTTTGAGGAATTGCCAAACTGGTTTCCACTACAAGTGAACCATTTTACACTGTCTCCAGCAGTCTGTGAGGGTTCCAATTTCTCCACATCCTCACCAACACTATCTTCTGGAGGTTTTTTGTTGTTGTTGGTTTTGAATCCTAGCCATCCTGTTGGTGAAGTGGTTATGTCAGTGTGGTTCTGACTTGCATTTCTCTAATGATTAATGATACTAAACAACTTGTCGTGTGCTCATTGGCCATTTGTATATCTTATTTGGAAAAATGTCTATTTAAATCTTCTACCCATTTTGTTAATTTATTATCTTTTTATTATCTAGCTATAAGCATTCTGTATGCACTCTGGATATTAGACCCTTATCAGATACATGATTTGCAAATATTTTCTCCCATTCTGTAGGTTGCCATTACATTGTTGGGATAGTGTCCTTTGACACATGACAGTTTTAAATTTTGTTGAAGCCCAACTTACCTTTTTCTTTTGATACCTGTGCTTTTGGTATCATTTCTAAGAAATTGCTGCCAAATCTAATGTCTACAAGATTTTCCCCTATGTTTCTTCTAGAAGTTTTATAGTTTTAGCTCTTAAAGGTCTTTAAGCCTTTTCTCAAACTAATTTTTGAATATAGTATAAAGTAAGGGCCCAATTTCATTCTTTGGTATGTAGGTTACCCAGCTGTCCTAGCGCCATTTCTTGAAAAGACTGTTCTTTCCCCCTTGAATGATCCTGACACCCTTGTTAAAAGCCAACTGACCATAGATTTATGGGTTTATTTCTGGACTTTCATTTCCTGTCCACTGATCTACAGGTCTAGCTTAATGCCAGTACCACGGTGTTTTTAATTACTGTAGCTTTGCAATAACTTTTCAGGTCAGGAAGTGTTAGGTTCTCTAGCTTTGTTCTTCCTTTTCAAGACTCTTCTGGCTACTCTGGGTCCCTTGCACTTCAACAAGTCATTTGGGGTCAACTTAATTTCTGAGAAAAAGGCACGTATAATTTTCATGAGGACTGCACTGAATCTGTAGACCAGTTGAGAAGTACTGCCATCATAATGATGGCATCCTAATGATTAGGTCTTCCAATCCATGAACATAAGGGTATCTTTCCATCTACTTAGGTATAGTTTAATTTCTTTCAACAATATTTTGTCTTCAACGTACAAGACTTATACTTCTCTATCATTAAGATCTGATGCTTAAGCAGGGGCTAATACATAAGCTTTCATTTAAAATGTCAATAACACCAAACTTTTTATTTAAAGAATAATCCATAAACTATCCTCATTTTAAGTAAAACACAAATACAAAGAGTCCTAAGATTTTCAGAGTTGGAAAAGTTCTGTTTAACAGTTCCATAAATAAGCACTGAGAAGCCAGCATTAGGAAAGATGTATAGAACACAGTGCCCATCCTGGTAGATTTACAGAGAATATATACATGTGTTTACATACATGTATGTAATAGATGACAGGACAAGAGGGACAGACAGACATTAAAAAAAAAAAAAGACCCCCAACACAGTGCCATTAACACTTATGTCTTTTAATTTATGGTTGGAGAAACCAAAGCCCCAAATCATTGTCATTTAAATAAGGTAACATAGTTAATTAGTGCATGAGCTGAACAAAAATTTGCAATAAGATTTAAAAGAAAGAGGACACCTCAACATAATGTGAGTGTCACCCTCTGGCTCGGCTCCCTAGTTGCTGTTTATCACAGACGTTTATCATTTAGTAGATATTAATATAATATTTTCAAGTATAGTGCTAAGCTGCTAGAGAAATAATGAAAAACAGGACAGAAATCAGAAAGACTATCTTCATGTGGCTTACAGTTTTTGCCTTTCTTGTCAATAAGAAGTAATTCTGACGTTGAAAATACTACCTTTCTAAAAGTTGCTCCTAGTTTTGTTGTAAAATACACCCGATCCTTCTATTTCGTGGAGTCTCTTAGAAGAGCAAGTCATGAACACCAAGATCTTCTCAATAATGAGGTTTCTGGCCAGTGTCCCTGGGCAGCTTCCTATTTCAAAGCTCAGCAGGCAGAGCTGCTAGGTACCAATTTGCCCTTGGAATAAAATGAAAGGCAACCATACTTCTGAGTTCCATTATCACCTAGGATTCTATTTCTTCTACTACCACTGGCAGAGATTTTTACCTGTTGACACATGTTTGAAGAATTACCACTCCCCAATTCTCAGTCCATGTTGTTTGGAATGGGTATGACTAAGAAGGCGCCATAAACCCTTGTCACACGGACTGCTTCGGGGGTGGGCACATAAAGCAGAGAGGTCAGTAAGAGTCTTCTGTAAAATTTCACCGGGAGATATCAGGAAAGGAGTACTGCAGTGCCATTAGTGTTCCTGAGTAGTAAAATTTAAGTCAAAACTAGACATCTAATAGCCACTTTTGGTAACATACAGGGAAAGCCAAGCTGAGAATAAAGCTACATATTCACACACACAGACCAGAAGGAAGCTTATATAGCTACCCTGTTCCTCATTTTTAACTTCAAGCTACTTTGAGCTGTGTTTCCAAAATACAACCCAAAATGTCCTGATTAATACGTAGCTCCTAAAATTAAATTCCTCATTCAAATAACTAGTGAGCTTCAGGCACTTTACCTGGGCTCTGGGTATGGTAAGGTGAATAATGATTTAAATAATATCGACCATTTCCATGACCTGCCCTTCAATCACTTGTTTCGAAACTCATTTCCTTCTGTTCTCCCCTCCTTCACTCCGCACCAGCAGCACTGGCTTCGAGCACACCCAATACAATCTCACCCCCGGGATCTTCTCCCCACGGGTCCCCCTCCTGAGCCACTCACTGAAGACATGTGCATGACTCAGGTTTGCTCAGAGGCTTCACTTCCTCAGGTTTGCTCAGAGGCTTCTTCATCAAAGAGGCCACTCCTTACCTTTATCGAACACTGTTTTCCCCCTCACTACCACTCCCTCCTCACACTTGTCGCCCCGTGGTATGCTATGAATTCCTTTATTGTCTGTGTTCTCTCACCCCATGTAGGTACGTGAAGGCACAGCCTGTGCTGTGGTGAGTGCCGTAAACACAGCCGTGAGAACGCAGTCTGGCATTTGGTAAGTGCCTCATTTTTGTTAAATGAACAAATCAACAAATGTAATGAAAATTCTTTGGTCAATGGTTACACAAGTTGGCCACTTGCCATACATTGTCTTGTAATTTTATCACCTTTCCAAACTTTAAAATACACAGGACATAGTCAACTAAGTAAAAGAGTCCTCAATTCTTTAAAGAATGAGGTTAAAGAATTTTGACACCATGTAACATTTCATAAACTATATTTTATGAGATAATTATTAAATCTATTTGCCTCCTTTTGGAAAATGATTGTAGGTCCTAAACTCCCTTCTTTCAAGTTTTCAAGAGACATGCTAAGTTTTGAATAATGAAACGGTAGTACACAAACCCTTCTCTCTTTGTTAAAAACCTTCGGGTTTACTGACTAAACACTCTTCATTGCTTAAAAGATCATTAAAATAAATAAAAATGTATCACGTGATAGACTACCATCACTGATACTTCCGAAGACCATGAAAACGGCATTTTTTTTTTAAAGATTTATTTATCTGAGAGACGCAGAGAGCAAGCATGTGCGCACACAAGTGAGCACGAGCAGGGGGACGGGCAGAGAGAGAATCCTCAAGCCGACTCCCTCCCTGATGAGCGGGGAGCCCGACGTGGCGCTCCATCCCATGACCCCGAGACAAGAGTGGGATGCCCAGCTGACTGAGCCACCCAGGTGTCCTGAAAACTGCATTCTTCATCAGTGCCCTTACTCTGTGTATTTTGAGGGCCTATATAATATTAGTAGCTAACATGGCTGAACACTATTTTGATTCATTAAGAATTTAAGATTCCCTCCTATCACCATGTCTACGTAATCATACTGCTGCCTGCCCTTACCTGTGAGTCATTCCTTGTGACCATCCCAGAACAGTCCCTCCTATTCTTCCCCAGAATCATTTCAATTTTATCGACGTAGTTGACAATGCCTTATTTATTTTGTTAGTGGCTATCTCTTTTAGGTAGAAAGAAGCTCCTGCAAAATAAGGACTTGGTCCATTTTGTTCCCAACGGCTACAGAGGACAGTGGTTAAGAGACCGTTACTTAGATAAACTCCAGGCTCTGCCACTTATCAGCTATGTGATCTGATTAATAATATGGATTCCCTCGTATTACTGTGTCTATACAGCTCCACTGCTGCCCTGAGTCTGTCTGTCCATTTGTGAAATGGGGATCCTGATATTTATTTGCCTCTGTTGCTGTGAGAATTACATTGGTTAGACACATAGTATCTGGCACATAAGAAGTGCCCAACAAATGTCAGCCATTATCCTTATAAAACCCTATATCCCAGCACCTAGCACTGTGCCTAACACATGGGTTAAGTAGTCAAACAATGCTTCTGGATGGATGAATTATTCTAGACTTATAAACCTCAGTCTGAGTCATTAACTGCCTCTCCCTATTATAATTGTCAGTCAATAGTTTGATCAACTTTTATTTGAGAAAAACAAAACTTATCTGAGTCAGAAAAAGGTTGAAAAATTCTCTTTGGGATTTCATTTTAACATGGCAGGACCTGTAAACAAATGAACTGATACTAGCCATAGAAGGGACATCTTTTTGATCAATTCCAACTACTAAAATGTGATGTTACAGTTCAAGGAAAAGTCTCAAAGAAACAGAATAGCCTGTGTTTCTATATAAAAAAATTACACTATTAGGGGTGCCTGGGTGGCTCAGTCGTCAAGCGTCTGCCTTCGGCTCAGGTCATGATCCCAGCGTCCTGGGATCGAGCCCCGCATCGGGCTCTGCGCAGCAGGGAGCCTGCTTCTCCCGCTACCATTCCCTCTGCTTGTGTTCCCTCTTTCGCTGTGTTTCTCTCTGTCAAATAAAATCTTAAATAAAATAAAAATAAAAAATTACACTATGTGCGTGGAAGTGTAATAAAATACATTTTAAAGAAAATCTTGAAGCATCTCTTATGCAGAAATCTTAAAATCCATTGAAATACAGGGTAATGAATGATTAAGAATATGCACCTGAATCAAGACAGGTTTGAGTTCTGACTTTTTGCCACTCACCAGGCTGGGAGACCATGTTTTCTGGGCCTCATTTTTCTTATCTCCCCAACAGTGTAATAATAATAGTAACTACTTCAGAGGGTTGTTGTAGGATTGAAAGATATAATAATACCATGTAAAATCTATGTCCAAAGTAAACGTAAATGCTCCTAAAATGATCATACTTTTTTACTGATTTCAAACAAACTGACAGATAAATTAAAATTAAAAAAAAATATATTGCTTTTCAAGCCTCCTCTTTAAAAGCAGTAAAACCTTAAATGATATTACTCTCCCTTTGCTGCCAGAAACGTCACCCGCATAGGTAACCAGACTCATATTCTAAAACATACTTCAAAAAAACACTACAGAGTTGAATGAATATTTAACAAGACTATTAAGCAAGAAATAGAAAAATCTACCGAATTATTACATGAATGATGCCGAGTGTATTTCAGTAATTCTTATGAAAGGGCTAGAAAGACTGCTAATAAGCTATTTCAAAAAGTAAAATTAAAACATTTTTCACAGAATAGTTTTGAAAAATATGAATTTCCAAGGACTTCCTGAGACGGATACATCTAAATATACCCCAGCTAAGGAGAACACCACAAACAAAATGAACACCCATCTTCACATCTAAGGTTCCAAATACAACTGTGTGATCCAGGCTGCCATTTGTTTTAAGAGTACCAAAGTCATTGTAGCCACAGCCCGTGACACATGTTTGGATTTCATAAGGCTCATCTTTCATAACAGAAGATTTTACCACACTTGAGGTGTGCCCACCTGCAATATGGGCCCACTCCGAATTATATTCTATTCCTCATAATTGTAAACAAACCATTCTTAAGTGGTACTTCCCAGAGTTAGACATTAGCAAGGGTTTGCTTTAAAATTCTAAAGTAGTAATAAACCACATATTTTACAGCTTTTATATTGGAAATTTCATTGTACTCATAAAGGCAGTGCCTCAAAATTAAGCTTTTTTTATTTTTATTTTTTTAAAGATTTTATTTATTTGACAGAGAGGTCATAAGTAGGCAGAGAGGCAGGCAGAGAGAGAGGGGGAAGCAGGCTCCCCACCGAGCAGAGAGCCCGATGTGGGACTCGATCCCATGACCCTGAGATCATGACCTGAGCCGAAGGCAGAGGCTTTAACCCACTGAGTCACCCAGGTGCCTCTTATTTTTTATTTTTATTGTTTAGAGATTTCATTATTTATTTGACAGAGAAAGAGCGTGTACATGGGTGGGGGAAGGATGAGCAGAGGAAGAGGGAGAAGGAGACATACATTCTGGGCTGAGCAGGGAGCCTGATGCAGGGCTCAATCCCAAGACCTTAGATGAAATCAAGAGTTGGGTGCTTAACTGACTGAGCCACCCAGGCTCCCCCAAAATTAAGTTTTAAAATTGGGCCCAACATATTAGAGACCAAAAGAAAATAATAACTGCTGACATACAAATAAATTCCAAATAGTCTTGATAAAATCCACAAAGATTTTAAACATACTCATCTGCCCTTGGAAAGTGGGTCATTCAGCAGCAATCATTTTGCACTGAATTAGATATTCTCCTCACAAACCACCTGGGGGGGGTCACCTGGCTTCAGGAGCCTGAATCCCATAAAAGGCAGGCTTCTCCTGCAGCTGGCACTCCATTTCCTCCTCCAAATCTCAGGGATCAAAGATCAGACATCAACATCCACTCCTCCCCACGGGAGCAGGCAGGCAGCCAGAGACACGCTGATGAAGGGCTTAGTGGACGACAGGCAGGGACTGTATCTGGTGGTGGGAATGCAAAGGTAAGTAACCCTGTGTCATCAGTGGGACAGGAGCGTGACAATCCACTGCAGAGTGCCACAGAGCTTCATTGCCCAGGTGCCCGGAGCACAGAGAAGGAAGGCGCCCAGTCCTGCACACTCAAAGATAAGAAAGTTCCAAGGAAGGCTGGAGGGTGGGTCTTATTTGCCTGCTCTATGAAAGGTCAGGTTTGCTCCCTCCTCTTTGAGCAGCTTCTCCTTCATGAACTTTCTACCTACTCTAACAACCTGAATAAAATCATCTCCCTACTTGTTCAGTGCATTTTGTCTTCCACAAAAGGTATCTTCTTGCTTTGACCATCATCCAAAGAAAGGGAGCAACAATCTCTGTTCACATGTGAACAAACACATGTTTTTTGGGGGGGGGGGGCGCAACCGTTTTGACAGGGCATCTGGCCACAGTGTGAGATGAGACCCGGCGCTCACCACCAAATCCGGCTCCTACTGCCCCATCAGAGCAAAGGTGAAGGACCTGTGAGGCTGCAGCCCAGCCTTTAAGAAAGCCGTGTGCTCTGAGCAGTGGTTTTATAAAAGCTCCTGTTTCCATCACCTGGAGGCTTCCCTGCAACACTCTCAGAAGGTTCCTTCTGTAACAACACACCACATGCACACTTACACACACCTGCCAGACACATTTACACAATGCACCATCTGCACACAAATCAAAAGGGACGCACCCACGAGTGAATACCACGTTGCAGAGGTTTCCACGCAGATTTAAAAAATAAACAAACAGTATCCCAAATGGGTCCTAACAGAAAAACCAAAGCAACTAATAAAACAGAACAATGGTTAAAGAAGGGGTCAGTGAACTGTAGTCCACAGGCCACATTTAGTTGGCCTCCTATTTTTATAAATAATAAAACCTAACCGTCACGAAAAAACAAGCTTTGGGGCTTTGCTGGCACAAAGCCACATTCATTCCTTGACATACTACCACTGCTTTCACGCCAAGCTAAGGAGCTGCAAGGCCCAGAGCCAAGCACTCACTATCTGGCCCTTTCCAGAAAAAGTCTGCCAACTCCCGGATTCAAGCATCAAAATTAATTCCTTTCCAAACCTATTCTATTAAAAAGCAAAACCAGAATATCCCTGTAACTATCTTCTCATTAGTTCTTTCAGATGAAACATCATTTTAACACACTCTGTAGACTTTGTACTCTTGTGCAACACAATAAAATACCAGTATCACCTGGACAAAGCAGGCAGAAACAGTTAAATCTTTCTATTTCAGTCTTTTTTTTTTTTTTTTAAAGGGGCTTAAAGGTAAACAACGAACTGTGTTAAATTTGCTAATGCCACAACTGCCAAACTGTGGAAAGAACCAAGATGCCCTTCAACAGATGAATGGATAAAGAAGATATGGTACATATACACAATGGAATATTATGCCTCCATCAGAAAGGATGACTATCCAACTTTTGTATCAACATGGATGGGACTGGAAGAGATTATGAGGAGTGAAATAAGTCAAGCAGAGAGAACCAATTACCTTATGGTCTCACTTACATGCTGAGCGTAAAGAAAAACATGGAGGGCATTATGAGAAGGAAGGGAGGGCTGAATGGGGGGAAACCAGAG
>CM053611.1:47213774-47282229 GCA_028646535.1 Procyon lotor
ACTCCAATTTGTTACTCATTCTAGAGGTAGCAATTGTGTCCCTACCAATTCAAAGCCTAGGCTTGGCAACCTGGCATAAAGAGGAACAGTTCCTATGGCAATGCCTTAAAAATCCGGCACATGTACTCTTCATGAAGATTATCAAAACTTGCAAGAAAATTAATCTGGTCCACTTAGTGATACATATAACTCTGTACCTGCTGTTCCTTCTGCTTGGGACACTCATGCCTTCAGTTCTCTACCCTGCTGGTTCTTTCTCAGCCTTTACACTCACCTCTTCAGAGAAGCCTTTCTTAACCATCCCCCTGCAGGCCCTCTCTAACTGCCATCATCCTGTTTCCTTTCAAGCCATTACTACAATTTGTAGTTATCCAGGAACTGTTTACTCTTTATCATCTGTGTGCTTCTTCCCAGCAGAATGGACCAGAACCTTGTCTTATTTACTGCCACAACCCCAACTCTCTTGAGTGTCACTCAATAAATATTTTTGGAATGAAAGGCTGCTGCATTGTATTTAAAAATTAAAAACCAGACACTTTTCACAGATTTTTTTAAACTATAAAATATCAGACTGTGGAGCTCTTATAATCTGGCTCTCTTGTCTTATAAACCTAAAAAGAAATGGAGGCTCGGCAACTCCTAGACAATCTTTTTAGGATTACAAACTGAGGGCAGAGCCAGGACTCATCTTCCATTTCCCTTGTCTCCCAATGCCGGGGAGCTTTCCAAACCCAGCTGCGGTTACCTCCACTCTCACTTGTATTAGTCCTGCATGATGTATACACGTGAAAAACTGTCTGCTTCTTTTCCCATCAATTGCCCCCCCCCTTTTTTTTGCCCACTCTCGTGGAGAAATCACATGCTGAGGAGGCTGACCCCCGTGCCACATGCAGGAGAGATGGAACACGGTGACGACAAGCCAATGATGTTCCACAGGGTGGGCTGGGAGCCTCACCTCTGTGGCTGACGTGGCCAGAGAGCCACCATATTCACTCCAGAAAATCATGAAGGGAATACATATCAGTAGCTATACCTCTTTTCCTCAAAGAAATCAAATTTAAACTCCAGGGACCAAGATAAAAAATCCCATGAAAAGACAAGGGTCACATAAGCAAGGATCGTATCTGTCGCAAGTTACAAATCCACTGGAAACTCCCAGAGGACATGGAGACTGATGTGGAATCAGACCTATTTACTAAGCTCACAAGCAGAGAGCAGGTAACTAAGCCACTGTGTCTGATGATAAAATATTTCTCCTAGAAGAAACAAGGGTCATACACAAGTTCTGTCTAACCTCCTGCAATATCTGGAGTTTTCTGCAGGGGCTCGGCCAAAGTTCCTCCCTGCAGGCAGCTGCACCCCGCTGCCCTGAGTTCCCGGACTTGAAGACGGGGCTCAAAATTTACCCTGTCAGATGAACCCAGGCTACTCTCTAACCCTGCAATACAACGGCTGACTTGTCTTCCCTGGGCCAGGACATTTTTGTTATTTTGAAATTAGCTGTTTCTTCATGTGTTATTAGTCCACCTAGCCTATCATTTCTGAATGTAGAATGACTGCGGGCCAGGACCCTGTCAGTGTGTTAAGACAAGCCCTAGCATTGGTCTCTAGAGTCTCACTCCTGGACATGACAGTGCTGAAATAAAGTTCACACGTGTGCAGGGCGGGTTTTACCCTAATCAAGTTTCTCAGTCATAAAAGTGAGGCCCCCAGATTACTTGCTTTTTAACCCTGGCAAATCTGTTTTGTGAATTCATGCCATAATGCCAGGAATTCTGTACTTTTAAAAAAGAACATGAGATTAATTTTAAAATTAAGCAAGAGGATAGTACACAAATAATACAAATCAAGAAATGGGTACATTGTAAATCCTATCAGTTACAAAGTTTAACAGTAACATTAACAATGTTGCATTAGTTACATTAGAGATCCTGCCTGAGACTTTGCAAAACCCCACATGATTTCTTTTCATCAACATAATGGACTAGAAAGAAATTCATCAACATAAATGGACTAGAAACATGGGACAAATGTTATTAAGATGCAATGGGTAACATAGTATTTTTTAAAAAACCTGTGCCAAATGCATATATAAAGCAGTATTTTATCTTCACCCAAGAAAAAGTGCCCTATTTAACTCCAAAAGACCTCTCCTAAAAACTAAGCAGATGCAGATAATTACAGTCTTAAGTACCTCAAGTTTCTTAAAAAACTTGGTCATATATCCCAAATGATCATGAAATTCAGTGTGCACTGTCAACAACTGCATGGCTACACCAGAGAAATGTTTAAGTAGCCCAAATGAAGCCACATGGTCAATGCTTTATAGTCAAATCAGTGGAAACCCTATCCCTAACTAAAGAGGAAGTTTTTTTAATTAAGTTGTTGTCTTACCCCTTACATAATAAAAAAACTTGTGTTCTAAATAGTATTTAATATAACCTAATAACCTGAAAAGTTTTTCCACTCACACATTATCAGTACATGAGCTTCAAGCATACAGATTACTACAAAAACAAGCTCGTATTTCATGCAAGCCACAGCCAAGAGAAATTCAGACAGGGGCATAAATGAAGGTGTTTATAATTTAAATGAACACTAAAAATAGTATTTTTAAATTAACAGAATGTTCAACTCAGTAAAAGTGAACTATTTTGTGAAGAACGAAATTCTCTTTAATACTCGCACTAATATCTTACTCTGGAAATGCAGACAGTGCCAGGTACGCGGTATTTGCTCACCAACTTGTTTGTTAAAAATGACCTTGACCTAGATTTGGCTCACAGTTCACTGGGGCTTTGACCTGAGCAAGAAAATAACACTGCACTACTGTACTGCATATATATAATCGTGAGTAAATCAGGTATGGCTAACACGGTCACCAACTTCTGCACAGTGTTTATCCTACTGTTTCAGGAAAGCACAACCTTCAGCTCCACCAAAAATAATAGCAGGAGAAGGTGAGGGAATACACCTTCCAAGACCTGTGTGACATATATCAATATATGAGGGTAGGTATTTGCCTTGTCTCAAGTATGAAAAATAATCTAACACAAATCAGCATTTCCATTTGGGTTACCAATTAATGTAGGGGCAAAAGGAAGGTTGGGAGAAAATGAGACAATTTTGGGAACTGTGAATCTAGCAGGGTAATGGTTATTACTGAGAAATATATTATTAAATGTCTACCTTGCATCCTGTACATCCTGCAAATCACTTACCCAAATCAGACTGACAACATTAGAGATCCTGCCTGAGACTTTGCAAAACCCTACATGATTTCTTTTCATCAACATAATGGACTAGAAAGAAATTCATGAACATAAATGGACTAGAAACTTTTTTTTTTTTTTGGTTTTCTGACATGGTCAAATTTTGATTAGACAATTGAACACTTTAATGTTTCATTTAATAATGAAAACAGGGAAACACAAAATGTTTTGTGTTTTTAAAAAACCTGTGCCAAAAAAACACAAAACACAAAATGATCCCAAAACTAGGATCTGAAGGTATTCTTATGCTTTATAAAAACTGATATGGAAATTAATGTAACATATGTAAGCAAGGTATTTAGTTTTTACTAAAGTGATTTATTTTAACAACATACTATGACTTTTTAGTTAATAGGGAAGGTAAATATGCATACATATCTATACATATCTTAATATATATATATATATCAAAAATTACCCCTACACACCAAATGATGACAACCATGTCAAGCATATCCAATTCTGAAAGAATAAAAGAGACTATACAAAAATAAAAATAGTAATTATGTAAAGATAGTGATATAATGGAGATGGTTTTCCTTCTTTTATAACATTATATTACTTTTAAAACTGAATTAAAACATATTTATTTTGATTTGGTTATATACATAAAATTGCTACATCATTTAGAGATATTAAATAACAGCAAAAGAATATAGTTCCTAAATAAAACTACTATGAAGTTTTAAGATTCATATAAATACAAAATCTACATACCTGAGCCAACCTCTTTTTCCTCTTCTTCAATGTTGTTTTTGATGCTATCATATTCCTCATCAATGGTCTGGTTACCACGCATCTGAGACAAAATTCTACGGGCCTTCTGAGTCTGTCCTTTCTGAATCAGCCATCGAGGGCTTTCAGGTAAAAAGAGAAAGCCAAAAAACTGTATAACTGCTGGAATTGCTGCAAGTCCCAACATGTACCTGCAATAAGAAATCCATGTATTATTATAAAATTTGGGCTTATTAGCACTAAGTATGACCAAAAGATTTGTGTTCACCACATTAGGAAGAGTACCTAATATTAAATTAGAATGATTTTCCATTTGTGTGTGTGTAGGGGTGAGGGGGAGACCAGGAAAAAAGAATTTCTATGCTGTAGTGAGAAACTGAAAAATGAGAAAAATCTGATTCTTCTTTCTCACACAAATTACAATGAAAGGGGGTAAAAGTCACCATAATAATGTATATACATTCTAAACCATACACATCATGCAAAACACCGTAATCACCATCCCTTTCTAATACTAATACATATAACTCTGTATTTTACAACAGAAACTGAGGCTGAGATAAAACTCTGATAACCTGCTTAAAAAACTTTATTTCATTAAAATAAATGCCCGAAACTATTTATTTTTTTGCTCCGTGAATGATCAGTAATGATTTCATTTCAATCATGTTCACCCTCATTAACCAAGGAGAAGCCCAGAGCAGAAAAAGCAGCAAATAATCATTATCAAAACAACAGAAATATAGTAAATAAGCATATCATTTTAAATCCATCAGAGAAATAACAAAAATAGTAATATGAGTACATCAGTATCAAAGATCTCTCCAAAATTATTTTGACCACTGGAACAATCTTCTAACATCTCTTTGATGTTAGGCCTCCATTTTTTTAATTGAGGGGTTAGATTAGATAAACTGTGAGTTCACTTTCAAATGGAAACTTCTATGGATCTAGGAAACTTACATGTTTTCTGTTGATCCAAATTCCCTGGGTATGTTCCACGGCAGATTTATGATGGCAGATCTTAAAAAGCCAACTCTGATTACATAACAACTGTACTCACTGATATTCATAAATCAATTAGAAGTCACTTGACTCAGGAGCACCTGAGTGCCTCAGTGAGTTAAAGCCTCTGCCTTCAGCTCAGGTCATGATCTCAGGGTCCTGGGATCCAGCCCCACATCATCAGGCTCTCTGCTCAGCAGGGAGCCTGCTTCCCCCCATCTCTCTGCCTGCCTCTCTTCCTACTTGTGATCTATCAAATAAATAAAATCTTTAAAAAAAAAAAAAAAGTCACGTGACTCAGTACACTTTTCAAAACTATTCCAACTTTTAAGCTATGCTGAACCCAAAGTAGAGTGAACAGCCTTGAAGCCTCCAGATATACAACAATTTGTGACCTAAGTCCATTATTTTTCAAACAAATTCATTTTAATTCCAAAAACAGCAGAAACAAAAAAAATACAATTGTCACATGTGTTAAAACTACCTCTCACTCCAATATATGCATATGACGTATCTGATAGAGGTTTGGTATCCAAAATCTGTAAAGAACTTATCAAACTAAACACCTAAAAAACAAATAATTCAGTTAAGAAATGGGCAGAAGACATAGACATTTTTCCAAAGAAGACATACAGATGGCTAATCGACATATGAAAAGATGTTCAACATCACTCATCATCAGAGAAATACAAATCAAAACCACAATGAGGTATCACCTAACACCTGTCCGAATGGCTAAAACTACAAGGAAACAAGAGATGTTGGTGAGGATTTGGAGAAAGGGGAACTCTCTTGCACTGTTGGTAAGAACGCAAACTGGTGCAGCCACTCTAGAAAACAGTATGGACGGTCCTCAAAAAGTTAAAAAAAAAAAAAAAAAAAAGAACTACCCCCACGACCCAGCAAAGCACTACCAGGTATTTACCCAAGGAGAAAAAAAATACTGATTTGAAGGAACATATGCACCCTGACGTTTACAGCAGCTCTATCAACAATAGCTAAATCATGGAAAGAGCCGAAATGTCCCACGGACTGATGCATGGATAAAGAAGTTGTGGAAAATATATATGATGAAATATTAGGCATAAAAAAGAATGAAATCCTGCCATTTGCAACAACACGGATGGAGTTAGAGTGTATTATGCTAAGTGACATAAGTCAGAGAAAGACAAGCATCACATGATCTCACTGATACATGGAATTTAAGAATTTAAACGGATGAACATAGGTGTAAAAAAGAGAGGCAAACCATGAAACAAACTCTTAACTATAGAGAACAAACTGAGGGTTGCTGGAAGGGAGGGGGACAGTGGGGGAGGTGGGGAGGGAATGGGTGATGGGTGATGGGTATTTAGGAAAAGCACCTGTTGTGATGAGCTCTGAGTATTATACGTAATCACTAAATCCTACTCCTGAAACTAATATTACACTGTATGTTAACTAACTGGAATTTAAGTAAAAACTTGAGCCAAAACAGAACAAAACAAAGAGTATCTCTTACTCCAAACAGTTACTTAAAATCCGCATGGAAACAGAAAAATTAAGATTTTTAAAAGTAAATAAAGTTTTTATGACTAAATGATTTGGCTTACAGTACTAAAATCTTATTAAAAGTGTTTTATACTTCAATCCATCGGCTGTGATAATTATACCAATGTTTAATCATTCTTTCCTGGCTAACCTACAGAACAGTGGTTTAATCTCCCATATATGTCACTATACCTCATATTATATACCTGTCTCACCTGATGGTATATTTAACTTTGTATTTGACAAAGACCCTAATAAAATATCTTGCACACAGTAGGCACTTAGTAAATATTTTAAGAAATGACACAAAAGCAGCTATACATCTAAACTTTCTGTATTAGCTAGACAGAAAATAAGTATACCTCACATTTTATAGCATTGGTTCATGCAGCAATTCTTCTGGATCATTTAGCTCTGCAAACTCGGTTGCAAGATAATTCCTTCCAATTAAACTCTTTGTTATTCCAGATATAATCAGACCTTTTCTGAGGAAGATGTCTCATATGAAAATCAGATGAGAGCTGAGATTGGCACACACAAATGCATGCTTGTGGCAGCTTCCTCTGAAGATGTTAACTTGTACGACCAAATATGTATTACTTTTATGTATGTTTTCTTGCTGTAAATGAATGACATTTTTATTCATTTCTGTTCTCTTGAAGAAAAGGTTATATACAATTGTATTGCCAATTACTGCCAATTATGTAAAAGAAAAGTGATAAAAGGCAAATACCAAATATGTTGGATTAGGAAACAAATTTTAAAAATCCTTAAAATGGAAGCCAATGTGTCATTTCTCTACATCTTTCATGATCTTTCCTTCTGTTCTCCAAACCCCCTTACTGATGAACTAAGATTAAAGGGCTGCACAGAGTGCTTCAAAGCAGCATGAAATGAATATAGAAACTGAACCATTTTCAAGCCCACAAGATGCCCACATGATACTATGCACTTTACTACTCATTATTTTTTTAAAGATTTTATTTATTTGACAGAGAGAGAGATCACAAGTAGGCAGAGAGGCAGGCAGGGGGTGGGAAAGCAGGCTCCCTGCTGAGCAGAGAGCCCAATGTGGGGCTCGATCCCAGGACCCTGAGATCATGACCTGAGCCGAATGCAGAGGCTTTAACCCACTGAGCCACCCAGGTGCCCCTACTATTCATTATTTAATCCTAGGACACCATATTTCTAAAAACTAAAAGAAAAAGATGGGAAAGACAAAAAAAAAATTGAAAACATACATATTGGCTTATGTTTCTAAAGCAAGCTATAGAAGACAGAGGACTTCAGCTCTCCAGTCCTTTAAAATCCAAGAGTCTAGGTGTGAAATATACAATTCACTGCCCTACCACTAAGGTGGGTGGCACCCAGCTGCCAACCTTTCAGGATGCTGAAGCCTGATTCCAGAGACTAGGCAAAATAAAACATTTTTTATGCATTCACATCCTAATGTTTCTCTTCTAAAAGTAAAACAAAGCTTATTTTACTAGATTTTGATTATCTTTCATGATGTACAGAATTTGCCACACCAAAATGAATCTCTTTGGCATAAGAATTATTTTAGGCTAATTTTAAGAAACTGCAAACATGGAAAAAGCTCTGAAAACCAAATAGAAGGCACCCCTTTGTAAGAAGCATTTACATTTACAAGGGAAAACTCCATTTGTAAGGGTGTCTCCCTCAACCAGGAAGAGAGGGCTAACTCATTTCTCAGAAGTCTTACCAAAGAAGAAAGTAAAACTTCAATCTGTATCAAAGCCTTACCCTTGTTTACTGTTCTTTTCCTGGTAATTTGTCTTAACTGACTCCCCACCCAAAAAATCTTCTTTTGTCTTTAGATGAAGATGGTGATGGCTTTGGCCATTTGGGGGAGTTACTTAGTTTTATGTGGGTCTCTCCCATTTATACAGGAAATATTGATGTCACTAAACTTTTGTTTGTCTCTTGTTAAGTGATCTCACATCAGTTTAATTCTTAGACAAGAAAGAGGAACTCAGAAGGATAAAGGAAAATTTTTCCTCCCAAACAATGACAAAAGTATTTTGATAATAATAAATTTCCAAGGCTTTGTAGAGACCAAAAACATAAGATGGAGCGTAGCTGTGGTTTATGGTGGAAAGAGCATAGGAACAGACCTTGGTTCTATTCAGCCCTGAGCATACTAACCACAAAAGCCTGGTCAAGTTATTTAATATTTTAATGCACAGGTGACAACATCTACTTCATAGGACTGCTGAGAGAATTAAGTGAAACCATACAGTTTTTACCCAGAATGGAGAAAAGTGTTTACCACCTTGATTCCCTCACCTATCAATTCAGGGCAACTTATCTCAGTTGTATTATCCCCCTAAAACTCAGTGTGCATAACTAACCAATTTCTTTCTTGAGGAAAGAAGAACACTGATGATGTACACAGTGGAGAAGAGAAGAAAGATAAAGAGATTGCCTGGTTGTGTTACTGATGAAAATTTTATCATGAGACTAAGAGCAAGAACTCCATAGGCTTAGTTGGGGCAGTATGTATTTGGGACTCCCCTTGAGTCCTCGAAATCCAAGGAAATCAGGAACCACATGAATGACAAAAATATACTAATAAGATAAACAGTCTATTGACAAACCAGGGCAGTCAATCCCTGCAAAGAAGTGTTACTTACTGATATGAGAGATCTCATTATTATAAGTTAAATCAAGGGTTCTAAACCCTGGCTTCACATTAGAATGGGGGGAGAGAGAATTTTAAAATATACCAGTGTCCAGGCCCTACCCACCCAGGATTTTAATTGGTCTGGGCTCAAGGCCCAGGAAATTCTCTTTATTAAAAGCTCCCCAAGTGGTGCTAATGCACAGTGAGGGCTGAGAATCACTGATCTAAATGTTTTTAAAAACCCAGGGAGTGAAAGTGAACAGTGAGTACCCAAGGTTCACACTATAAGGCAAAAGCTATTTATCTTCTGGAGGCACACCAAGCTGACAGAAAGGGAAAGTAGGTTGACTGGAGGAAAAATGCCAAGCTTTCAGGAATTCTAGAAATCTTTAGAATCTTCTGTGGCACCCTGGCCACTCACAGAAGTATCTTTTTAAACTTTCTCAACTGAAGTTAACAAATGAGCTATTTTCTTGTCCAACTAGTTATATCAGCCCCTGCCTACCAGGAAACGAAGGATGGGCCCTCAAATGGTGAGTGATGCTTTCAAATGGTGTGGCTGGGACACCTATCGCCAAAGAAGACAAGCCCAACTATTTTACCTCAGGTTAAGCCTTCTTCCCAGGGCCAAGAACTGAAGCTCTGTCAAATATCCTGCATTCCCAGGTGCCAGCCCTTCCTGGGGTGGTACCTCACATAAAACCAAATAGGTCTTGCATTGAATCCATATTTGCCACCTTTCTTGTTTTAAAGGAAACATGCTGCTTTCACCTACAAAACTGAAGGAAAGTATCCTCTAATAGATGGCCACTCCAGGGGCGCCTGGGTGGCTCAGTGGGTTAAAGCCTCTGCCTTCGGCCCAGGTCATCATCTCAGGGTCCTGGGATCGAGCCCCACATCAGACCCTCTGCTTAGCAGGGAGCCTGCTTCCTCCTCTCTCTCTGCCTGTTCTCTGCCTATTTGTGATCTCTCGCTCTGTGTCAAATAAATAAATAAAATCTTTAAAAAAAAAATGGCCATTCAGGACACAGAACTGTGTAGTTCGTAACAGCCCTACTTCTCTGATAACAAATGGTTATCTGATAACTTGGTCTATCTATAACATAATGAACACATTACTTTTTCTCTAGCAGTTCCACAGAGTGATGATTACATTCCAAATATATTAAAAAATCTACCTGAATGTAACTTAGAAATGTAATCAGTTAAGAAGGGTAGCAATAGTAATAGCTAATGCATAGCACCACTGTGCCAAGCAATGTTAAAAGGGCTTAAGAAATGTTAATTTGGGGGCACCTGGGTGGCTCAGTCATTAAGCAGCTGCCTTCGGCTCAGGTCATGATCCCAGAGTCCTGGGATCAAGCCCCGCATCAGGCTCCCTGCTCGGCAGGAAGCCTGCTTCTCCCACTACCATTCCCTCTGCTTGTGTTCCCTCTCTTGCTGTGTTTCTCTCTGTCAAATAAATAAAATCTTAAAAAAAAAAAAAAAGAAAAAAAAAGAAAAAGAAATGTTAATTTGTCTTCACAAGGACCCTATGAAGTGGGTATCACTCCTGTCCCCATTTTAAAGACAAAGAAACCATGTATAAACTAGATAAAGAACTAGTACCCAGAGGAACTAGGATTAAAATCTAGGTATTCTTGGGACACCTGGGTGGCTCAGTGGGTTAAGCATCTGGCTCTTGATTTAGGCTCAGTGCATGATCTCAGGGTCCTGGGGTAAAGCCCCGTGTCAGGCTCCATGCTCAGCAGGCTGTCTGCTTGAGATTCTCTCTCTCTCTCTCCCTCTGCCCCTCCCCACCCCACTCTTTCTCTAAAATACATCCATCTTTTAAAAAAATTTAAAAATACAATAAAAATAAAATAAAATCTAGGCAATCTGGGTCCCAGTCATGTTTATTGTAACACATGTTATAATAAATGTTTGATGATTAGTTAACTTAATTCTGCAGGAATCATAAAAAGAAGAATTTACCTTACTCTCAGGTTTAAAGACTTCCGAGGATAACTTTTTAAGTTTCGATGCTCACTCATCTCTGCTGAATGTATTAAAGTACTGCAGAACGATACGGCAAAGGGGCTTCCTGAGAGCAGTCACCCCCAAGTCGTACGGAGCACAGTACCTGACATAATGGCACCCGTGGGAAGGGAAAACAACAGACCTGCTGGTGGCAAATGGAATATGTTCTTATTCCTGACACCAGAGTTTTACTATGAAAGTAATCAACTACGAATTAAAAGAAAATATCTCATTTGTATGGGCAAACTTGTACTGCTTACTTTGAACTCTGTGCCAAACTGAATTTGAATTTCATTTTTAACATACACATACATTTTTCATGTAGGAAAAATATAGGTAACATGTCAGGAGATAGTTTAAAAGATTCATGGAAGCAAAAATAATTTTTTTTATTTGATCATTTTAAAATATTGAGGGACATGATAGATCTAACATTGCTTTCCATTACATTTTATTTTTCAATCTCTGCCTCCCAAGGCCTCTCCAAACCTTTCCCCTTCCAAAAGGAATTGTGCAAGAGTGAGGAATAGTATCTTGCATCCACATGCTATTTATTTCTCTTCTCTCTGTTCTTTCTTAAGTTCCCAAGGCCTTACAATGTATGTAGGATTTATGGTTTTAATTATAAGTCAAGCTATTCTAAAAAAACTATCATAGCTAAGAGAGCTATACTACAATATATTATGTTTAAAGCAAATTATATGCAATTGTTTTTACTGCTCTTGAGTTCTACTAAGGGAAGATACTTCAGTCTGAGAAGTGTACAAAGGTTTTCTGGACACTGCAATCAGCCAATTATCCCAATAGGCCATGAGAGCATTAATAAGGTGCAGTTCAATAATCACTTCCTTACTCGTCTCCTAAACTCACACTGCTAAATGTATTTTTCAACCAAATCTCCACCTTATATTCTCAGTCACAGAGAATCTTGCTATTTTTCAAAACACTCGGATTAGTTCAGTGACAATCTTTGAAGTTTGTCCTTTGTATAGTAAGGATTTTTAGTACTATTCTCTAATATCCAAAACTGTCTTATAAGATGCCGAAAAAAAAAAAATCAAGTGACAAAACTGTATTTATAATTCTGATAGTTTTAGTTCCATCCTCTGTCTTCTAGCTTGCATTCCATTTATATCTATTTCCTACTGATATACAATCATGTTCATGTTAGCCCTTTCTGAATAACACAGAAAAGTTAAAGGAATGTCGTAAATATTAAGATACTAAGCCTTACTCTTTAAAACGCTAGTTTCCAACTGGCATCCTTTACATAGAACTATGAAATAAATTCTAAACCATTTTTCCCCAAAACAGTTCATTGAAAATAAAAAGGGTCAGCAGTGTGAATCAGTAAATTGTTCGATAAGTGTTACCTAATGATTTACTGTATTGCTTGGAAGGGTAAGGCTGAATTCCTATGATCTATCTGAACTGTTTACCCAGCAAACATCACCTTAATGCACATTAAGTGCCAAAATCTAGGCCAATCATTAAGCATCATAAATGCACTTAAACCAGAGAGAGTGTTCGTGCTGTGTAAATCCAGAAACATTCCCCAAGCTGGAACTTTCCAATACATATCACTTACCTTGTTTAGGGTAATGAAATGTTTTCCCCTTAGAAAGGCATAATCCAACGCTTTCAAACCACATTCAAGAACACTGTTCCTTCATCCCTACATCTTGAGCTACCTGACTTCATTGTTCACTGTTCCTATGGATTTTGTTTTTCAGGTACTTCTCATATACTTAATCATCATATGAGTTATGCATTACTAAAAGATCTCTCTTCTTGGATTTACAAAAGAAATGCTCACCATCGTGTATCAATCACAAGACATTTACATGACAATCACCAAATATAAATTATAAATTATGGGGAGGCCTGGGTGGCTCAGTCGGTTGGACGTCTGCCTTCAGCTCAGGTCATGATCCCAGGACCCTTGAATCAAGCCCTGCGTCAGGCTTCTTGCTCAGCAGGGAGCCTGCTTCTCCCTCTGCCGCCGCTCCCCATGCTTGTATGCGTGCATGCTCTGACAAATAAATGAAATCTTTAAAAAAAATATAATTTATGTAATATGTTTCTACTTAATGCAAACTTTAGAAGCAAAAGGATAACACTGAGTTTAGCCACCTGCTATAATTACAACTCACCTGTTAACATATTTTTCAATTTTAGTGCATGACTCATAACTCCATTTTAACAGGTAAGAAATTAATAAACTGAGATCCCAGGCTGGTAAATTAATTTCCCTCTGCCTTTAAGGACCACACAAAACATCAACAGTGATGACTGACATATCTGATAATCTGATGGCAGCTAGAGAGTAAACATGAGACCAAGGCTGAAAGTACATAAGAAAAAAAAAAAACCAGTATGTCTCAGTTGGAGTCTTTCAAGTAAAAAGCAGGTGATATACGATCAGCAAATAACCAACTTTTATGTTACCTTGTGAATGATTCTGTGTACACTATTAACAAAAAATCTTGCCAAATATGTAAACATAAGAAAAAGTTAACTCTGTGTAGGTAGGGGAAATGTCTCAAAGTGATTTGATAATGATATATCTGGTAGGTAGGTTTGGCCAAGTTTATTTAGAGTGCTGTGATCATAGTAGAGGCAGTACGATATGCTTACTTTGACAAAGATGTGATCTTCAATAAATGAATGTGTTTTGCACAAATATTACAGAGTTTTCAACTACATGGCAAAATACAATGACTTGCACAAAATGCACAGTACTAGTGCTAGAAAGAATGCACACACAACCATACCTACACATACTTTTTTTTTGGGGGGGGGGGGGGTGGTCGCTCTGAAAATCTTCCATATCCAAAGCTCTGGGCTAGGGATTTGGGAGATATAACGATTAGCAGACATCCTTTGTTTCAAGAAGCTTAGACACTAGTAATCATCAAACAAAATAGGATTACATTTAATTGCTATGACTGAGGTTTTCGCACAGGGTAGGAACAAGGACAAAAGTTACTTCAACAGAGGCTGTTAGAGAAAGTGTCGTGGCAGAAACATTTAAGTCACTGGCCACTGCAGAAAAGGGATATAATGGAGGGAGCTAACAGAAGGTACTGGTCAACAATTTGTAGGCACAATTTGCATATAATAAAATGAGGAGATCCAAGGGATACCATTCTAAGAGTTTTAATACACATCCCAATAAAAATCCGTAACATTTCCATCATTCCAAAAAGTACCTCTCTTTCTAGTCAATCCTCACTGCCATAGACAACCAATGACTGAATTTCTGTCCCCAAAGTTTATTTTACATGCTAATGAACATCATATGGAATCATGGAGACTGTACCCTTTTGCATTTAACTTCTTTCAATCCTGTTTTTTTGAGCTACATCCACATCATTGTTCTATTTCATGGATTTATCTATCTATCCTTACCAGTCTGTTTTGACTACTTTAGCTTTATACTAAGTCTTGAAATCAGAAGGAGCTCTCCAATTTCAATCTTCCAGATGGTTTTGTCAATTCTAGGTCCTTTACTTTTCTGTAAAAACTTTTAGGATCACTTTGTCCATTTGAATGAATTTAAGGACTGTAAACGTGATAGTGGACATCTCTGCCTTGCAACTGGTGGTCAGCAAAAGCATTCCGGGCTTTCACCAGGGGGTATAAAGTTGGCTGCAGGTTTTCTCATACACATCCTCTACTGAGCTCAGGAAGTGCTCTTCTAGTTTGCTGGAAGGTTTTAGCATACATGAATGTTATTCTGTCAAATGCTTTCTCTGCATATATTGAGTTAATTATCTAAGTTCTCCTTTCTTTTTTTTAATAATTTGAACATGATGACCTGCACGAATTAATTTAAATGCTAAATAACCTGACTTTCCTCAGAAAACTGTGTCACAATTTATATTTACTACTAATTTTGATTTGCTACCATTTTGTAAAGATACTTTCGATCAGAATCTAGAGTTTTTGTTCTTATAACAATAGCTTGGGCTATATTAGAGTTATGCTATCCTCAAAATCCCAGCTGGGAAGTATTCCTCCATCATTATTTTCTTAAAGTTTTTGTTTAAGCTTGGAGCTACTTCTTTAACCATTTTACAGAATTTACCACTGAGACCATCTGGGCCTGGATGTTCCTTTGCAGGTAGGCTACTAATAACATTTCCATTTATTTAATAAATACTTAATAAATAAATAATAAATAAATACTTGTAGTAGATGTAATCTCTTGTGCTCTCATGGAAGCCACCAAAAAGGATTAGCTGTCTCTTCCAGGCCACCATCCGATGTCCGCTCCGACCTGAAGGGCCTCCTGTTGATCTTACTTGCCCCCAGGTCTTGGTGGCCAAGTGCAGCACCCAGAGATCCTTGTAGTGGTAGAACTGCTCCCCGTCCGGAGAAGCAAACTCCCCTCCAAATATCCACAGCTGTCCTCCGCCCTGAGGGACCACCACAGCCTGGTGCGCACAGCGCCTTGGAGGCGGGTTGGGGAGCTATTTATTAAATAAATGGAATATTTTTTATTTATTAATATTTATTAAATATTTATTTTTTATTCAGTAATATTAAATAATTTATTTATTTATTATATTTTGGGATTTTCAGATTTTCCATTTTTTTAATTTATTTAATAAATACTACTTATTTATTTATCTTTATAAATATTTTTATATTTAATTTTATATTTAATTAATTTATATTTATTATTTTATTAATAAATTTATTTTATTAATAAATAATAAATAATAAAATTAAATTATTATTAAATACTATAAATTATATTTAATTTAATTTTATATTTAATATAAATTATATTAAATATAATTTTTATATTTAATTTTAATTAAAATATTATACTTTATCATTTATTTAATAAATACTACTGAATATTTATTTAATAAATATTCAGATTTTCCATTTTACCTTGTGTCAGTTTTTAGTAGGACTGTGATCTTCAAGCCAATATTCCCATTTCACCTAAGTTGTAGAATTTATTGGCAGAAAGCTGTTCAAAGTATTCCCTCATTATCCTAATAATGTCCTTAGCAATAATTTTTTTTTTTACTTCTGATATTGATAACTTGTGCTTTAGCTTTTTTTCTTAATCAGTTTAATCAGTCCTATCGGTTTATCAATTTTATCTTTACAAAGAAACATTATTTTTTCTATTGCTTGCCTTTCTATTACATTGAATTCTACTCTTTATTATTTCTGATTAGTGGACTCTATTATCATTATGAAATGTCCCTTTTTATCTCTGGAAATACTGCTTGTCTTAAAGTCTTAATTTGTATGATTATTAACAAAGCCGCACCAACATACTTGGTGTTTGTATATATCTTCCCACTCTTTTACTTTTAACCTATCAGTGGTATTATACCTAAATTGTGTCACTTTTAGACAATACAGACTTGTGTCATTTTTTTTTTTGCCATTAATGAACATTTTTTACATTTTACAATTATTGCAATGATTGGGTCTTAAGTCTACCACTTGTTATTTGCCTTCCATTTGTTTCATCTGTTCTTTATTCTTGTGTTCTTCCTTTCTTGCCTTTGTTCAGCTTATGCAAATATTTTAAATATATGTTTTAACTCTTTTTTTTTTTAAAGAGTGTGAGCTGAGAGTGGGGGAGGGGCAGAGGGAAAAGGTGAGGGAGAGAGAGAATCTTAAGCAGATTCCATGCCAGGAGTGGAGTTGGACATGGGACTTGATCTTATGACCCTGAGATCATGACCTGAGCCAAAATCAAGAGTCAGACGCTTAAGTGACTGAGCCACCCAAGCACCCCTCCATTTTTTTTTTTAATATTTATTTGATAGAGAGAAGGAGAGAACAGGGGGAGGAGTAGAGGAAGAGAAACAGAGACTCCCCGCTGAGGAGCCCAACATGGGGCTTGATCCTACAGCCCCAAGATCATGACCTGAGTCGAAACCAAGACTTGCATGCTCAACTGACTGAACCACTCAGATGCCCCTCCATTTTAATTCTTGTAATGGCTTCTTAATTATATACTTTTATAATATAGTCCAGTGGTTGTTCTGGGGATGAAAATATACATCTTTACTACTTAGAGATAACATTATAACTCTTCAGAAACATATATAATTTCCATTTACTTCCTCAACGTTTTTACTATTGTCATCATATATTTTATAGTTAACATTACATTTAAATGTAAAGTAATATATCTTCTGAAAAAAATTGAGAGAAAAAGAATAAAAGTCCTTTATATTTAGCCTCCTGTTTATGACAGCTGGTACTGTTCTTCTTTACTGTAGATGGGCCTTCATCAAGGGTCATTTCCCTCAGTCTGAAGAATTTCCCTTAGCATTTCCTACAATGCAGGAGGTCTGGTGGTGAGATTCTCTTAATTTTACATTATCTGAAAGTATTTTTATTTTCCCTATATTTTTAAAGGATATTCTCCTACTGGATTGACATTTTTCTTTCAGTATAATTGACCCTTGAGCAACATGGAAGTGAGGGGCAACCACCCATTAAAAATCCAAATACAACTTCTGACTCCCTTAAAAACTTAACTATTAACAGCCTACTGTTCACCGGAAGCCTTACCAGTAACATTCAATGAACAGTTAACACATATTTTGTATGTGATGTGTATTATGTACTGTATTCTTTAAAAAGCTAAAGAAAAAAAGCATTACTAAGAAAATCATCAAATACATTTACAGTACTATACTGTATCTGTTGAAAAAATCTGTTAAGTGGACCCATGCAGTTCAAACTCATGTTGTTCAAGGGTCAACTGTAGCTTAAAGATGATGTGCCATTGTCTCCAGACCTCCCATTGTTCCTGATGTAAAGTCAGCTATCATTTGTATTGCTGTTCCTCTTCATGTAACCTGTCTTTTTTTTCCCCTGGATCCTAACTCTCTCTATATGTATCTTCTGTTTTCAGCCATTTGATTATGATATGTCTGCATATACTCGTCTTTATATTTATCCTACTTGGGATTCACTATATTCTAGAATCAGTCCTTCGTGTCTTCACCACATTTTGGAAGTCTGCAGCCAATATTATATTTTTTAACACAGTTTTCCCTTATTCTTTCTTAGATTTCAATCACATGTATATTAGACCACTTAGTATTAATTAGAGGTATATAAGAATATTCAATATTGTGCCTTTGGTCACCAAGGCTTCTTTTTCAACTTTATTATTTTCTCTTTTTCAGATTAGGTGATATCAATGGATTTGCCTTCAAGTTTTCAGGTCCTATTTTCTGTCATCTTCAATTTGCTGTTAAGTCCGTCCAATGAATTTTTTAGATGCTAATTTATAATTTCAGAGAGTGTACTTACACTATTAGAATTTCTATTTGGTATTATTTTTTATAGGTTGCACTTCTTTGCGGAGATTCACCATTTTGTCACTCAGTATGACTATCTGGTTTGCTAAGTCCTTCAACACATTAATAGGAGCTGCTTTAAAGTCCTTTTTTGCTAATTTCAACATCTGAGTTATCTTGAGGTCTGTCTATATTGTCCAATTTTTCTTTATGTGTCAAAAGTTCTGCTAATTCACGTGTCTAATAATTTTTTGTGTTTTTTTTTTTTTTTTTAAGATTTTATTTCTTCGACAGAGAGAGAGAGATCACAAGTAGGCAGAGAAGGGGAAGCAGGCTCCCTGATGAACAGAGAGTCCCATGTGGGGCTCGAATCCAGGACCCTGAAATCATGACCTGAGCCAAAGGCAGAGGCTTAGCCCACTGAGCCACCCAGGTGCCCCAATTTTTTGTGTTCTAAGTATCATGAATGATAAACTGTAGAGACTCTAGATTTTATTCCCTTCTTCTGAATGATGGTAGACTTTTTCCTCTCAGCCCCCTTGAGTTTGTGGAGGCTGGGTTTTATACTTGGTTGGTGTGAATCTGATTTGGTTTTTTGATCTTAGGGCAAATCCTTAATCATGCAACAAAGTCTTTACTTCTAAGGCCCAGTCCTTCTGTATTTTTTTTTTTTTTTTACAAAACATCTTGTAACTGTTGTTGTCCACAGGCTCCATGGAATCTCTGCTATATATTCAGAGTTCTGAGGTCAGTAAAACATTTGTGGTAAATTAATATTCAGATTTGGGGGTATTCCTCCTCTATGGATCATTCTTTTCCTGGACTTTCACCCTCAAACTCCGCCCCACTCTGACCACCCCAAACTCTAGCCACTGTGACTGTAAGCCAATAAAACTGTAGTTTGCTACTTAAGTTCTAGCTGTCCATTATGGCTTGCGGGCTGCCCTCAAATAAAGCCATAAATGTAGACTATGAGCCACTCAAGAATCAAATCCCCTGGGGCACCTGGGTGGCTGAGTCAGTTAAGCATCTGCCTTTGGCTCAGGTCATGATCTTAGGGTCCTGGCACTGAGCCCTGCATTAGGCTCTCTGCTCAGCAGGGAGCCTGCTTCTGTCTGTCCCTATGAGCACACTTCTCTTTCTACCCTTCTCTCTAATAAATAAAATCTTAAAAAAAAAAAAAAAAAAAAAGAATCAAATCCCCTTCAGTTCCAGCCTATTCTTGGAGTTGGAGTTTTCCAGTTTCCTAAACAGTTTTTAAAATTCTGTCTGTGGTTTAAAAATGGTCATCTTTAGGAGAGATTCCTCTTATACAAACCACTCTCATTAGTAAACTATATTTACTGCTTACCTGGAAAAAAGAATCAGATGGTTGAATGTGAGGGACATTTTTATTGCCAGCGTTAGATACAAAATAGAAAAATCAGTCTAAGACTTTCTAAAGATGACAGCAAACTACTAGCATTTAAGAGTCTGTACGTATGTTCACAGCCATTAAGTCATCTGATCCTATAACACTGTGGAACTGCTGAAGCATTAGCTACATAAAGATATTAGAGCTCAGATAAATTAATTTATGTGCTGTGAAAGCAAGTCTTAAACCTATTCCTCCCACAACACTATTGATACCTTTATGGTAAAGAGTCTTGTATCTTAATTCTGTCAACGACAAAACTACAAGTATCTTCAGCATTAAGATATTAACTTGTAATCAAGCTGTTGGCCAAATTCATCTTTCTTAAGATGGCCACTGCACAGTTAAGATTTTTTTTTAAGACAGATTTATACTCCGCATTTTGTATGGAGCCAAACGCCACTGATCTCTGAGCACTAAATTATAAGAACACTTTCCCCAGCATAAATATCACCTTTTGAAACATCATTCTTAAAAGCATCTTATTGACTTTTTAAAATTATAAATATTAGAGGAGAGAGAAGCTCACTAGTTTTTTATCCCAAAGTGATTATTTTAAAAATTACTTTCCGTACTTTCAATAATCTTGATTCAAAGTACTACTAAAGAGAGCACAAGGGATTTAAAGTTCTATTCATACCCACTGAAGACTTCCTTTCTATGTCACCTTCAAGCTCCCAGTGCTCCACCTCAATGCTTTAAAACTTCACACTATTGGGGCGCCTGGGTGGCTCAGTCGTTGGGCGTCTGTCTTCGGCTCAGGTCATGATCCCAGGGTCCTGGGATCGAGCCCTGCATCGGGCTCCCTGCTCGGCAGGAAGCCTGCTTCTCCAGTTACCATTCCCTCTGCTTGTGTTCCCTCTCTCGCTGTGTTTCTCGCTGTCAAATAAATAAAATCTTTAAAAAAAAAAAAAAAAAAACTTCACACTATTGCCTACATATGATTGGCCCTTTCACACTACTTACTGGGCTGTAGGAAATTATATTCCACCTAGAATTTCTTTCTCCCTCACTATGCCTGGAACTCTCTCATTCATAAAGCCTCAGCTCCAATATCTTTCCAGCATAAAGCTAAGTTATTCACATGTCCTAAGAGCTCTCATAATACTATCCATCATTTAACTAATGAAAAAGTCTGTTAGTCTGTGAGGTACCTGAGGACAGGTACATTTCTTATTTATCTATCTCTAGTAGCACGCACAACATAGTATACAGAAGGTGCCCTCCCCCCAAAAAGTTTTTCTTGAATGACTGAATGATTCTTATACTAACTGATGTCTCCAAGAGTAACACACCTCACTACCTCATACCTGTATTCTGGTGACTGCCTCATAAATATGTTCTCTGCAACCATCCAGGAGCCCAAAGTTCCAATAAATTCTGGGCATCACTCTATTAATCTCTGACTTAACATTATAGCATGCTCTGCTCTAAAATAGTTTCCCTTTGCCTGTAGACAGAAGTTCAAAACCTCTAAGCCCAGAATTCATAGACCTCTAGAAACTGGCTCCTCTCTCTCTCTCTCTCTCTCTCTCTCACTTCATTACTTCATTTTCAAGCCTTCTCATCCTGCCCTCAACCTAGCCTATATTCTGCCTGCATTTCCACCTCTGTCTGCCAATTCTTCAAAGAACTCAGCACAGGTCTCATGCTGTCCGCGAATTAGCCTGAAGAAATTCCAGAAAAATCTCTCATACAGATGTTGCTAACACTAATACTCCATGCTTCTCATTCAACACTTAGCATTTTCTCAATTTCTACTTCCTTAGCACACACAAAAAGCATGATGTAAATGATGACGTGTGTGAAAATCCTCGGCACACTCAGACACCAAATGCTGATGTATGAGCTAGTGAGATGACTCGAAGTTTGAAAAATTAAATCTGAAAATAAAATGAATAAAAATCAACATAAAGGAGAATAATTTAGCCCCTCATTACTTTAAGTGACATGATGGTTTGTGTAATCATAAATAGAGGAATACTTATTTGAAGACCAGCTCTGTCCAAAAAAGAAGAACAAAAAGTGTTCTGGAACCAGGGAGGCATATTATTTCGAGGGAAGAAAGCTACATGGGCTCAGAAACTAATTTTCATTCTCTGATTTTTATCCTTAATAAGAAACACTAATGACTAATAATTTAGTTCTCCAGCTATCTATGAAGTAAATGTATTCCTCAACATACATTAATGAATTGGTATTTTGGTTTAAAAAATCAATACCTTTTCACTTTAGTTAAGAGTTCCTTCCCTAGAGCCGAATCAATTCAGCTCAGTTCAATAAACATTAATTGAGCATTTTCTATGTTCCAGGCTCTTTCCTAGGTATAAAAATGAGTACAAAGTCAATGACATTCAGGAGTTCCAAAGTTAATTAGGAGACAGACAAAAAAGTAACAGTTCAGAGTAAGAAGTGTATAAAACAGTGAAGCTACATATGAAATCTCATGAAAGGACAAGAAGAAAGAAAGAGCTTCACATGATATACAAAAGCAGAGATTTAAAGGAAGAGCCACGGGTAGACCAGTAAAGCAGGACAGGGTAGGAAAATATTACAGGTAAAGTAAGCAGACAGAAAAAAACTAAAAACATGAGAAAGCAAGACGCAGTTGGTGTATCAGATATACAGGTATGGCTGTTATATAAAGGGAGAGAGGGAGGCAACGGTAAGTTATAAAAATCTAGAAAAGCAGGCACAGATTGGATAATGGAAGACACCACAAACCATGATAAGAGCTTGATTTTTTATTTCCTGTGGGAAATGGAGAGGCTGTGAAACATTTAAGCAGTGGCATGCCCAGGGAAGTGTTTTAAACAATCACAGTGCCAGCTTTTAAATGTACTCTATTATATATTTATTGGAGGCCTGTGACAGGCCAGGCTTTAACTCAGCAATGAAAAAAAAAAAAAAACCATAAAAAATTTTTAAAAAAAAACCTTCATTTGCTTGAGGTGTAGTAAGGGAATCTATGCTCAATAAGCAAGACTAAAAATATCAGCACAGAAAAAGGCAGTGATAAAACTTTATATCACTAATACTATTAAAATACCACTGTCATCTTTATAAGCATTATAATATATTAGGTAAAAATAAACTCTTTCCTCAACAGCATGAGTCATCAGGGAAATGCAAATCAAAACCACAATGAGATGCCATTTCACACCCACCTAAGATGATGATGATCAAAAAGACAGATAATAAACATTTACTAGGATGCAAAAAAACTGGAATTCTCATATACTGCTAAGTGGGAATGTAAAATAGTGCAGTACTTTGGAGAAGAGTCTGCCAGTTCCTTGAAAGGCCAGCTAGACTTAGTTACCACATCGCCTAATAATTCCACTCCTAGGTGTCCTAGGTACCCAAGAGACTTGAAAACATGCCCGCCCTGAAAGTTGCACAGAAGTGTTCATGGCACCATTATTTATGATAGCCAAAACCTGGAAATTTCCATCAACTGATAAGTGGATAAATGGAATGTGTTATATCCATATTTGCCAATAAAAAAAAATAAAATATTCACATATACTACAATATGAATGAACCTTAAAAAACAGTGGAAGAAGCCAGTCAATAAGGGACCATATACTGTTACATGAAATATCCAGAATAGGCAAATCTATAGAGACAAAAAGTAGATTAACAATTGCCTAGAGCTGGCAGGAGCTGGCAGGCTGGGGGGGTGACAACTAAGGGGTACAAAGTTTCTTTTTGGAGTAATGAAAATATTCTAAATTTGACTGCCATGACAGCTGCACAGTTCTGCAAATATACTAAAAGCCACTGAATTATACATTGTAAACATGTAAAGTGAATGGTATGTGAATTACATCTCAATAAAGTTTTTACAAAATTCTATTCATTAATGATCGCTTCAATATCCTTATTCCTCTTTCCTCATGAAGCTGGATGACATTTTTCCCAGCAAAGAATGTATAATAACACAAGAGTGCTAGACAAATACCAAGGTTCAATTTTCCACTGGCAATTCTTTTTTTCCAGAAACACTAATCTTGTAGTTGTTCAGCAGAAAACAATTTCTATGATATCCAAAGAAGAGAATAGCTTTGGCCCACCTGGTACAAAAGACGAGTTAGTTTTTCAAAGGCTAAGAAGTTTTTCTGTCTGCTTAATCAGTTTCACCTCCTATAAGCCTTCATCTGACTACTGTAAAAATTTTCAATAACTACATTTTAAATTATAAAATATTGGAAGCAGAACGAGGAAGAAAATAGTTAAGATTTCAAGAACTGGCACTAAACTCTTCCATGTAACAGCCATGTGGCCTCAACCAATTCTTTAACTTCTCTTAGCATTTTTTAATCTGTAAATTGTGAATATATCAGTTCCACCAGTCTCTCAAGGTTTTGGTTAGGACCAAATAATACTCACTAACAGACTCTAAAATTGTTCATCACTACAATGATGAACTAGTTTTACAAAACTAGTAAAATCTGGGGACACCTGGGTGGCTCAGTTGGTTAAGCAGCTGCCTTCAGCTCAGGTCATGATCCCGGGGTCCTAGGATCGAGTCCCACATCGGGCTCCTTGCTCAGCAGGGAGCCTGCTTCTGCCTCTGCCTGCCTGTCTGCCTGCTTGTGTTCTCTCTCTGACAAATAAATAAAAACTTAAAAAAAAAAAAAAAACTAGTAAAATCTGGGACACTGGTTATATAGTAACACAACCAAATGTCTGGTAACTTGAGAGTTTCAGAGGTAATGAAAGTCAAAAGGAGAAAAAATAAAGAGACAATGTTAAAATGTAAAAACTCTTGTAAGATAGGGGACACCTTATTTTATAATATGCAAAACTATGAGTATGAAAAAGTTCTATATATGACATTTACACCCACATTTTAGTTAGGATTTCTGAAATATACTCTCACAAAAATGAATTATTTGTTACTGTAATTTTAAATGTAATTGCTGACAGTTCTAAAGCTGATGTTAAGGTAGTACTTCAACCTTTATTTGCTTGTAACCACACTCCTATTAGCCCAGGAATCAGAGAAGTTAAACGGACTGCTAAGGATGCCAAATACTGGAAGAGAATAATACACAGAAAATTTACCAGTAAAAAAAAGGAAACTTATTTGCATGTGGACAGAATGCATATTCATGCAAACAATAAGTGAGTTCCAAGAGATCTGGTATGTTAATGCATTCAGTTAACAGCCTAAGTTAGTTTTCCCATCCTCTTATATTTAATTTTTTCACCCTTCAGTCCAGTATTGTGGCAAAAATGCATACGGGCATCTATTCAGTTTTACTGCCAACTTATGTCTCCAACTTCAGCTGGGATCCCATGGTTATTTGGAAAATCATTTTTGTCTTAGTCTTTTCTTTCTTAGACTTTCTATGGCAGCTATAAGCAGTTAACATTTATTTTCTCTAGGCCTCTTCCCTATCACCTCCAAGCCTCATCTGTATGGACAAAGAAAATAGAAGTCATAGGATGTGTTTTCCTTCAACCTCACTTACAATTTAACTATAATAGTATCCATCCTTTAATCGTTCATCAGAATAGTAAATAATAGTGTGACTCATTGCTTACTGATCATCTGCTATATGCCAAACAGTGGGTTGAATACTTTATATACAGACGTTACAATAATCTTACAAGTACTTTTGGTCCCATTTTTTACAATTACAAGAGTGAAGTTCAGGGAGCTAAGTAACTTGTTCCAGGTCTGTAGCTAATGAGAGGTAGAAAAAAGATGTGAATCCAGGTCTGTCTGTAACTGTGTCACCCTGCCTCTGAAAAGTGTTCCCATGCCTGCCTAAGACCACTCCTATACAAGGACACCACATTAATAAATTATTTTCAGTGCTATATGATATCTCTTTCCTAACTAGTGCTGAGAAAATAATATCTAAATCTCTATACTTCAGTAAAAAACATGGCTTATGCACTTTATATGTTTTTGTTTAAAAAATTTTTTTTTTTTTTAAAAAAAGAGCGAGAGAGCACACACATGCATGGGCAGGGGGCGGGGTGGAGGCAGAGAGAATCATAAGCAGGCATCACACTCAGCACAGAGTCCAACTCGGGGCTCGATCTCACAACTTTGAGATAATGACCTGAGCTGAAATCAAGGGTCAGATCTTTGAGCCACCCAGACACTCCTAAAAATATTTTTAATAAAAGCATATATATATATATATATATATATATATATATATATATATAACTTACATTAATAAATTAAAAGATTTTTTTTATTTATTTTAGAGAGAGAGAGAGCACAAAAGGAAAGGGTAGTGGGAGAGGGAGAGTGTGTCCCAAGCCAGACTCCAACACAGGGCTATGATCTGAGCAGAAAGCAAGAGTCAGAAACTTAACCAACTGAGCTACCCAGGTACCCCTAAATTCTTTAACTTAATGTAAATAAATGATTTAGATCTACTTAAAGATGTGGGGATGAAAAACTGACCTTCATCAAGTTTCTAAGAAAAACTCAAAATATTAGTTTACACTAGTTAACAGTTATTTTTCTACTCATCTACAGAGTGGAAAAAGAAAGATGAAATTTCCTGTTTCTTCAATTTTCCAGTAATTTCTCACTTTGGCAGAGATTCATTCCTTCAAAGGTGGAAAGTGGTTTAGCAACATGTGTAGAAAGAACCTAATGCTTTAAGAATTGTGTCCTCTCAAAATATGAAACAAGAAGAAACCAGAGAGGGAGACAAACCAAGAGACTCAATCTCAGGAAACAAACTGAGGATTGCTGGAGGGGAAGGGGCTGGGAGGGATGCGGTGGCTGGGGGATGGACACTGGGGAAGGTATAGGTTGTGGTGAGCGCCGGGTATTGTGTAAGACTGACAAATCACACACCTGAAACAAATAATACATTATAGGTTTAAAAAAAAAAAAAACAACCAAAACTATGTTCTTTTTTTACTGGTCCTGACACAGGTAGGCCCTAATTGGCATCAAGTTTTCTCACATAATTTTTAATAAAACTTCATCAGTCTCAGTCTTTAACGGCTCATCAAGGCACATGTTTTATGGTGCTGTTCACATAGAAGCTTAATTCCTTGCATCCATATCACATCAAACCCTTTCTTCCTTCAGCTGTTAAGAATTCACTTTAACACTGTAAGCACTGTGCATGTAAGTACTAGAGTCTGTCTGGTTCAGTATTGTATCTCCAGCCCCCAATCGGAGTAGATGGTCAATACACATCTGTTGTACTACATGGTGGCAAGAGAATAAGCTAGAGAATATTGTGTGACCTACTGCACCTTTTGACAAAACTTCCCTGAACATGAATCTGTTATTTTGATTACTATAAAGTATGATATCAAAATATACAGCCTATTATAATTTTAAGCTTTAACATAAGATTAGTTTGTTTCTATAATATTTGGTTTGAAAATATTTCAAAGCAACTTAAAAACACTTTTCTCATCTGTTTTGATTCAAAATAAGGCAAATAGTGATCAAGGAATAATTTGTATTTTAAATTTATATATATATATATAATATTTATATATATATATATATAATATTTATATATATTTTTATATAGCTAAATCTATACCTTTAAAGAGTAGGTTTTCTTTCATCCAGGTCAGAATGTAGCCTCTTAAATCCAAAAAGGATGTTAGTTATATTTACAGTTCATAAACACCTTGTCAATCAATGATACAATTCAAGAACACCATACATATTTATTGCTGCATTCACTTTTAAACAAATATTGCAAAAGATTACACAGAGTATGAGAAATGTCACCTAAGTGGTAGAAAGCCTGTAAATATCAATTCATAAAGAAAGGTTCCTTGTCTATCAATAAAATAAATATCAGCTTCTTGTCCACTTTCAATTTTACTGAATGCCATCCACTTATAAATTAGTTATAATGATTCAAAATACCCAGCTGCATTTTTCCTATTACTTCTCAATGTTTCTCCCATCCCCTAAAATCATGATTTGAAAATTAAATGTAAGAACAATTTACAGACCTCCATCCATCCTTTTGGAGATAACTGAAGGCTCCATCAACAACACTTGCAAAGAACTGGCCTCCGGTGATGAAAAGGGTATTGATGGTGACTAAGCGACCTCTTAAATTGGGCGGGGAGACCTCCGCGATGTACACGGGCACAGTCATGGAAGCAATACCTGTGAAGAAACAAGAAGTCAACAGGAAACACTTAGTCAAGATTTCTGTTGTTGTTAAAAATACTGAGACACAGAGACATACCCTTGGTTTTCTACTTTAAACAAAGGTTTACCAGATACTTAAAGGTTTTGTTTATACCTAGTCACTACTGAAGATAAATACATAATGTGGAGATACCCATTTTCATACTATCACTCAAAAGCCTACAAATGAAACCACCTCTAAAGCTCTGAGATAACTTTAGAATGTATATAAAGCATGCTTTGTAAGTTTTGTGGACTAAAAATAAGAAAATCCTCTCTAGATAGGATATAATTATAAAAATATTTTTAGTCTATATGGAAATGTAATCAGACAATGTTGAGAATAAAAATTATTATCCTAGAATCATACTAACTACTCAAAGTCATCATTTCCAGCAGACACACCAAAACTAACTTGCTTACTAAATAAAAAATCCAAGGACGGCTGGGTGGCTCAGTGGGTTAAAGCCTCTGCATTCGGCTCAGGTCATGATCTCAGGGTCCTGGGATCGAGCCCCACATCAGGCTCTCTGCTCAGCGGGGAGCCTGCTTCCCCCTCTCCCTCTGTCTGCCTCTCTGCCTACTTGTGATCTCTCTCTCTCTCTCTGTCGAATAAATAAATAAATAAAATCTTAAAAAAAAAAATCCATACAGTAAGTCACCCTATTCAAGTGGCTAGGAATAGATTTCTGAAGTAGCTTACAATGGACAATACTTGGGTAATTCGGAGTCCTTAAGAACATATGATCTTAACCATAACACAGATGGTTTTATGACTAAGGTGTATTTGGTTATACCTGCTTAAAATCTGTTTCTATCTGAAATTAATGCAGCATAACCTACAGTAGTATTTCCAGAACTTCACTGATTACTAAATCACTTATGTAGCCTTTTTATTTTTATTTTTTTTAGATAAAGATGCTCTCACTTTACCCATCCCAGACCCACTAAATAGAAAAATAGAGATGGGAGATGGGTCTCTCTTTTTAAAATCAGCCAAGCACTCCTGATGCTCACCATGTATTCAAAAAACTACAGTTTGATAGTCCACAACTGTAGGCTAATCCAAAATTACTTCCTAAAAGAAAATCTTGATCCTCTTGACCATATTGAGCTCACTTCTCAGTAGTACTTCCAACTTCCAAGTATGTCTGATTATGTAATCTAAAACTAGTATCTCATCAATACTTGCCAAAAGCTAAGTGAAAAAAAAAAAAAAATCAAGCAAGATCACCTAAGAAAATGTAATCTTTTGTCTATGCGTAGATACTATAAACTGATCTCTAGATTAAGCCAGCCTATCGATGGGTTACATAGGATACCCAGGGAGAATTGTTTTTAATGAATTAGTCTTTCTAATGCCAAACAGAGTCTATATTGAAGGCAGCAGCAACCAGATACCTGCTGTATTTTCGGAACAGGGGCTGCCACGGTGCTGTTTGCCACAGCCCAGTAAGCTATTTGTCCGTAGTCTCAGGGACCACAACAGTTGTGCTTCCCTCTCTGTGCTTATGGGTGCCCTAAATCATACAGCAGTCTCTTATTTCACTCTGTTAGGCAGTCAGAGACGCCCACCTCTACAATGTGTTATGGACTGCATGGTGTTTACTCCGTGAGCTAAATTCCCTCCTGATGTCACAACTGTCCCCAAATCCACCTATTTTAGATATACGTTTTACCATATTTTTATTGACTTTGTTCCACCTCTGAACCAAGCAAATACGTGGGCAGACAAGATTTCTTTAGGTTAATATATATCTGCTTCTGTACTACTGAATAACTACTAGTAATAACTGCACTCAAGTCAGACCATTAAATCTCAGAATATAAACTCCGTAGTTTCCACCAGTATTGTTTGCTCCTGTATTGCCTATCAATGTATATAAATATGCATGAAAAGAATCAAGATTTTATGAGTTTCATAAAATAAGCATGTGTTGATAGACAAAGTATGAACAGTCTTTACAATTAAATCATCACCTAAACAGCTGGGAAGTTTCCATTTGACTGCTAATCAATTTAAGAGAACACATCATCCTAAATTGGCTTTCATCTAACTTGGAAAGAGGAAACATTTGATGCAAATGTTGACAAATTAATTGTATATTCTTTTTAGTTGTTTTACAATTAGAACATCTCAGTAAGCTTCCAAAAAGCAGACAGCAGTAATTGTCTGGGTTACTTTCCCTGCCTTGGTCTGGCTGTAACAAGAACTCAGTTGCTCTCTTTAGCCAGACATCCTGACTTAGGCATGTAGCCCAGGGATTTAAGCATGGGAAATCAGGACTGCAGTTTCAGGCAGCACATGCTTGCCACAAAGTCCATAGATTTTAACTGGTAGAAATGCAGAGATAGCCTCAGGCCTTATAAAGGTTAATTATCAAAAATAAACATCAGGACCTTGAAAAGTAACAGGAAAATGGCAAAGAGAAAAGACTGAGGAACTATAAAAGGACTCATTGGATTTAGAATTGGAAAGAACCACCAAAGATCTGTCAAATGAGTGCTCACATTGACTTAACAGTGTTACAATTGCCTGCATTTGATATTTCACAGGGACTGATTATTTTATTAAATCCTCACAACATCCCTATAAAGGACATAATTATCCCCATTTTGCAAAGAAGGATCTTAGGCCAGGTCAGATGACAGTAAGTGGAGGAACCAGAATTTGAACCAGAGAGATTCCAGAACCCAATTTTGAAAGTTCTAGACTCTACTGACAGGCCAGCACAGATGAGGGCAGGTTCTGGAAACAGTGGGTTTAAATTCCAGACTTGCCATTCTCCAGCTAGTTAAGTCTGGACAAATTAACCTTTTTGTACCTCCAGCTCACCTATACATTGGGAAGAATAGAAGTAACTATTCCATAGGAGTTGAGATTCAATGAGTTCATAGAGTAAAAGCACTTAAAATTGTGTTTAGCATATGGAAAGTAGTCAATAATGTTAGCAATGATTTCTAGCATTACTATACCTCTAGTTATTCAGCATTCTAAATTTTTGGTTCAGTTTGACTTGTGTTAGGCGCTGGCATTATCAGGATAGTGAAAAAAAAAAAATAGGGTCTCTGTGTCTCTGTCATAAAAGAAGCTATACACAAGCCCTACTCACATAAACAGGCAATCAAATAAATAATTTCAAAATACCACAGTAAGGGTCACAGTACAGCTACACACTGGGTTCCATCTTGTGCTGTGGACTAACAATGATTAGATGCTGGTTCAGGGAGCGGGGCAGACAATTCTACAGAGAAGAGCATGGTCTTAAGGAAATATGAAATGATAGGGATTTTGTCAGAGTTAAACAATAAGGGTGAAGCAGTGTATGTGTGGAGAGGAGAGGCAGACAGAGCCCAAATCATAGAAACCAATCCATTAATCAGTGAGTGTTCATGGCATACTTGATCAGAGCTGTGCACTGTGCTAAACACAAGGGACACCACGGTGCTGTAGGAGAGACCTGTCCTCTCCTGATGACAGCATGGGGAAGGTGACACGCACTTTAGACAACGAGTGCAGCTTAGACAAAGGCCTTGAGGTGAAAAGAGATGCAACCTGTTGACGAAGGGGGACTACTTCTAGAGACATAGACAGAGACCAAACCTGACTATACAAGAGGCCATATTAAGAACTTGGTACTGAGAAGCCTTTAAATAGTATAATGGAAGAAAACACACTACCAGATTCATGTTTTTAAAGATTTATCCTTTGGAGTATGGAAAATTGATTATAGGGAAGCAGCAAGTACAGTGACAGCAGAGGAGATGGAGTAAAATGGGGAGATTCCAGAAGTATTTAGTATCCAGGTTAAAGGGAGTTGGGATGGAACACGGAGGAGGAGGAGAAGAACTCAAGGATGATGTTCAAATGTCTGGAATAAGCAAGTAGAAGCATGATGGGTACTTGGCACAAAGATAAAGGACACTGGAAGAGAAGCAAGTGTGGGGAGAACATAACAAGGTCAAGTTTTAACCAGGCTGAGTCAGAGGTGCTCTGTGAAACACACAAGTAGAGAGCAAGTAGAACACTCCCCGAGTGTGTCTGGAATACAGAATATTTACATGTGAGTTTTCCCAACTTGCCTCACTTCTCCCACTGGGTAACTGCCAAAATAACCAACCTTTCCTTCCTCTCTCATCCCATAGGGAGAATCTGGTCTTTATCACCCTGGTTTTCGAGCCATTACCATGCTAGGCAGAAAGGACAGAGAAGAAAGCATAGACCAAAGACTGAGTTTGCAGGAAGAAGTTCAAATGAAAAAAGACTAGAGAGAGTGGTGAGTGAGAGGCTCAGCGTTGGTATGGAAACTAAGGGAGCCTTTAACAAAGGGGTAGACAACAGAGATTTTAAGAAATATTACTGAGTTATAACCTATTATATTCTTCAAGACACATACAGTATTATATACTGTATATTATATACTAATATATAATATATATTATATATAATATATATTAGTATATTATATACTATATAATAATATATATATACTAATATACTATATACTATATAATATATATTTTATTATTATATTATATTATATATAGTATATATTATATTATATTAGTATATTATATATAATATATTATGTATATTATAATATATAGAGTATATTATATACTATATTCTTCAAGACATACACTATTATTATATATAATTATCAGTAATATTATATTCTTCAAGACACATACAGAAGAGTATTACTATTCAATTACTTTTTGTTGCTAGACTGTATATATTTAAAAGCAACTTCAAAGCAAGATGGGGTCCAGTAGGATTTGGAAGTTACAAATATCTGAAGCTCAGAATATAGTTCTGTGTGGATGGTGCACAAAACAGAAACCAAAGGAATGGATGAGATCACCCAGAAATGGAAGAGGAGAAGAATGCCTAGAACTCAGTCCTAAAACATTCCAGTATTTATGGAACTGCTGGAGGGAGGAAGAAAGTAAGCAAGAGCAACCAGTAAGCATTGACCTTACACTTGAATACCATGTTTTTATGGTACCATTTTATATTAATATGTAAGGTCACCCTATCAATTGGTAAATGGGACAGGTATCATTCATTATCCTCCAAGAAAAGGTAAAGCAATCTAGCATCAAAGATAGACAAGAAGAGATTTTCGGGAAGTCACATAAGCAGGTTAACGTCAAAGTGAGAGTCACAAATTCGGGTACCTCTCTTATGTGCCACTGGAGAATCAAGGGCCATGCCTCTGATTTGAATGTGACCCTTTAGAAATTTCTCAGACACATTTTCTTTTTGGACCTACTACCTTAGCACATGTGAGCTTCTAGGGGCATGAGGGTCTGATCTCTCTCTCACCTGCCCCCTACCACCTGCTGTGTGAGTCACTGCCACCAGAAGTCATGTTAAAGAGTTCAGTCATAATTAGTCAACTGTATGTGATTCACTGCATCATATCAAGCTAGACAAGGGTAAACCCATAAAACTGCTCCATGAAAATGGAGAACTATAAAAGAATGTTGTGTTAAGGGAGAGCAGGGGGCTCCACATTCACTATGGCTATCCCACCTTGCAGTCAATAAAATATCCATGCAAACTGTAATTTATGGATTTCTAAACATGGTGCCCATTTTTGATAAACCTCGGCTATTAAGGCTCTGCCACCCCAAAATCTCTTCACTACTTTGGGGAAACAAATGGAATTCTGTCCCTAGACAAAGCTCACTGTTCTATAGAAGGGCAGTTAAGTAATACTGTACAAAATCCCCCAAATTAAGAATTAAGTACTTCATAACTGGATGTAATTAATGATATTTAAAGTTTAGGAAAGATCTAGGAAGAACTTCTGACTTGTTCCCTATGCCAAACACTATTCAAAATAAATGTCTGATACAGAACAAATTCTTATTAGTCCACCCGAAACCGACGAATTGAAATGAACATAAGGAATGAAGTGGTTCAAGTTCCTGTCAGCAGCTTATTGGCATAAACACAACCACAAAAATCTATGTTGGTACTGTTCCGAATATTGTTAGAAAGTATGACTTCTTGCAGAATAAATAAAGATGTCTACATCAATGGAAACTCATTATCATGGCTGTCCTTAAGGAGTCTCAGGGAGAACCGCCATCCAGACACCACAGTTCACACTCTCTCACATTGCCGAGCTGATACATCATCAATAGCACAAATGCTCGAGTGCTGAAGCAGGCTTTCAAAAACCGCTGGAAGCCCTTTTAAAGTCCTGAGTCAGAAGTATAAATAATTTCACAGACAAATAGCATTAGAAAATGCTGTTGCAACAGGTAAATACCCATGAACCACAGCAGCCCCTCAGCACAAGCTAGGCAGCAGCTAATTAGCTTCTTAGAAGCACAGCAAGGCACCTTTCAATAATAATGCTTCTTAAACAAGAAGGACTATGATAAAAAAAAAAAAAAAGACTATGATGTCCTAATTACATTTTGCAAATCACTGCTCTATGATCTCTAAAGGAATAATTTTAATAAAGAGAGAATCCATCTATAAAAGTGTCCCTTACTGTAGCTGTTTCTTTCCATATGGCTGTCCCACCCAGGACTGCTTTGTTTGCATTCTTCTGAAGAGTCAAGGATCTACAGTTACCAGGTCGTTAACACAGGGAGAATTCAATTTTTAGTCTTCTTTAACAACAAGACTTAAGACTTCCACAAACACCGTTGGGCAACTTCAAAGAGCAATAAGCCCCAAAGGAATGAAAATATATATACAACACAAAATGCCTACAACAGAGGAGCCAGGTTATGGGTGAGATTTGATCTATGGGGATGACGAGCCAATTATTGTTCTATATAGTTAAAAACCTCTTCACAAGGCATTATAAACATGTCATCATCATTTAAACTCTGTGCAGTCTTTAGCAGCCTAAATGACTTCTCCCTTCACATTACTTGAGAATATAATATTGATCTCATCACATTCCTTTTTACTGGTAACACCTCAGTAAGATCTGTATCACATTGTTTCTCCAAACCCAACTACAACCCCGTTAATGGAATGATCATAACTCACATATCTTCTGTACTGTAACTTGCCTGCCTGTTAAGCACAGACCTTGGCTTAACAGTTGATTTAGCACTTGGGGATGCATATAGAAAACCATATCCTTTTTTTTTTTTTTTTTAGTTTGTTTTGTTTTGTCTTTACCAAACCATATCCTTTAAAATTATTGTTTACTGACAGGTTTTAAACTATACATGTTATTCATTAGGGAAAATTTTGAAGTCACAGGTAAGAAGGTAGGTAAATAAAAATCACCTCTAATCAGACCTCCCATACATAGCCACTATTTAAAAATTTGGTTATAACTTGCAGTATTTTTCCCATAATTCTGTAGCTTTAACTCATTATATTACAAACATTTTCCTTCTCTTTATTCTTTTCTCAAAAAAGGGTCTCAAACTTCTTACAGAAGTCATGATACTTCATACAGAAGGTATGATAAATAAAGAAGCCAAATGAGTGAGACTTAGAAGGTACAACATACTCTGTAGGCCACAGAAAACACATCCATGTGTAGCTCTATACAACAATCTAGATACTGGTTTGCCACCCTTGTAGCTCAAGATTATGTTAAGTAATAGTATAATATCCCAGATAAAGAGAAGAAGACATGTTCCTACACCACACTGATCAAAGAGGTCAGGAAAAAAAAAAAAGAAAAGGAAAGAATTTCTTGATGGGAGAGATGGCAAATAAAGAAATTAATACATATGTAAGAATTTTTTTTTGGTAAGAAATTCCCTAAAGCAGTAGAGGTTATAAGAGAAAGACAACTGTATGAAATGCTAACAAAAGTGGAGGCAGTATGCTTTTACACCCAACAAATGGAACACACAAAGGTTAATAAGAAATCAATATGTTTCCTCGAGGCAGTGAATTTAGCAAACAGGAGCTTAAGTGGTGCTTTGTCATATTTAGCTCTATGTGACATCTAGAAGTAAATGTTCTAGCACAACAAACAATGTGGACCTAAACAGCAGCTCAGGGCTGTGAATCACCTGAATGTAGACTGTAACTCAATAGGCATAGACAAAACAAACGAGAAATGTGTACAGAGGAAGATAAGGCCAGGGCTTGAACCTGGTTGTGGAAATATTCACGCAACAGATATAAAGGGCTGAGGAGTAAGAGAGAAAGATTATAGGAATATTAAAGTAGCAAAGTAATAAATGAACATCCTCCCACCCTGACTAAATTTTTAATCCATTCTTCACGAAAGGTCTGGCTTTTGCCTAAAACACAGGAACAGAGAGCCATGAGGAAGGAATCAGCTTAAATAAAAACAACAGAATGAAATAATAGGGAAATGGATAAAGAAGGATTGCCAAGAACACTAAAAAATTAATAGAATATGTAAATAATTACCGAAGTAAACCCCATATTGGAGGCAGGAAATAACAGAAATGAAGCTGTGTGAAATTTGAATCAGTGTGGAACATCAATTTGAAATGCTCTCCAAGAATGGAAAGCAGAGGAAATTAAAATGATAAAAGATATGTTGAAAGACAAGCCATTACAAAAGAAATAAATGGGCCCAGGGGTAGGTAGCAACAACAAAACACATGCTGGGAAATTTTCTGACTTGTAAAGTTAACAAAAACTGACCAAATTTTTTTTTACAGATAGAGCAGAAAGAAAAAAAACAAAAACAAAAACAGCTTACCCACCAAGTATTAAAAACTAGGCAATAGAGAACACCACAGAGCAGCAACTGCACATATTCAAGGCGGAAGTGTTGTGATTCAAGTATTTTATATCTTGCCAAGTTGTCTTTCAGGCGTGAGAATGTGAAAGACATTCTCAAGTAGGAAACACCTAAGATAAACCACCCATTTATACATTTGAAACAACCTCTAAACCAACCCCAAGATTAACAACAAAAACCTCAAACATAGGGAAGTTTCAGTATAAACAGTTCAGAGGATCTGCCCCTCACTTAGTTTGGGGAGGGGGGCTTGGACTAGCTGAACAGGTAGGTAGACCACTAAGTATTCACTCAACCCTTCTTTTTATGGCTCCTCTCTTTTCCCAGTTCTAAGTAACATTTCTTGAGCCGCACAGATATAATTTCTTGGCTTGTCTAAATAAGCACTTTAAAGCATTAACTGGTCTTTTACTGTTCCAGCACTTGGTGGCAACAGCTAAACATTTTACTTGGTTAGAACATTATGCCTGAATAATTATTAAATAATAATTTCTACTTAATGTCCAAAAAGGCAAAGATTTGTAGAACATAATGTCCACCTTTATTATAAAAAATCTCTATTAATGACACCTTGTGTTTCTAAAAAGTACACTGAATTACTCTAGCCTGAGTTTTTTAAAGTGGTAAAAATTATGTAAGCCACCCATCAATAGATATTTTTTCTCCCAGTGTCTTCTAGTATTATCTTTCCATCTATATGAATATTCCTATGCTGCTTACGCTTAAAAAAGCGAGATAAGTGATAAAAATGCAGAGGAAAAAGGCACATTTTTTTTAAGATCTATAAACAATGACACACAACCTGCTTTCACAGATTCTTCACTAATAATCCTTGGTAATCACAGAAATCTATCTGCAATAAATTTTTAGCTGTTTGATGAGGAACATAACCAAGCTGGCTTCCACTGCCTATTTTATTACTACAAAATGGGGAACTTCTTCTTGTACACTTTTGCACTTATTATCCAAGATACTTTTGAAATAGAAAATGGAAGAGTTTGCTCTTAGGATCCTCTAGTTCTGTATCATTTATCTTTAAGAAACCCAATCTCACTAATGATAAAGAGGAATGGAGCGAGTGGCAGATGATCTTTAGGTCCTCCTTAGCACAGAGTTAAAATTGTTTTGATAGACATAGTCAAACTTCTATTTTGTTCTTTAGTATACCAAGAATGAATACAAAACTCAGACTTTTTCACTGAGTCTTTGAATGCGTAGGTTCCAATAACAGCGAAACATTTATCAACAGTTTATGTTTCTGTTTCTTTTTTCTTGCAGAGTCTAAAAAGAATACAGGGATCCTTAACATTTATGAAAGGTGATAAGCAAGATGCCATAACTGTGGCTTAGTAACACTCTTAGAAATAGACTCCAAGTGATGTGACAAATAATGAACACTACAGATGCTTGTGAAAGAGGCACTATCATCTCTCTTAAGCTGGCTTTAGAAAGAGATTATTAAAATGAACCCCTGTACTGCTCTCTGTGGCTTATAAACATCATTTCACCCTACTTGTAGCTCAGAGGCAGCTCTGACTCAGTCAAGGAAGCCTAGCTTTGGCACAAATTAGCTGGCATTATCTCTGATTTCTGCTCCAGCAGCTTTGACACACAGACATAGCCAGAATAAAAGCAGTGATCTCCAATTCTCTAACAAATGAGGAGGGAAAGTGACTTTTATCACTGCTGCTGCTCCCATTTTACCTTAATAATTCAATTATAAAAATACCTAGCTCATTGTCTTACCCTTTTTGAATACTATTTTGCAAAATCTCCATCTACAAGTATGCCAGTGGCATATTTCAACAGGCTTTTATTTATATGAAGTCAATTTCCTATTCAGAGGAGACAGCAGAAAGGCAGATGACAGACATATGTGGGAGGACGATGAATAGATGACATATAATAGATGGTAGAGATACCGTTAAAAATCATTTACGTTCATTTTCAAAGGGCTAATTTCGACTTGATGAACACTCAAATGCATAGCTCTAAATACAAAAACTTAAAAACGCCCTTCTCTTAGCATGTCTCTTGTCAAGCCGGAAAGGATCCCCCCAAATCCTGACGTTTCCTTCCTTCAGGTATATCCCACCTTTAAGCTTGTGTTTCTCTTCTTTTTTGATCGGAGGTCACAAGAGAAGAAAGAAGAACAAACAAGTAGTTTCTTTGAAAACACAAAAGTAGGAAGAAATGACCACTGTATTTTGGCCATCTCCAATCTCCTAACTGCTGTTAGAATGTCTCTGTTGAAGGAAAGCTGACTTCTTGCCAGCAACAATGGAACTCAGAAGACAATAAAATGCTACTTTCATTGTGCTGAGAGAAAATAACTATCAACCTAGGTTTCTAATTCAACCAAAAAAGGTCTCAAGAACAAGAGCAAAATTCTTCAATAAGTAAATTCTAAATGGCTATTTTGGGTTTCTGGACCCAACTGCAATTGCTTGGGGAAGAGGGGACCCCCCCGATACCTGAAAAACAGTTCTCAGACATCAACAGGGTGTTCAAGAATTCAACTCACTCCTGATAGCATGTACCTCTCAGAGAGCATCATATTCCAAAGGTTGAGAGCTCAGTCCTACAAAATGGCTCCACCACCTGCCTTTCAGATCCCAGTCACAAGCCCAGGTTGCTGCCTGTGCTTCTGATCCACTGGCTACAAACTAACAGTTCCAACAAGCCCCAACAGGTCAGGATACATTCCCCAAGTTCAAGTTGCTACCTGTACTTCTGACCAACTGGATACAAACCAGGGATTCCCACAACCCACCTCCTCCTCAGATTTGATTACTTTGCTTGAGAAGCTGACAGAATTCACAAACATTTTACAGTTGATCCTTGAGAATGGGGGTGAGAGTGCCACCCAACATACATACTTGAAAATCTGAGTATACCTTTTGACTCCCCCAAAACTTAACTAATAGCCTACTGTTAACCAGAAGCCTTGGCATAATATAAGTAGTCAATTAACATATATTTTGTATATTAGGTTAACTGAAAAAAAAAAAAGCCTCAAAGCAGGTTAGTAAATGCTTCGACTACAGCCCAGGGGACAGTATTTCAGACTGCTTGTTAGCTTACAGGGCATTACATACAAAAAGGGTGTATACATTTTACAAGCAGTTCTCCAAATACTTGCACATCACATAGTATTATTTTTCAGTTGTAAAAAATTAAGGTTTAGTGATTTCCACAGAGACATGTTAAAGACCCCGAGGTGATCTTAATGCACTGTTTTTATCATATCTGACTGATCAAACCATTGTCTGCATGCCTCCACTTAACTCATTTTCCAGTTCTTCCTGTTTCTGAGCTCTCCTTTTAGTCACTTGAGACAGTCACAAAAGGCTGACATCAGTCACCTACCATCGTTTTAATGCAGTTTCATGTATTATATACATTACTCTTTTAATAAATGTTAAGAAAATCATAAAGGAGAGAAAATACATTTATAGCACTGAAAGAACACTCTACTGCCTCTATTTCCATCTCAAACCTTAAAATTCTTCTTTCCAGCTTTTCTCTTAACACAGCTAAAAGATCTTGGGGGCAAAGTGCCTCCTGATGGGAACAGGAACTACCCGCTCAAGCCCTAAGGACTGCCCTAAGCCAACAAGACCCAGCCTGACAGACCCTAAGACAATGACCAATGCGACCTTCTCTGCCCACTTGCACAGAACCAACCGACCTTTGTCCTACATTTTTCTTATATAAACCTGGAAGTATTTTGGCACTGTGAAGACAGTCTTTGAGACGCTAGCCCCGTGTCTTCCCAGGGTTGGCTTCACGGAAATAAATTCCTCTCTTGTTTCACCACCACTCATTTCTCCACCTTTAGACTGACCTTTAGTCAGCAGCAAGTGGCTGAACATGGTCTGTCTGGAACCCTCGGAGCCAAAATGCTCTGGCACCCTGCACCTCTGCTACACTACCACACTGTATTTGGGGGGGGGGGACCAGTACATAAGTGGACCCACACAGTTTAAGCCCATGTTGTTGAAGGGCCAACTATACTTACTAGCCGGTTTGTTATAAAAAGATAAAACTCAGGAATAGCCAGATAGAAAAGATGCACAGGGAAGATGTGTGGGAATGGGCACAGAGTTTCCACGCCCTCTCTAGCATGCCACTCTTCCAGAATCTTCACAGGCTCCCCAGCCAGGAAGCTTTCCAAAACCCCAATCCTTTTGGGCTTTAATGGGGGTTTTACTGACCTCCAACCCCCAACCCCTCTTCCTTCCCCTGAGGGCAGAAGGTGGAACCAAAAGTTCCAACCTTCTAATCACATGGGCAGACTCTCCTGGCAACCAGCCTCCATCACTCACTCTCTGCACTGAGGAAATTCTAAGGGTTTTAGGAACTGTGAACCAGGAACTGTGGACTAAGACCAAACATATTTCCTAAAAATCACAATATCACTTTTCAGATAAAAAGTGATCCCCAATGGATGACTGCATTAGAATAAAGACACAGAAGGAATGAAGAACATAGAAAGTGATACATACATAGGATACCTAAAAACTAAAACTAAACAAAAACCCATTAGCAATACTTTGGGATATATAAATGCAAACTCAAGAAGAAAATCAAAATACAAAATACATGACAATAGAATTAAAGTTGGGAGGAGGTAAAAAGGAGTTCCTATACTGTAATTTGCTTGTCTGCATGCCTTGACATTTTGTAACTTCAGGTTTCATCATGTTAAATATGAGTAAAATCTCAATGGCAACTACCAAAAAAATATGCAAACAAAATCTAACTTCCAAACAGGTTGAAAGAAAGTTACATGAGAAAAATTTATGTATATATGGCAATTCAAAAAAAAGAAAAAAAGCAGCACAAATAAAAATTGGAGGTAAAAAGGCAGTTCAAATTCAATTATTTTAATAATTATAATACATGTGAAAGAATCAAATGTGCCAAGCAAAAAGAAGAGCAATCCGCCTAGATTTAAAGCAAAAATTTCTCTGGATTTAAAATTTACACTTTATTTTTATAGAAAAAAACAAACAAAAACACACATTAAAAAAATATGAACAAGACTAAAAACGAAAGAGTAAAAAAGATATACAAGTCTAAATAAAATAAAGCTAAAAATTAAAAAAAAAAAAAAAAAGCTGAGGCAGCCACATTCATTCATTTAAAATAGACAGTAAGGCAAAAAGTTATTAACTAAAGACCAAAATGGTCATTTGACACTGATGAAGGATTCAACTCACAAGCAAAAGAGAACAATTAAATTATATATGACTTTATAACATGGTTTAAAATACAGAACAAAAGATGACAGAAATTAAAAAAATAGACAAATCCACAAATCACAGTGATACATCTATTATTGTTACAAGTACAAAAGAAGTATTTATAAAAACTATTAATTGTTCCATACAACAGCCCTCACTAAATATCAAAGGGCCAAAATGATATAGACCGTGATTTGCACCCCTGAAGCAATTACAAAAGAAACAAATTTTTTTAAAAAGTAAATTAACTGAAACAAATCAGTCATATGTTTGAAAATTAAAAATATGCTTTCAAATAATCCACAGGTCAAAGAAATCATGTTGGAAATTTTTTTTAAAGTGAGTAGAAATAATAAACACTCCATATGAATAGTTGTATAGTTCACCAAAACAGGTATTTTTTTTTTCCCAAAACAAGTATTTAAATAAGAAGCCCTAAAACTAAATCATCAATGTCTATCCAAAGAATTTAGGAAAAAAATTAACTTGAAAAGCAGAAGGAAATACTAAGTAACAAAAACTAATGAAATAGAAAAGAGGGGACTCAAAAGCCAAAAGCTGGTTCTTTTAAAATATTATTTTTCACAAATACCTGGAAAAACTCGTCAAGAAAAAGGAAGCTCAAATAAGCAACATCAAGAATGAAAACACAACTACAGAAACTAGACACATAAAGAGAGCCACTATGAACATTATTCCTATAAATTTGAAAACTTAGATGAAATGAACACATTCCTAGAAAAATAATTTATCCAGCAAGTACTGGAAAACCTGAATAGTCCTATAACTACTAATGACGACACTGAAAAGATGGTCAAAAAAATACTCCCGTAACTTCAAATCTAGATGGCTTTGGTTAGTTCCAACAAACTTCCAAGAAACTAATAACTCCATTCTTATATAAACTATTCTATAATATTAGAAAAAGGCAGTATGAAACAAACAAAAAAGGCAGTATTTTGTAACTAATTCAATGGGCTCAGATAACCTCTGCCCTATCACGAGACAATTCACAGATACCTTGTGCTTTGCATGTCTTACAAGTAGACACTGACTGATCTTTGTTCCATCTTTCCAAGATATTTGGTACAGCAAACTAGTATAGGAAAAGAGAGAGTGTATCTCTCTAGAGAAAAGGGTAGTAGTTTTGGAGACAGTCTTGAAAATAAATATCTCCCTCCAGAGCAAAAAGCAGCATGCTTACTGCCTACTACCAAGTTTGGATTCCTTAAACTCAGGGATCCTCTTCTACATCATAATCCACTGTATGTGAAATGTTACTAGTCTTCTTTGTATTACCATGTAGGAACTGGGGCTCAAGGAACAGGTACAAAAATGGTGATTCCTTGGGTGCTGTTGGGCATAAAATGCTATCTTTCATCTCTGACCTAGGAATCCTGTCTTCTACCAGAGTCCATGAAACTATGAAAGGTTAACTTTTAGCTTACAAGCAAGATAAAACACCTTTCACAGTTTCTGACATGCTCGACCTTAAAAAGGTCAGCATGAGTCATGTACCACAAATGAGAAGGAAAAAAATCCTAAAAATATATAACACAATCTAGCAATCTACCACTGTATAAAAATGGATGATGCCCCAGAAACATAAGATACTCCTCCCAATGCAATATCAATTAATGTATTTACTTTATTAAGGAATCAAAGAAGAAAACATACTTTTATAAATATAGAAAATGTGTCAGATAAAATTTGACAACCATTAATAATTAAAAACAAAAAAGGAAAAGAAAACTAAAAAATAAATAAGGACTACACTAACTTGATAAAGAGTAAAGAAAAAATCCATAGCAAGTATCATACTTAATAAAAAAGTGATTAAAGCATTTTATCTGCAGTTGGGAAGACTTCTATTCAACACTAGAGGTTCTAGCCAATGCAGTAAGATTAGAAAATATGTATAAGATTTAGAAGGAAAAAAAGCATTATTCGCAAATATTTTTTCTTAATACCAGTGTATTTCAGATGCACTGCAATGATAAAGGAGTTTAACAACAACTGGAATTTTTTATAGTACACAAAAATCTAACATATATTCACATACTAATAACTTGAAAATAAAATTTTAAATTATACCATTATCAAGAGCACCAAAAATACAAAGTATCTAGTATTGAGTATTAGAAAAAGCAATTTTAAGGAGAAAATTATACAACTTTATGTTTGTAATATTAAAGAATATAACAATATTGATGGAAAACCCATGTTCATGGATTAGAAAACTCAGTATTATAAAAATGCTAGTTCCTTCCAAATTGATACCTAGATTCTACACAACCTAAGTAAAAATCCCAACAAGACTTTTTTTTCCCTTAACTTCATAAACTGAAAATAAAATGGGAATTTACAAGCTGACTCTTTAATGGGAATCAAGGAACCAAGAAGAATCAGTACACTCTTGAGAAAAAATAAAGGAGGATTTGTTCTCCCATGTGTCAACAATTATTATAATGCTGTTACAACCATACAGTACAAGAGCAACAAAAGAGAACACCCACAATGAGTCACACCTGTATATCAATGCCTGACATATAGTAGAGGAGGTACTCAGAGGAAAAAATGGACCTTTTAATAAATCATGGTGAGGTAACTGGGTATCAAGATGTTGTAAAATGAACTTGCATCGTACCTCTCACTACACACAAAAATCAATTCAAGCTGAGTTAAAAACATACAAAGAGAAATACATAACAAGAGTAAACTTACAAAGTTTTCAGAAGAGAGGTGGTCTTGAGAGGCTATATCTCATAATGAGAAAATCTACAAATCTTTAACTTAACCTACTCAAACTAACAGTAGAGGGTAGTGCCATGACCAGAAAATGAGATTAATATTGAACAGATTCACAAAACACACTAAATTTCTTGTTTTCTTATTTTTGTAGCTTCAGAAAGAAAAGGCAAACGACCCACAGGTTGTGAACACAGAGACAACATAAACAACAGAGGGAAAGAAAGGACATCTGATTTCATTTGAGGATTGTCAGAAATGAATGAAAAGACATTTGTAATTAAAAATAAAATTAGAAAGTCAATTCTAAAATATCTTACGGGTACTTTCAGAACAGAAACCATTGGCTAAACCAAATTTCACTCCATAGTCTTTCATATTCCTAGGAAAAAACTATGTTTCCGTGTATTAAAAAAAATACTAAGCTATTGAAAAAAAAACTTGAATGTTCAAATTCATCTTAAGAAAAAACTTCCCTAAAATTTTTGAGGGTAACACTAACAATTATTTCTCTAAATTAAAATTTAGAGAAAATTCTTCCTTTTTAAAGCTTGAATTACTTTTCCTGCTTTACCTAAAGAGAATTTGGTGATGCAAGAGTAAGAAGTCATTATAGTTTGTTTTTTTTTTAAATACCCTGTGCTGATAATGACAAGTACACTCCTTAATCCCCATCACCTATTTCACCCATCCCCTCACCCACCTTCCTCTGGTAACCATGAGTTTGTTCCCATAGTTAAGAGTTTGTTTCTTGGTTGTCTCTCCAAGCCCTCCCTGGTGCCACTCCTTGCTCATTTGTTTCTTAAATTCTGCATATGAGTAAACCATATGGTAATTGTCTTTCTCTGACTTATTTCACTTAACATTACATTTTCTAGCTCCATTCATGTTGTTGCAAATGGCTGAATTTTATGGCTGAATAATATTCAGAGTGTGTGAGTACACCACCTCTTCTTTATCCATTCATCTACAATTGGACATCTGTCTGCTTCCGTAATTTGGCTACTATAAGTAATGCTTCTATAAATATAAGGGATGCATGCATCCCTTTGAATGAGTGTTTTTTATTCTTTGGGTAAATACCCTGTAGTGCAAATGCTGGATCTTAAGGTAGTTCTATTTTTAACTTTCTGAGGAAACCCCATACTCTTTTCCGCAGTGGTTGCATTTCTACCAACAGTGAAGAAGGATTCCTTTTTTCGCCACATCTTCATCAACACCTGCTGTTTCTTGTGTTGATTTTAGCCATTCTGACAGATAAAGGGTACTATTTCATTGTAGTTTTGATTTGCATTCCCCCTGATAAGCAATGATGAATAGCTTTTTTTTTTTTTTTTTTAACGGTTTTATTTATCTATTTGACAGAGAGGAGAGCGATCACAAGTAGACTGAGAGGCAGGCAGAGAGAGGAGGGAAGCAGGTTCCCAGCTGAGCAGACAGCCCGATGTGGGGCTCAATCCCAGGACCCTGAGATCATGACCTGAGCCGAAAGCAGAGGCTTCAACCCACTAAGCCACCCAGGTGCTCCAATGATGAATAGCTTTTGATGGGTCTATTGGCCATCTGCATGTCTTCTGCCAACTTTTTTTAATCATTTGTTTTTGGGGTGTTGAGTTGTGTTCTTTACATACTTTGGATACTAATTCTCTATCAGATTCTCTATCAGATATTATCATTTGCAAATATCTTCTACCATTCTGTAGGCTGCCTTTTAGTTTTGTTGGTAATTTCCTTCACAGTGCAGAAGTTCTTTTATTTTGATGTAGTCCTAATAGTTTATTTTCATTCCCCTTGCTTCAGGAGGCCTACCTAGAAAAAAGTTGCTATGGCCAATGTCAGAGAAATCGCTGCTTGTGCTCTCTTACAAGATTTTTATGGTTTCAGGTCCCACATTTCAGTTTTTAATCCATTTTGAATTTATTTTTATGTATGGCATAAGAAAGCAGTCCAGTTTTCCTTAACACCACTTGTTAAAGAGACTGTCTTTTTCCCATTACATATTCTGTCCTTTGTTGAAGATTAGTTGACCATAGTTGACTATAGTCATGGGTTTATTTCTGGATCTTCTATTTTGTTCCAATGAACTATATGTCTATTTTTGTGCCAGTACCATACTGTTTTGATCACCATAGCTTTGTAATATAATCTGAAGTCTGGAATTGTAATGTCTTCAACTTTGCTTTTCAAGATTCTTTTGGTTATTGTCTTCTAAAAATTTTAGGATTGTCTAGTCTGGTTCTGTGAAAAATGCTGTTGGTATTTTGGTAGGAATTGATTTACATGTGTAAATTTCTTTGGGTAGTACAGACATTTTAACAATAGTTGTTCTTCCAACCCATGAACATACAACGTCTTTCCATTTCTTTGTGCTGTCTTCAATTTCTTTCATCAGTGTTTTGTAGCTTTTAGAGACAGGTCTTTTATCTCTTTGGTTAGGTTTATTCCCAGGTATTTTATTATTTTATGAGTGTAACTGTAAATAGCACTGATTCCTTAATTTCTCTTTCTGCTGCTTCATTATTGTATATAGAAATGGAACAGACTTCTGTAGATTGATTTTGTATCCTCCAACTTTACTGAATGCTTTTGTCAGTTCTAGTAGTTTTTTGGTGGAGTTCTTTAGGTTTTCTATATATAGTATCATGTCATCTCCAAATAGTGATAGTTTTACTTCTTCCTTACCAATTTGAATGTCTTTTCTTTTGCTGCTATTGTTGTTGTTGTCTGACTGCTATGGCTAGTACTTCCAGTACTATCTTGAATAACAGTGATGAGAGTGGACATCCTCGTCTTGTTCCTGGCCTTAGGAGAAAGGCCCTCAGTTTCTCCCCATTGAGGATGATATTAGCTGTGGGCTTTTCATATACGGCCTTTATTATGTTGAGGTATGTTCCCTCTAACCCTACTTTGTTGAGGGTTTTTATCATGAATGAAAAATGCTTTTTCATTCTATCTCATTTTTAAAATGACATTTACCAAGAAGTTAATTGCCAGCTAGCTATAGGCATATATAACTATCATTTTTCCAGTATCTATTTTATTAGTTTTTATATATTCAACAATAATCCCTGATTTTCTTTTAATCCTAAGAAACTGGATAAATCTATACACGGCAATAACTAAAAAAAAAAAAACCAATGAAGTTTTATAGGCTAATGATTATTCACCATTTGTGACACTTCAATTTTAAAGCCAGAAGATAGAAAACTCAATTCTAGCACTACTTTCTGGAATTTTCACAAACAACTTGCCCCAATATTTACTTGAATCCTAAATTTGTTTTCCCTTGGATAAACAGGAGAATAAGGAGATATTTCTGCCAACAATTCACTGAAGTACAATGTCTATATCTAAATTAGTATAAAATGGAAAAAAAGCAGCTGCTGTGTCTCTATTCAGAATCACACAGCAGCTGTGAAAAAGGTTTTATTCTTCCACTTCCAAGTCAGTACATCAAAAACTTCACCCAAGAGCTTGCCAGCAACTTCCAAACTAATTGTAGAATTGCCATAGCAATGAAACGACAACAGCCACACACGATCATTTGGATTTGTAAGCCTGGGCTATTTATAACTGGAACAATGATTCCAACAAGAAAGTCACAGAGGATAGACTAATTAAGGTGCTTAACTCCAAAAAAATGTTAAAGACTTAACTTCAGTTTGTTTCATCCAGCTTACCTCAGAAAAATAATGACTATCTAATTTCATCTTTTTTCTTCTTCCATTTTGTTAAAACCGAACATCAGTGTTTACACAACACATGTCAAACACTGGGTTATTTTTCTCCAGTGGAATATCTGTGGAATAATCGCCAGTATCAATTATAAATGTATTTTAAAATATCAGGTCCATTTCTTACAACTGAATGGCCTTAAATTGTTAACACAGAAGTTTCAACAACAATAAATGTTATTTTGATGTATTCCAACCTAAATAAAAATACCCAGTGTGGAGTCATTATTTATTGATGAAAGAAGGAAGGAAAGAATAAAAATGACAATATTACTAAAAGACTAATGGGTTCCCACAGTGCAAAAAATTTCTTTTTATGATCAAGATACTCCCACTCTAAATGTCCTACAGCTTTCTGCCTTATTAAAATTACCAAAATTGGAACCCATTACAAGCCAGTAATATCTGATAGTAATGTCTCAGTATATTAAATTTTCATCACAATCAATACAGCAAAATATTTAATCAAGGCTATCAATAATTCCATCAAGGATGGTATTTGAGGCTACTGTAAAAATACGAAACCGTTAGTGGTAAGAAACAACAGGAAAAATCATGGTGCATCATTTGTAATATTACTAGAAGTCCTTTAAAAAACCTGCACTTTGGGGCAACTGGGTGGTTCAATCAAGAGTCTGCTTTCAGCTCTGGTCACAATCTCAAGGCCCTAGGATCAAGCCCTGCATCAGACTCCCTGTTCAGCAGAGAATCTGCTTCTCCCCTCTCACTCTGTTTTCTCTCTCTCTCTCTCAAATAAATAAATCTTTTTAAAAAAAAAAAAATAAAATAAAATAAAAAAACCTGCATTTTGATGGTTAAACCCAAACTTATTAAATTTCAAAAATTTCAAAACAAAACTAAACTTTTTCTAAAACCAAATACGAATTAAAAACTAAACAGTGATATTATTATGGTTGAACAATACAACAAAACCCCTATTTTTTTATTTATAACTCATTCATCAAATATCATGTATGACATATACTGATAATACCAGGAAGTTTTAAATAGTCAATGCTGAAAAACAAAACTCTAGCTACTAAAAAATAAGTGGAGCACAAATATTTAAGTGAGAGAAAAAAACAAAGGCAACTCTAGTCCACGGTAGGCTACATAAACAGAATTATCAACATGAAAATAAATTCCTGAGATTATACAACAATTACAGATTCTTCTGGCTGTTTTATCCATACTCAGATCTCTCTGCTATCCCTCGAAAATATCACCTATCTAAAAGTAGATTTATCTATCTTTAATACCTTTATTATTAAAGATAATTAAATTAAATATGATTAAATATATTTTACATTAATATTAAATATAATTAAAGATATTACTATTAATATCTTTAATACCTATCTATAGATAGGTGATTCTATAAGAGTTCTACATGGTACAGACACAGTATAATTTCTCCATGGCCATCTGAAGTGACCCAAAGAGTCAAATTATTTTAAGAGGGTAGGAGTATCTGATTCTGACACTCTACTACAAAATTTAACAATAGAGACAAAGTGAATCAAGAGATGGATCATAATCTCTTTACACCTACTGAGAGCCACATTTTATACACATGCTTTCTTGTTAATTCTCACAACCGCACTTTGCAATAGGTATTGTGAGCTCCATTTACAACAGGCTAAGGAATCAGAAGCTTAAATTAGTTAAACAAAATACCCACGGTCACACAGCTAGTAAGTGGCAAGACCATCTGATCTGAACATTCATGCTTTTCTAGCCAGTCTCTCTGAAATTCTTTGTATGTGGCCCACATTTCAAAAAGGGTTTTAGGAAACTTACACATGGAAAACAATTTAAGAAAGCACTCAGGCATACACACATACAAAATTAAATGAAGCTGTCTACCGGAGTTAACTAAATGTAGACATCTGAGATTAAATATTTATTAAAGTAATTGCAACACATGGATAAAGAAGATATGGTCCATATATATACAATGGAATATTACGCCTCCATCAGAAAGGATGAATACTCAACTTTTGTATCAACATGGACTGGACTGGAGGAGATTATGCTGAGTCAAGTAAGTCAAGCAGAGAAAGTCTATATGGTTTCACTTACTTGTGGAGCATAAGGAATAACATGGAGGACACTGGGAGAAGGAAAGGAAAGGTGAATTGGGGGAAATCGGAGGGGAAGACGAAGCATGAGAGACAGGACTCTGAGAAACAAACTGAGGGTTTTGGGGGGTGGGTTGGGTGAGTCTGGTGGTGGGTAATAGCGGGGCTCGTATTGCATGGAGCACTGGGTGTGGTGCATGAACAATGAATCTTGGAACACTGAAAAAATAAAATACAATCAAAAGTGCAAAAATAAATAAATAAATAAAGTAAATGTAAATCCCTAAAACAAGAATCTCCAAGTGAAAAGGTAAAGCCAGGAAGTTGCAGGCTCCTGGACCTAATGACACATAAAGCAGTGAGTGTTATATCCAACTGTACCAAGTATATTTAGCTTCAAAGCCTAAAAACAAAAGCAAACCCACAGACGTTTCTTCTAATCCTGCTTTCCTCAAATGTAACTACTCTGAAGGAAAACTGGGTATTACAGGAGTGTCTGGTCAAAGAAATAACATGGAGGTTTGTTTTGTTTTGTTTTGTTTTGTTTTGTTTTGTTTTGTTTTGTCTACGAAATGAGAGTAGCAAAGGCTTCCAACTCCTTCAAACTCCACATACTGAAAATTCATTATGAGATGCCTCATGTTCTGGAGGTAGAACTAAGATACTAATGAGTAATAATGATCGATCATTCCGAAAATATTTAACATAAACCATAATACGATACTATGCCTACACATAAAGATATATAAACACAGGCAAACTGTAACATAGCTGCAGGCACAAAAAATACAATCAATTAAGAATGCATAGTAACTTTAAGTTAAACAGTAATCAATGTAAGAAGGGCTCCTGAATTCATAGAAGGGGAAGATTACTTTGGGTTTGTTAGGTAGCTTCATGGAAGAACTAGCCTTACAAGTAAAAAGGAGGTACGTTCATGCAAGGAAAATGATGACACCTTCATTAATAGTTTTCACAGCCACATAAAACTGTCAGAAGTTAAATTCAAAACCTGAAAAAACAAAAAGCTTTTTCTCTAGATTCATGAGATTTAAAAATCCTAAAAGACTTAAGTTTTAATATTTCTAGGTACATTAAAATATTAATTTAATTAATTAATTAAAGGCACATCACATATTCTATATGGTATGTGGAGAACAAAGTATTTGGATTTCAGTAATAGACAAGAGTTAATTGGCAGGTTTGCCCCTTACACTTTGTATGCAACCATAGGCAAATTATTTAACCTATCCTGCTTATTCATCTAGAAAACGTGGGTGATAATACTAACTCAAGAAGCTTTATGATTCAATTAGATAATATATGGGGGGGAACAACAGGTGCTAATTTTATTATCTAAATTCTTTAAAATCAAATTCTTAGTCTAAATTAAACTTTTCTGTTTTTTGTATCTAAAAGCTTTCTTTGAAAGACTTTAATCTTCAATAATAAATTGGGTCTGTTATTTAAATGTAGTAAACATGGTTAGTATTTTCAGAATCCTTTAACCAGTTTTTTGGTTTTTTGTTTTGTTTTGTATTTTTCACTTACACAGAAGTACTAATTCTATGGAATTGGTGGTGATTCCTAGTATCATCCTACCACTTTTCTTAAACATAATTTTCTATTCTCTTTTCTTACTTATTCTAATACTAATTAAGTATTTACTAACCTATTACATGTCCTTTCAGGTCACCAATACCTTATTGAAGAAACACTAATATTAAAGCAAATATGTTCTCTTCATTCCTTAACTTTTATATTACCTGCCCAAAGAATACTGTCATAAATACCAAATTTTTTTTTTTTTTTCATTTACTTTCACTCTTCTTTCCCCTTCTTCAGCGCTTAGGCTCATACACAGGCTGCTTCTAGTGAAAATTTTTCTTTTGATGAACAAGTATTTTATTTCACAGAAAGTTTAACCTTCTGAAATGTAGGTACTTTACATAAACTTTAAAATAATTATGAAGTATTCTACAAAGTGTATAGCAATAATGCCAATTCACTTAATCTGGCATTTTCTTTGTTTTTTGGTTTTTTTTCCCTTGTCCAAATGTGAAATGGCATAAAGACAAGAGTAGGAAGAAAAGGCTAAGAAGTGCCTTTATCTCCAATAGCTGACCACGATGCTCACCCTCAAGGAATGGGGGGCCTGGTGAGCAAACAACTCATGACCAGCCACACCGAGGGATGTCGAGACATAAAATGGGTAAAAGAACATAGTCTTTCTGTACATGGATGTTTCTGATGTATGCTTAACGGATAAGCTAACTATATACTTCATAGTCACACGATAGTCTTAAAAAATACATAAGGAGCGCTTCATAAGGAGCGCTTAACGTAAGTTTGCAAATATTAGTTACTTAATGTCTGCTGAAGGGAAGAAGGGAGAAAAGGAAGAAAAAAACAGAACTCAACTAAGATCTCAAAGCCTCTGTGGTATCCACTAGCAGAAATACTATATTCAAAAAAGTGTGTGTACCTTAATGAAAGAAACTGCCTAATATACTTATTAAATGTTTCTAAATAATCCTTTTGATGGTATTCAGAAATAAAGTTAATTACCTATTGTAGCTGTTCAGTAAGACAAAATGTTAACTTTGTAAATGATGTGGATTTTACATGTGTCAAGCATTATGAAAAAATGAAGTCATAGAAAAAAAGTCTCCTGGATTGTGATGTCCAATTGCTGACTTTTCTGTATTAGCACATTTCATTTCAACCCATTAGCAACTACTAAATTAGAAGCATCCAGAGATGCTTTCTTGCTACCATGGAAATGCAGAATACATGAATTAATTAGGGCTGGAAAGAGAAGAGAATGGTTTCTACCTGCTCTTTGAAAAGAGAAGAAAATGGTTTTCTACCTTCTCCAGGAAGTAGTTTCTTTCAACAGTTTTCTTATCCGTTGAAAAACACCCTATGTTTTTATATCTCCAGTTATTTGCCAACGTTTTTGTTTTTTTTTTTCCAGACAAGACATTAGCACTTGCTTGACTTTTTGAATTTTGGATTTCATCAATAGGTTTCACACTGAATTATTACTGTGAACCCCTACTTTTATACTACTCATTATTTCTTAAATGTAATCAGTTTGAGTTATTTGTAATCATTATAAGAAAGATAGTATTAAAAAAAAAAAAAAAGAAAGATACTAGTATAATAGTTCTCTTCTACAGAACTATTAGAACTATAGAAATAGTTCCCAGCAATTGCACTACTGGGTATTTACCCCAAAAATACAGATATAGTGAAAAGAAAGGCCATATGTACCCCAGTGTTCATAGCAGCTATGTCCACAATAGTCAAACTGTAGAAAGAGCCAAGATGCCCTTCAACAGACGAATGGACGAAGAAGATGTGGTCCATATACACAATGGAATATCACTCAGCATCAGAAAGGATGAATACCCAACTTCTGTTATCAACTTGGATGGGACTGGAGCAGATTATGCTGAGTGAAATAAGTCAAGCAGAGAAAATCAATTATCATATGGTTTCACTTACTTGTCGAACATAAGGAATAACACGGAGGACATAAGGAGAAGGAAAGGAAAAATGAATTGGGGGAGATTAGAAGGGGAGATGAACCATGAGAGACTGTGGGCTCGAGAAACGAGGACAAGTGGGTTGAAGGAGACACAGAATTAAAAAAAAAACAAAAAAACACTGACCAACTAAACTGAGCAATTCCATCCACTTGGCACTTAACCCTACTCCTTTACAAAAGGCATTCTGGTTATTACTCCATCTGCTCTTGGCTGGGTTAGTGGAAATCAGCACCCCTAAATCTAACCAACTCAGTAAAAACTGGAGATAGAGACTTGAAAATTGATGGGGCACCTGGGTGGCTCAGTGGGTTAAAGCCTCTGCGTTGGGCTCAGGTCATGATCTCAGGGTCCTGGGATTGAGCCCCACACCAGGCTCTCTGCTCAGCACGGAACCTGCTTCTCCCTCTCTCTCTGCCTGCCTCTCTGCCTACTTGTGATCTCTCTCTGTCAAATAAATAAATCAAATATAAAAAAAAAAAAAAGTCTTTTGTTTTTTGTTTAACCAAAACAAGTCATTTTTTGTGACTTGGGCTCAGGTCATGATTCCAGGGTCCTGGAATCGAGCCCTGCATCGGGCTCTCTGCTCAGCAGGGAGCTGCTCTCCCCCACCCCCCGCCTCTCTGCCTGCTTGTGATCTCTCTCCTCTCTGTCAAGTAAGTAAATAAAATCTTTAAAAAAATAAAAAATAAGTAAATTAGAATGAACTATCAAGCTGTTTTCCAAAGTGGCTATACTGTGTTATATTTACAACAGCAATGTATGATTCTCTGCTGCACCCCATACTCACTTGAACTAGGTATTGTTAGATTTCTGATGTTAGCTGTTCTAATAGTTATATAGTGGTATCTAGTGTGAGTTTAATTTGTAGTTTTCTAATAATGATATTGAGTATCTTCCTAAGTTAATAACTATTTTAGGGCCCTTTTAGGTTTACTTAAAAACTAGGCAGAATGTATAGAGTTCCCATATGCCCCTCACTTTCATCTCCTACTCCAACTCTTCCCACCTATTATTGGCAGATTAGTGTGGTACACTTGTCACAATCAATGTGCCAATATTCATTTGCCATTGACTAAGGTCCATAGTTTACATTAGAGTGCACTTTTTGTGTTGGACACTGACTTTTAACAACTGTAATGACACGTATTCACTATTACTAGAACCACACAGCCCTAAAAATGCCCTGTGCCCCATCTATTTATTCTACCCTTTATCCCCAAAAAATCCTGGCAACCACTAATCCTTTTACCATACCCAAAGCTTTGCCTTTTCTAGAAGGTTATATAGTTGGAATCACACAGTATGTAGTCTTCTCAGATTGGCTTCTTTCACTCAATAATATACATTTAAGGTTTCCCCATGGTTTTTTTTTTTTTGAAGGTTTTTGTTTTTTGTAGCTTGATAGCTCATTTCTTTTTAGCACTAAATAATACGTGTGGATTGTATGGATGTACCTGTTTATCCATTCCCTTACTGAAGGACATCTCTGGAAATTTTCCTTCTTTTCAAGTTACTTCATCTAATATTAATATAAACACTCAATTTTCTTTTAGTGTTAGAATGAGACTAGAATGAGACCTTTTAGCTTCTAACCTGCCTTTACTATTAATATTTAAAGTCACTTTCTGGTAAAGAGCACACTTTAGATTGATTTAAAAACAAAAAACCAAAAAAAATTTAAAAATTTAAAAAATAAAAATAAAAAAATAAGACAAAAAACCTAACAATGTGTGCCTTTAATTACTACATTTAGACCATTTACATTTAATATGATTATTTAATTGGTGCACTGTTTCCTGTTTGTACCCTTTGCTTTTGTTCTTCTGTTCCTCTTTACTATCATGTTCTGGATTTTTTAAAAATTTTTCAATATTCCATTTAATTTAATGATTAGGTCATCTGACAGTCACTTTGTATTAACTTTCTAGTGCTTGCTCTAGAGATTACAATAGACATCTCCAACTTTGTCTACTTAGAATATTTTACCACTTTCAGTAAAATACATTCTGTTCACAACAATAAAGATCCCTTTACCTCCCCATTTGTTACAGATGTCATATATATTAAAACTACATATACTGAAAAACCATCAAGCACTGTCATAAACTCTGCTTTCAACATTATACACACATTAAAGAACTTTAGAGGAGAAAAACTACTACATTTACATACTTATTTCAATGCAACTATTTCTGTTGCTCTTCCTACATTCCTGATGTTCTAGGCTTCCTTTTGGTACCATTTCCCTTCAGTCTGAAAAAAGTTCCTTCAGTATTTTAGAGCGGAGCTGCTAGCAGTGAATACTCGTAGTGTTCCTTTACTGAGAAAGCCTTTCCTTGCCTTCATTGCTAAAAGAGATATTTTCATTAGATATCAAATTCTGGGTCAATTTTTTTTTTCCTTTTCTTGCAACACTTTAAAGGTTTTCTCTCACTGTCTTCTAGTCTCCATGACTTCTAATGAAAAATTCACAATCATTTGAGTCATTGGTCCCTTGTGTGTACTACGTTTTTTTTTTCTTCTCACTGCTTTCAAGTTTTTTTGTTTTTCCCTTAATCTTGGATTTTCAACAGTTTGTAATGCAACTAAGCATGGTTTCCATTGAATTGATACTGCTTGAAGTTCATGAGTTTCTTAAATCTCTGAGTTTATGTCTTTCACTAAAGTGAAAATGGTTTAAGTTTTCAACCATTAATTCTTCAATTATTTTCTTTTGTAGCCAACTCTTTCTCCTCTCCTGGGATTCTGAGGTCACAAATTTTAGACTCTTTAATGCCATACCATAAGTTCCTAAGGTTTTAGTTCTTTTTAATTTTTCCCTTGTCTTTTGGATAATTTCTATTGATCTTAAATTCACTCATTCTTCCGTTATTTCTCTTCTTAAGCCCATCCCACAATTTTTAATTTCAGATATTGTATTTTTCAGTTCTAAAAGTGCCCATTTGATTCTTTTTTTAGAGTTTCTATTATTCTGCTGAGAACTTCTTTTTCATTCATGTCAAAAGTTGTTCACCTTTACCTCTTGGATAATGGTTACAAAACCTACTTCAAATTCTTTGCGTGATAAGTCCATCATCTGGGTCATCTCACAGTGAGCACCTACTAATTCTTCCTTTGAGAACTGGTCAGATTTTTCGGTTCTTTGCATGTCAAGTAATTTTGGGTGATATTCTGGAAATACCATGCCGTGAGTCTCTAGGTCCTACTGTTTAACCAACTGCAGACTCGGGACACAAATTCTGTCCTGCCTTCTGTAGGAACTAATTTAATTGCCAATTAAGTTTTCATGGCCTATGTTACTTGGTTCTTTATGGGATAGTGATAACACAGGATCTTTATGGGATAACCTGAATGGTGGCTCACACTATGGTTCGATTCTTAGAACCTTGCTATGTCACTTTATGTTTCATTTGTGCATGAGCAGCTTTAGGGGTGAGATTAAGACTTTTATCAAGACCCCAGGGACCCCTTTCCTGGTTCCTCTAGAGAGAGAGTGGGTTCTAGCTCAGCGTTCTCAGTATGTCATTGCCACCACCACGGCAGCTACGCAGCTTTGCAACTGGGGCTGACCTGAAGGTAAGGCCAGGAGGGGGAAATGGTGTCCTTCCATACCTCTAGGTCACAGCAAGTCCTTTTTCTCAGTCCTCTGGCTAGAAAGAGAAGATTTCTCCTGGAGTTTCTTTGCTACTGGTGTTCACTGAGCCTCAGCCCTCCACGAGTTCAAAACCGAAAGACTGAGGTAAAAAACAAATAGTAAATCAATGCCATATCAGTTAGTCTTCAAATTTTGACTTTCTTCCCTAACCAGCCTGCCATTATTTACTTTTCAAAATATGCAACTGTATTTTGCATGATTTCCAGAATTCTTAGCTGCAATCAATCAAGAAACAGATCGCAGAGGAGTTACTAGAAGAGGAGTTACTACTCTTCTAACCAGCACAAGATAATACTCATCCCATTTTTAGATGTTAATTGTTTTCCTTTACAGCATATAGTAAAGAAATAAATATGGACTGAGAAGCAGTAAAAGGCATTCCAATAGTATCAATAACAATTAAATGCTCAGAACACTGGCTATTGTACCAGATGCTCTTTAATGGATATACTTAAATGTTTCTAATTAAAGATGAAGTGAACATCTGTCAAGGTAGCAGCACAACACTGATCTATTCTAGACACTGTAAAAATAACCAACAGGAAACTCCAGACCCGGTCCGCGCTCTCTTCCCCATCATGAATACTTACAAATACTTCAAACTACCAGCACCAGGCTCTCAAGTACTGACCAGTGTGTTTTACCCAGCAATAACTACTTTGAAACTGTGTCAGCTGGCTCAGAATTGTGTGGCCTATGAAAACACAAAGCCACTTTTCAATGCAACAGTTTGCCATTAAAAAAAAAATAAATGCATTCAAAGAGTGTACTCTTCAGCTTCAACAAGATGCCTTAAATAAGAAGAAACACACAAAAACCCAGCAAGGCAAGCCTGTGCACAGGACTGGCTCAAATAACAAAATTCAAGCCAAGTCAGGTCATTTGATTGAAGAGCTATCCAGGACTGCGCACCAATTCTCAAAAGGGGGAAAGAGCAGTCTACGAAAAGTTAAAATGTGTTAGGGTGAATATAAAGACACACTACAGGATAGCAATGGACTTCCAACCACGTTTAAAATCAACTTCTATTTAGCAGCTTATAATTTTATGACACTTAGGACTGAGCTTCAGTCTTCAGGCCTGACACTCCGTGTTTATGTCCACTTCTCACTGGGGGAGGGGCCTGAGTAAGTGGGAGATCACCTCAGTACTTCTTTTGTTCCCTCTTACCTGGTCAATTAGGCACCTATGTTAAAGAAAAACTACCCAGATTCAACTAAAACTCTCTGGCTCTACAGAAGGGAAAACAAGTCCAGAGGGGTCAGGGGACTTGTCCAAAATCACGTATTGAAGTAAAACACAAAAGCAAGACCATAACACAGGATCTCTACTTTCACATCCTGAGTTCCTTACCTTATGTGCCAAGCTGCCTCCCAAGCCAAGGCCAAAAGCTGGGAATCCCTGCAGAGACAGCACCTGGGAGGTGCTGGTCCAAGCACCCGCTACAGAGACCCTGGTGGTCAAAATGCAAGTGGCCTAGAAGGGGGATTTTTTTTTTTTAATCTCCCTGTTCCCACCTCACATCCCCTTTCTGAAAAACAGCTTCATTTGAATCCATTTATAAAAATAAATAAGCATAAACTCACGTTACCACGATAAAATAACATGAGCTCCTTCCCGCCAGTGCCATTTGTTTTCCTAGCTGGCAGTTTCCAGTGACTGTGCAAGATTAAAGCTGAAAGGAGCAACAGGACAGGCCCTCGAACAAGAAGTTGCATGTCAAGTCTCACGTTTCCTCCCTACGAGTAAGAAAGACGTTCTTATTCCCCGCTGGCTAAAAACACCACAGGCTTTTCCTTATTGCATCAACAGCAGAAGGTAGTCCAGACAATTCAGTCTTAAAAGCTAAATTGCTAAAGGCTCAGAGGAAGGAACGGAAGACACTGTTGTGTCTTGTCCCCAAGTAGAAAGACCTGTGACAAGAATGGGGCACTCTTAAGGTCCAGAACCCAACTGATGGGCGGCAGTATGAGGGTCGGTGCCTCCACAGCCAAGGACCAATCCCGGTTGATGCCCTTAACCTAACACTGTAGTACGTTTAAGGAGACATCTCCAAGTTCAGGGAATGATCTATCAGGCTCGACTTCTCTCATGCAGTTACCAAAGGCCAGTCCTGGGACATAAATTTCACCATCTCAACCCAAGAGGCATAATTAGGCCTTGAGATAGAACATCACAACCAATTCTAGAAATGCAGCACCTCCCACTGCTGCCTGACCTCAGACAGGTTTCACCAGACACCAGCTGTTCGCTCTGGTTGCTGGTGGTGCAACTACACACACTCCTGCACCTTCCACACCCACACCACCACCTCTGGCTGTGGTTCCATTCGGAATGGATTCCCTCAAAGACGCAAAGGCAAACAGTAATTTCAAACAAATTTCAAAAAATTTCAAACGATTTTTTGAAAATAAAGTCTAATCATTAATAAGTAGCTCTCCAAAGGCCTTCTGATCATGAGTGCTAAGACTCTGAAACCCCTGCTCAAGAGTGTAACTTGAGTTTTACTCAAGTGTAACAAGTCTCTAGTACTTACTAAATCTTACCCTTTCTTTCCTTCTCTTCCATTCTTCAGAACTCAATTGGCCATATTACTTGCATAATACTTCAGAATATCAGAAAGGTTAAACATTTATATATAAAAACCTTTTTAGATATATATATATTAAAAAAAAACCTTTCTAGATCCACATGGCCTTAAAATAACCTTCTTCCCCCTAAAAGAAAGTTAGCTCCAAGAGAAAATTTTCCATACACTTGTCTTTCCTTCTGTTCTTTCTCCTTCTCATGCTCTCATTCATTTATTCTACAGAGCATCTACTAAATGTCTACTATGTGCCAGGACCTGGATGGCGTCTGAGATGGAGACAAAAATAATAAAACATTGACCTTGTCTTTAAGGAATTCCTACCTCATACGTGAGCAGAGTAAGCTAACACTACTAGATATTTATATATACCTGTTACCCCTACATACTGCTTCTTAATTTAATATCGCGAGGCTGAAACATGGTAGATACCTTAAAACTGAAATGCAATTAAATTAATAGCTAACATTTACTATCTGCAAGGCACTGTGACAAAAGCTTTGTACAATTTTCCTCTTTTACTTTTCAAGATAACTCCATGAGACCATTATTCTTGTCACCATCTTGGAGCAACATGGTGCAGTGATTAAGGGTCCAGACTCCGGGGTTTAAACCACTGAGTTCAAATCTTACCTCCACAACTTACTAGATTTATGTCCTTTATGTAGTTTTTCAACCTCCCAGTGTCTAAGATCCCATTTGTGAAATGAAAAATAACATTACTAGATGATATGAAAATTAAATTAAATTTAATTTAATTAAAAATTTAATTAAAATTAAATTAAATTAGTTAGTACTTTAGAATGCAATGTCCAGGGAAGGACATGTATTTCAGGAAGAGGAAAGAGCTCAAATTGGATGAATCAGACTACATGATTCCACTTACATAAGATACCTAAAATAGTCAAATACATAGAAGTAGAGAGGAGAATGGTGGTTGCCAGGGGTTGTGGTGGCAGGAGGTTGGGGGAGGGAATGGGAAATAGGGAGCTGCTATTCATTGGGCATAAAGTTTTAGTTACCCACAACGAGTAAGTTCTACAGATCTGCTGTACAATATTGTACATTTCATTATTGATACTGTCCCATGCACTTAAAAATTTAAGAGAGCAGATCTCATGTTAAGGACTTCGACCATGACAATAAAATCTAAAAATATATATAAATAAATAAGGCAGAAAGATTACAACCTTTTCCAAGTTTTTCCTTGCACTGTACTTCGCTCAATTTTTCTATGAATGAAGGAAGAGAGGGAAGAAGGGGAAAGCCCCTCATTTTTTTTAATGGCCTGAAATTATGTTTAATCTAGTAAGTAAAAAATAAAAAATCAGGAGAACAAAAATTCTTTTAGGAAATGGGCACAAATGGGGAACAGTTTAAGATACTAAGTCCCAAAGGGTAGGTAGTTCTTACTCAAAACACACACACACACACACACACACACACACACATATTCCTGCTTCATGGGACTTAAAATACCAAAACTGAAAAAGGTGGCATTTAAACACTGTCTTTACTAAACCACTTTAGTTAGAAACTGTTCTCTTTCTGACTGACCTTGACATCACACAATAAAAGAAGTTACAAAGTAGAAGTCACTATACCTGACTAGTAATTCACCTGTTCAAGGAGAAAAATCAGACTCTTCAAAATACCTTTTTGAACCCAATAATCAACAACGGTTGCCTTTTATTAAGGCAAGTCTTAACTAAACAGCTATCAGAGCTCCAGAAGTTCTAGAGGGATGGGCCCTGAGAGTCCTAATTTGTCTGGAGAAGAGCTAGGGGTCTTGCCCTGGAGCAGTGTTGACAAACCAAGGATACTATACTGAAGATATCCTAACAATGCTTTTCCTCCCACTTTACACTAAGATTGAGAAACACCACGCTTCGAATTAAAAAGTAAAAACACCAAAGTGTGTTGAGGATTGGGAAGGAAGATGAAGATGAGGGGATGGGGAGAAGGGGGGGAACCTAAGTTCCAGGAAAGGCATGTGACCCAACTGGCTTTTGTTTTCACAAAAAATATGTATATTTTTTAACAATGACAAGAGTGAAGATGAATGTCTATCCTCGCATCATAAAATGTGTAGTACTGTGCCTGTACCTACTGGTTTTGACAGTCTCTTAATCTCTGAATATCTGACCTCAACAACTACACCCGGAGTAAGTGTGAAGTAATTTCTAGTTTGCAGAAATTGGTGAATTTACCAAAAAAGTGCTTAGAGCACAAGACTCTTTGCAAGTCAATCACCTCAACACTAAATAATTGTTTCTCTTGAGAGGATTCATGCAAGTGGCAGAATCAATCACTGAACGAGTCAAGAGAGAACTGAGGCACTGGAGGGGGTGCGCCAGAGACATGGGGCTGGCTTCCAGAGCTGCTGTGCTCCTATTTTACAGACTACCAGAACATAAAATAATGTCCTTGATTTCATAAAGAGAGACTCAAACTATATTCAAGAAAAGTAAATTTAATAATTTAAAAGGAGCCAAAAGTAGTAAAATAAAATGACTCCGGTATTGTCAGTGAATCAAACCAACATTTACTAAACACTAATAGAAGGTTTAAAAGGACACTGCCCCATTGAAGATTGCTCCTTCAACTCCTGGACAGGTGTCTCTGTACTGTATGCAGCCGACCTGCTCAGGGAGACTGGACGTTCACTGGAGGAGTCTGTCTCACTGTTGGCTAGGTCTAAGTGTGGGTTAAAAGAAATAATGCAAACATATTCAAAATATAAAGATGAACACAGAAACATATCTGTTATTTTAATTTTTTCTTGATTTTTCAAGAGCATCCTAGTATCTTGAAAATACTTTGGATACTAACTCTGTTATCAAGCCTAACAGCCATCTAGCCAGCTCTGGGCGCCCCCGATTTTGATAAGCATGGAGCATTTAGGACTGAGCTCTCGTTGCAGCCCCACTGGAGACCTCATTCTGGGCTTATTCTTCAACCCTGTTGGATGGTGAGCATCCAACTAAGACATGCCTTTTTTTTCTCTGCCAGATTTCAGAGATTACTTGTTGTCATTATCCCCCGTGGGATTAACACAGTTTGTTTTGTTTACCACCTAGTACAAAGTAACTATTCTATTAAATGTGTTAGATGAAAGAACAGTATGTCAAATTCCTTACCTGCAGAATTTCCCTCATCTACCAACTCAGCAATGCTTTCAAAGAAAAAAATGAGGTTAGTTTAATAAGACATATTCCTAGTGATCCCCCCCAAAAAAAGTTCTCAGTCAACATCAGACTCTTTTCTAAATACTTCCAAATCTTCACTTTAGTATTTTATGATTTTGCTAGAAATTAATGTCATGTTGATCTATAAAGCCAAGAATTCATTCCCTTTGCAACCATTAAGGCACTATTTGCCTATATGTTTGACCTCTGGATACCTCATCTTCATGACCTCTTAGGAATAAAAAAGAAAATTACTGACAGTGGCTTTGAGCTCACATCTACAAATTCCTTTAATCCAAGCTGGATTAAGTCTGCTAGTTATTCAATTAAGCAAATAAATTTAACTATTAACCAAAGCAGTAGTTATCTATATAAAAAGCTTTAATGATTATTAATAAATATTATTCTGAATGCTTAATACATCTAAATATTTGAAAATGGGTGTTATATTTAGAAAAATATAATTTTGAAAATGCTCCAGAACATAATGATCTCTTACACAGATAAAGATTAAGTAAATGACTGTGTAATTATCAAGTGAATGTCACAAAATTATGTGTTTCTTTACCAACATTCGTATTTTTCTTAAGGTTAAGGAGCTCATTTTTAAAAAATGAGTTCTTCCTCAACCTCAACATGTGCTCTTTCACAAGAAATAATGACCTTTACATTTGCAGCCACTTTATATTACCTTATAAAAAATCAAATGAAATTAATGCCACACAATCTTTACTAAGACATTCTTGGCAGAGATGTATACATGTAGAGACTGTATTATATCAGATAAGGCCCCTTAATTTCACTTTATGTATCAAACTTTGTGCAGTAAGTTAAATATTGACAAGACATTCATTCATAAGAGTATCATTAGATTCTTTAGAGTTTACTCATGTTCACATTATTAAAGTATCACTCATTTGTTCCTATTTATTTCACAGAAGGTGGAAATACAATCTAAAAAGCATATTGTTAGAATACCGAGTTTTGTATACCATAACAAAAGCCTGAACTGCAATTAAACTTTAAATTGGCCAACTACTGACAACCAAGAATAGCAGCATATCATAAATTTGATGGAGTAACTTCCATTGCTTTCTGTCCAGTCCTCTATTTCAAGATTCAAATCACACTATGAAAATTTCATATTTCCTCTCTCCATCTAGCCAGGATCTATGGATGTGAAACTGGGTAACTCATCCATCTGCTCTCATACTACCAGGCAAATTATAGCTCTACAGAAGGTTTTCCCTACTAACGTCCCAGGAAAACCTTTTCAGTAGAGTCTGCTCACCAATTCAAGATGTTGATATCTGTCTACAATAGAGAGAAAATGGGCGTAAAAATTAACCTAATCAAACGCAGGTACCAACCATCGACCTGGTAAACTACAGGGATTTTAAAAAAGGGGTGGGCAAAAGACATGGTCTCTGTACCTTTAAAACTTACAGTACGGTAGAAAACACAGCCATATGAAAACACAATTACAGGGGCGCCTGGGTGGCTCAGTGGGCTGAAGCCTCTGCCTTCGGCTCAGGTCGTGATCTCAGGGTCCTGGGATCAAGCCCCACATCAGCTCTCTGCTCAGCAGGGAGCCTGCTTTCCCCTCTTTCTCTGCCTGCCTCTCTGCCTACTTGTGATCTCTTTCTGTCAAACAAATAAAATCTTAAAAAAAAAAAACCACAATTACAATAAGAACATTAATAGCTAATACATACTGAGCACTTACCAAGTATTAGGAACTACACTAAGCTTTTTATTTTTTTTAACACATAATGTATTATTTGCTTCAAGGGTACAGGTCTGTGAATCATCAGTCTTACACAATTCACAGCACCACCATAGCACATACCCTCCCCAATGTCCATAACCCAGCCACCTTATCGCTACCCCTCCTACCCCCCAGCCACCCTCAGTTTGTTTCCTGCAATTAAGAGTCTCTTGGGGTTTGTCTCCCTCCTTGTCCCATCTTGTTTCATTTTTTCTCTCTCCCTACAACCCCTGCTCTGCCTCTCAAATTCTTCCTATCAGAGAGTACACTAAGCTTTTAAGAGAAAGTACTTACCAACTGACCCTTCTAACAACCCTACGAAGTTCTTTGTGAAGCCTGACTTGCTAGCTCCAGGCAGACTTTATCTGTACTACTGGTGCACCTCGCTCAATTATAGGTAAACACCATACATGTGAGTAGAAGTGGTACAGAGAAAGGCATAAGAGTATGTCTGGGATAACAAGAATGGTTTCATGGGCAGTAAGAGGTAAAGGGGTGTACAAGATTAAAAATGTCATAGAATGGTAAATAGGAAAATCCGGCTGAAGCCAGGTATTCATAGCACAATTTGATTATTTTGTTTGTTACCACAGTTTGGACTAGTGATCATGCCACTTCACTTATGAGGAGAGTCACAAGCTGGCTCTGCTTGAATCATAGCCTCACTTTTCATATCCAGAATTACATCGAAATAACATTTAAGGATCAGAGCAACCTCAATTTTTAAATATACCAATTTTTAAATTTCCATACATTTAATACCACCTTTTAGAACTTATCATATAATACACTTGCATAAATGTTTTCTCACTTAAATTTACAACCAGATCCATAACGGAAAATAAAGCGTTTTGGGGTTTTTTTTTTAAATCCTAAACAACAGGGATTTAACTGTTACAGAACCTGAAATGTGGATTGAGTACTAAGAAGAGAGCAAGATGAGATTTCAAGTTCCAAAGACAACATTCTCCAGGAAAAAGAGTCACTGAATTTTGAAAACTGGAATCAGAGATGACTTGAAGTTCAGGGAAAATTCATCAGGCCTCTTTCTAGTAGGGGTGAAATAGGGCTCTCCAAGCCCCATCCATCTTGCTTTAACTCCAAGTTCAAGTACGAAGATGCAACTACTAAATCATAATAATCCCTCTTCCCACAGCCTCCATGTCAGTCAAGAGCAGACACTGGAGTATTGGTGGCATCAGGGGAGTGCAAGGACCACATCGGAAGTTTGCATTCCAGTCACTTCCACCATCACAGGTCAACGGAGTTACTCTAAGTGCATCAAAGAAAGTCCCTGATTATTCTTCAAGCATGAGTGAACTTCCATTCTTTTGGACTTGCAAGCCTGATGAAAGATTTGCTTTCGTCCCAGGTACTGACAACGAGGTGAGACTTAAAGGTCTTAAGTGGACTTAAAAATACCTATTTTTCCCCCAACTACTCTAAAAAGTTTGAAACCACAGACATGAATCAGAAGTAACCCTAGAGAACATCTCATTAACCCCATCCACGGCACAAATTTCCTACAACATGGCATCTCTGAGGCATACGTTAATCCAATCTCAGCTCAACAACTACTCATCAGAGTTAACAGTGTTTTATCTACACGGGAAACATTTACTGAATGACCACTGTGTGCTAGGCCCTATTCTAGGCACTGGTTAGAACGGGGTAAACAAAACTTCTGTAGAGGCTACATTCTAGGGGAGGAAAATAAGGAACATGAGTATCGGAAAAGCAGAACGAAATAACAAAGCAAGGAGGAAAAAAAAATTAAAGGTAAAAAATAATCAAAAATGGGAATAAAAATAGGGTAGCAAGTACCAGCGGTGGGAGCCTGCAACTTAAGACAACCATGGAGACGCACAGATGAGGGAATGACACGGATATGCAGGGGAGTGTTTTCCCAGCAGAGGAATTAGACTATGCAAAGGTCTGGAAGGATAACTTTTGTGTTCCTGGAGGCCAGGGTAGCTTGGAGCAGGAGTAAAGGAAAGTAGGTGAGAAGAAGGTCAGATAAGGAACAGAGAGAGACCAGAACAGTGCAGTGCTGTGGGCCACTGGCCTGTCCTGACAGCTGGGGGGCAACAGAGGGCAGCATTCTGACTAGCAGTGAGGTGGCCCCAGCTCATTGATATCTTACAAGAATCACTCTGGCTGTCCAGTCCAGAAAAGACAGAGGTGTCAAGGAAGACGCAGGGTGAACAGTGAGGAGACTTGCAATGCTCCAAGTGAGAGATGTCATTTTAGATCAGGATGGTAAAAGTCGATGTGATGAAAAATAGATCCTACCTATAGTTAGAAGAGAGAGTCAAAGATTTTCAGGCAGATTGGATGTAGAACATGGGAAAAAGTCAAGGAAGACTCCAAGGCTTTGGATTCAAACACCAAGAATGCCCTCCCCTGGTATGTGGAAGACGGGGGGCAAAGTAGGAAGCTGGATGAGAAGCTGGGCTCAAGAGTCTGTAGATCAAGGGGCGCCTGGGTGGTTCAGTGGATTAAAGCCTCTGTCTTTGGCTCAGGTCATGATCTCAGGGTCCTGGGATGCCCTGCATCGGGCTCTCCGCTCAGCAGGGAGCCTGCTTCCCCTCTCTCTCTGCCTGCCTCTCTGCCTACTTGTGATCTCTTTCTCTCTGTCAAATAAATAAAATCTTAAAAAAAAAAAAAAAAAGTCTGTAGATCAAGAAAGAGGTCTGGGCTGAGATTCTAGATAGTTGTCAGCAAACACAAGGCATTCTAAGCCATGAGCCAGGTTGTTGAGAGCAACAAAAGAGTGTGAACACAGGAGAGGAGAGCTCCAAGAATGAGCCCCCAGCTCCAAGAGAAGGAAGGGCCTGCCAAAAAGAGTTCTGAAAGATGGAGGAGGAGAATCTCAAAAGGAGACTGAGAAAGAACAGCCTAAGGAAAAAGATATAGAGTGTGGCATCCTTGAAACCAAAGAAAGTACCTCAGGAAGGCATGACATAGTGTGTCAATGCCTATGACAGGTCAAGCAGGAGCCGGCCCGGAAACCGTCTCTGGGATGAGCAACACGGGCCACGGTAATCTTACCAAGAGCAACACAGGTGAAATGGTAAGGGCAAAACCTATCTGGAAAGGGGTCACAAA
>CM053611.1:47282729-47360975 GCA_028646535.1 Procyon lotor
ACTGGGTTATCATGGAGATTACGTGAATATACGCAAAGCGTCGAGCAGAGTGCCTGGCACAGAATAAGCATGGAACCAGTGTTAGGTATTAATCGATTGCCCATTCACATTGTGCCCTGCTGAGTGTCTCCTGAGACTCCCCCTCTCGCCCAGTGCAGGCCAGAGACGATGACATCAGGGAAAGAAGGACACTGGTGCCAGCACACACTGGTGCCCACCCCACTGCACCCCCAGGGATGCTGCTGTGGTGCTGTGAAATGAAATTCCTGCCAGGTAGCTTCTGACAAGCGCTCCAAACCACACCGCTCCAAAGAGTGGTGCTAAAGTTAATAAAAGGCCCGAGTATTAAACATGCAGTACTTCCAGCTAAAGATTCCAATCATCTATACAACCTGGCTCTTCTTTCTCTCTACATCCAGGAAAATTAAATTTTAATTGTGGAAAAACATTTTGGGGTTTTTAGCGAGTACAGATTTTCCTCACAACAAGGCAAGTTTTCACCACAGAAGTGTTGCTACAACTTACTCTGAAGGTCAAAAGGAAAAGAACCTTAAGAGGAATGAAAGAGTTGTAGACAGGAAGGATGCATAAAGGAACCAAGTGGAAAGGAAAATGGCTTCCTGGGCTTTTCAGTAAGAAGGCAAAGACTGCTTGCTCTTTGAGATCTACCAGCAGGTAGATCTATGTCACTGGATGTGTTAAAACCAAAGACATCGGTGTCAAGGCAGTCAATTTAGACTGTGCTCTGACTTTGACCTTAAAATATAGACAAATATGGATGGATGAGGGGCGCCTGGGTGGCTCAGTGGGTTAAAGCCTCTGCCTTCAGCTCAGGTCATGATCTCAGGGTCCTGGGATCCAGCCCCACATCGGGCTCTCTGCTCAGCAGGGAGCCTGCTTCCCCCTCTTCCTCTGCCTGCCTCTTTGCCTACTTGTGATCTTTTCTGTCAAATAAATGAAATCTTAAAAAAAAAAAAAAAAAAAAAAAAATATGGATGGATGAAAAAGCAATGTCTTATACTGAAGTCACATGAACAACTTCATAAAACACATGTTAACAGGCTTCTCTGTCATCCTGACAACTCGCTAGAGGAATGTTGCAACACTACTAGGCAAACATAATTAGGTCATAATCCTCACTATAACTCTGCCACCAGACAGAAAAGTGGAGTTAGCTGATGCACATACATACAATGTATCTGAAATAAGGAAACAGAGGAAGTGACACAAAGTTTTACAAGTCAGTTTCATGCTGGTAAATCCAACAAAGAAATCCTGCTTTAAAAGATGAAACTGAAAGAAAATGCAGGAGGTGGGGGTGGCAGGGAGTAGGAAAAACAAACTTGATGGCAAAAAATAAAAATGAAATTACATCAGCTGATATTTTAGAAATCTGGCTGACTCTGACTAACCCTGCTTACCTAAATTCTTTATTGACATTAATCTCAGTAATGAGTGAGTTTTTGATCAAATAAGACTGTACATTTGCCTTGCATCAAAGAAAAATATTTTAAAGTGCTATTTGGAAAAAAAATGTTTTATTTTTAGAAATATTACTCTACAGGTTATCACAGACTGATTACAAGGTGCAATACCACAAGCTGTGTTCCAGTAGAGGGAGTATTGGGACAAGAAAAACTGATGTAGATCTAAGATTAATTCAACAAACCCGGCACTATATAAATTAATATGTCAATTCTCAGTAAAGGTTTTAAGTATTGGTGAACATCTAAATTGAGATACTTCTTGATATTTGCTACACGGGCATTAAATCACTGCTTATAATGAGTGGTAGAGTAAATCCCAATACTGTGGAGAAAGGACTAAATGAGACAGTCTGGTCCCAGGACTCAAGACAAGAGCAAAATAAACCAGAGGAACCAAAGGGAACCTCTGGTGAAAACAAAAGGCTAAAGTAATGCCCTAATCAACCAGGCACTCAGTCAGCTGATTTTGTTGTAAAAAGAAAACCAAATCCTTAATCTAAATCAAACACAAATACCCAATTTCTGAGGCTTCTTTTACCATACGACTCATTTAATGCAGACCAACAACTACACTCTACTGCTTGGTTACGTTTACTTTTTTCAAAGGTTTCAGTTGAAGCCCCCGCAGACTCTTCCTACTCCAGCAGTTCACCGCCACTTGTTATGCTTGACCCACCCTGCAGTGGCCATCTCAGCAAAGAATTTCTAAAACTACAAAATTCAAAGAGGCAAGAAGGTTTGCAGAAGAAAATAAGAGTTTAAAAGCAAAAGAGTGGGGAGAAAAAAAGACCAGATACAAAGGATGTTTAATCTGATCACATTATAGCTAAAAATTTCCCATGACTATCCCTTTATAGGCACGAAAGAATCCCTATTCAGCATAACCCTCCCCACTCCCCCAAACATCATTCTAGTTTCACGAGCGCCCCATCACCACCCTTCACACACTTCGTGCTTCAAAAACTGCTTTTTTATGCATTTACACTTGCTGTTAATGCTACCTTAAATGCCCAGTAGAGTAATATAAACATAAGACTCTGAGTCTTTTCTTTTAATCCTTTGTACCAGTGACCTTGTCATTTAACTGCTATAAACTGTTTCTACATCCAGCAAAAGTGGACCTGTTTCCCATCTACTTCAGAGTTAGAAGAATTAAATGAAATAACATGTAAAGTAATGCAGATGCCTAGTAGAAACTAAAGCACTAATTAGCTCCTTTCCCAGCTACCTCTACATTTGAACTAAACACCCTTCAAACCCCATTTTAAATATGCATCTGTAAAACCTCCCAGGTGTTCTATTTACTTTCCACTCAAAAGAATCAACTGCTTACTCTTCGGGCTCTTAAAGAAACTCCTGTTGTATTTTAATGGTTTGTTGATAGTCGTTCAGTTCTAGTAGAGAATGAACACCTCCAGGGTGGGATTTTTATCTAGTTACTGCCTACTCCAAATCTGACACAATCAATAATGGAAGCTTAATTAGCATTTGTTGAATAGATAAATGAATGACTGCATTCAAGTATTAGAAACTGAAACCGTTAGATGGCTTTTCAAATACTGTGATAATTAACATTTTAAAGAACAGTCCTATCTTAAAATACCCTAACGGAAGTGGAAGGTTTTTGTTTTTTTTTTTTTTAATATTTCTACTCACTATTCCAATCCTTAAGTACCTTCCTATAGGAATACACATCAGTGAACAAAATGAACAAAAGCCCTGTCCCTATGGACTTATATTTACTACAGGTAAATCTGTGAAAGAAAGTATCACAGCAAATTTATCTGAAAAATATAGCAAAAGCCACATTTCATTATTAGCCACATGTTATTCTTCAACATTACTAAGTATCAAAAGGACCAAAAAAAAAAAAAAAAAAACTTTCCCACTTCCCAAAAAATTTAATTACTCAAAAAAAGTAGCACAAAATTCACCCAGATTTAGTGTACTTAAGAAAGCAAAACTGATTTAGTGTCTCCCTAGCCCCTCCACACCCGCGAAAAAAATTCATGTTAAGGACACATTTCCTTATAGCTAAAAATAATTGTGACTTCTCCTTTGGGAGGTTATAATACTTGTGAGTTTTAAGGATTTTACATGTACAATTGCATGCTTTGCATAATCCTAATTCGAAATGTGGTCTATTTCAAAGCTTGTTTATGACTTTAGCATTTTATAAGTAAAGAAGGCTTTTAGGATACTTTGTATCACGGCTTCTATTCTAAGAGTGTCTTTCTGAGCAGATGGGTCACACCAGGACTAAATCAGGACCATGTCTCAACTGGGAAGTAGTCAGGCAAGCGGCCCAGGTGCCACAGAACAAGGCTGTGAAATACACAGGTGCTACAGTTCGTGCACATCAACCTTTCCAATCTTACCTCCTCTTCATTCTTTGTTGCAACCACCTTGTTCCCCAAGCATCCCTTGTGCTTTCTTTATTCTTCCCCTAGCTTAGAAGGTCCTTTCTGCATCTATTAAAACACTCTTCATGTGTCAACAGACCGTTTCTAAGAAGAAGAGCTTCCAACTTCCCTCTCTTAGGATAATTGTACCGTTTTTGAATGCATCAGCCCTCTCTCCCTGACAGACCTTCTCAGGGAGCCTAGCAAGTTCTACCTGGGTTATTCCCACCTTACTAGAGTTAAATCCTCCTTACCATTCTGCTGCTCACAATGTTTGGAAGGAGACCTTACCCACAACAAGGGCTCAATTTTCCCAGCAGATAAAGAGTAAACAGAGTATCCAAGTACCCAAATACTTGCCACACCTAAACTCTAGAAAGCTCCATTCAAAGATCTCTGCAAAACATCATCCCATTTCAAAAGCACAAGGTTCACTCTTACTGAACAAATCTTGCCACCTTAAATTATGTTATTTCTAGGTAAGAAGAAACAATAAACAAGGTTCAGGTGTCCCAAGCAGAAAACAGGGAAAAAAGATTCCTGATCATTTGACTTTAACCATAAGTTATTTATCCAAGGGTCCTGAAGGCACAGGTAGTTCCTCTACAAAGAGGTTTCATTTCATCTGTACTTTTTGGTCATTTTGAACTTTAATGTGCCATCATAATATTTTACTGAGAGCCTGTCCCATTCTTCACTAATTAATAGTAAAATAAACAAAAGTCAGTAATTACAAATTCTGGATATAAAGTGCAGTGAGTTCATGGTTCCTAAACGGGAAATTGTATAAATGGGGCTCACTTGCCCTTAGAGACAACAAGGAAGGGGGTGAAAAACATTGTATGTCAAGCGGTAAATGAACAAATCATTAGGAGTCCCAGGTTTAAAGAGTTTTCATCAAGCCCCAGCCACAGGCGGAAAAAAAATACTTCAAAAGCACTCTAAAGGAAACAAACTGACTTATAAAATGAAACACTTAACAAGCATCAGCAGCATGTCTTAGAAAAATTACTAGTGAGATTTATGTCTCAACCCCCCACTTCCCCCAAAAGTGCTTTCTAATAATACCCAGCACATTCCAAATAGCTTCTGTCTGCCAAGAACTTGCCAACTGTACCTCCCCTGCTCAGCAACCGGGGTGAAAAATCAATGCCAGGGGAACCTTAATCCTTTCATTTTTGAAGTAATTGCAAACATCTATCTTGCTGGGCATTTATCCACAGGGGGAGTGGCTCCTAAATGAATTTAATAAGTGAACATGACCTTTAACAGATAATTTGGTTCCCAACGGGAAAGCGAGGAAAAGCAAAAAAGGAGAATGGGTGGATACGTATTTAAAGGAAGAAGTTAGAAAAACAGAGAGAGTGAGAGAGAGAAGAAAAAACAGAAGGAATTCATTTGGGAAAATATATGAAAGCAAGAGGCAATACAACAGTAAACACAAAAGGAGAGAAAAATAATACTCCATCTAAAGATAAATGACTAGAAAAGGAAAGAGCACAGGTAGCAGAGCCAAGAATAACTTGATTAATTTTAAAAATTATCTCAGTGGGAATTTAAGACCGATGGGGCTTGGAGTTTGGAATTCTAGAAAAGGAAAGGGACTGGCAGTAGAAAAATAAAATGATACAACACAGTAAAGAAACCCTCCCCTCAGAAGCTCTAGAGGGGCATCAGGTAGGGCTGGATCAAGGTGATGGCTGGGGGTTCCTATTAGTGCTGGGAGATGCAACAATCGCGCGGACTCACTGGTCCATGGGAGATCAAAGATTCCACGTGGGCTTCCGAGAGCCCACAGTGAACACCACCACCCTCACGCCCCCTCCGCGGGAGACTCAGAGCCCAGAGTAACGAACAGATGGGTTCTCGGAACCAGGTATGCGTTCTCCCGGCCAGTAAGCCCGGACGGGGACCCGGCGGGGCAAAAGGAATGCAGGCACCAGGGTCAAGCGCGCCCTTCGCAGAGCACGAACTCACCGATGCCAAGCCCCACGACCAGGCGGCCGGCGAGCAGCGTCTCCTTGTTGTTGGCCGCGGCCAGCACCGCGGAGCCGGCCGTGAAGAGGGCACTGGCCAGCAGGATGGCGGCGCGGCGGCCGAAGACGCCGTTGAGGGCCCCGCCGGCGAGCGCCGAGACGGCGGCCGCCCCCACGGTGCTGGACACCAGCAGCTCCTGCCACAGCGCGTCCAGGCTGAGCTGCCGCTTGAGCAGCAGCATGGCCCCCGACACCACGCCGGTATCATAGCCGAACAGGAAGCCGCCCAGCGCGGAGAAGACGGCCACCACGTACACGAAGGCGGGGGTCTCGTCCTGCTGAAACTGCCGCCGCGCCGCGCGCTCCAGGTCCCCGACGCCACCGCCGCCCGCGCCCGCGCTCTGCAGGCTGGCGCTCGACTCGGCGGCCGCCAGGAGGCTGCGCTCCCCGGCCGCGCTCGCCGCGTCCGGCTCCTGCTGCTTCCTGCGCCGCTCGCCCATGAGGCTGCTCAGGCTCCGCAGCGTGTACTCCACATTCTCGCTCGCCTTGCGGGACATAGGGCAGGGGCCCGGGACTTCCCGGGGGGACGAGGCTCCGCGGGCCGGCGGTCTCCGAGGGCTGGACAGCCCGAGCGGGCAGGACCTACGGCCGCCGCCTTCCTCCTCCCGGCTCCCGCTCCGGCTGCCACGGCAGCAGCCGCCGCCGCCGCGGCCGCTCCCGGGAGAAAGTTGCTGCCCGCCGAGCTCCGGCGCTGCGGAGTTGGAGGCTGGCGGGTCTCACTCGAGACTCACGCCCCGCGCCTGCCGAGCTGGCGCTGCGGAGCGGGCGGGAGGCGGGACCACGGGTCACGTGCACCCCGGGCCAGCGGGGCAGGGCCGCGGAGACGCTCCGCCCCCTCCCTGGGTGGGGCCAGGCTCGCAACGCCCGAGACCGCTAAACCCCACCCTCCCGGGCTGGGGCGACCTCTGACCCAGGCTTCTTAACTCAGGGTACTGGCATCCTTGGGAAATAACCCAGGTCTGGGGGCTGCCGCTGGGGAGCTGGCCGATGTGGCAATGCCAAGTTAATGCGCTTCCAGACCAGAGAAACGGCCTGCAATGCTCGCACAATGTGGGAAGCTGGGGAGAGAACCCCTTAAAACATCGTGATCCGCCTTCTAACAACCTGGGGTTGGCCAGAGCTGGAAAGGACCTAGGAAGATAAATCCTGCTATGGCACATAGCAAGCCTTTCTTCTATAATAGTGTGATGTAAATGAGTTTGTTCTGGAGCATTCAGAGCTGTGTCCTCCCATCCCTATAAGCAGTCTCCCCTCATTGCCAGTGCCTCCTCAATTTATGCTTATTGTAAAGATAAGGTTCATCTTAATTCTTTGAGGACAGAGATAACGTACCCCTCCCCCGACGAATCCCAAAGTTGTCCATGAATCCCTGATGTGTAAAAGAAAATTTACACGTATGCATTCCACTCGTGTATAGCCAGATACTCCCCACTGGTAGAAATTAAACCCCTAGATTCCGATCTGGGATTTAAAAGACAACCTCCACCTCCCTCCCCTAAAATGCGCACCCAAAAACGACAAGATATGCCTTATCTGCTTGAAACAAAGCAAAGATGGCATTATTTGCGACCTTTTTTTTTAAACTGTTGAATTAATTGCCTGTTGTTGAGTCCCTTCCACTTCAAGTCATTTGTAAATCATTTTATACAGTTCCATTTCAAAAGAGAAAGGTTACCTTGTCTCTCTAATTCGCTTCCGTTCTTCAGGCTGAGGGTATGAATTAAAGCAGCCTACGATTCTATTTCTTACAATTCTAAGGCCCTTATTTCCTTTATTTGAGCAAAAGATTCTTAGCCTGAGGCCTATTTTTCATGCAGTCTAAACTATTTTCCTTTTAGAGAAAAGGATTTTGTCATCCCTATTTCAACAAAAAGTTTTATTAGAATTTGTCAAAATTGCTTTGGATAATTTGGATTATCTGTCATGATTATCTCCGTAGTATAGCACTTTCTTTTCCAGCAACCAGGAAAAATGAATGAATGAGCTCGGAGGGTTTAACGGTTTAAACTGATTGTGTGGCTTTAAAGCAAGGCTCTATCATCATTCCCAGGGATCAATTAAACAGAGAGAGCTTTTAGCTCCAGAGCAATGAACTCTTTAGTATTCAGTCTTCAGGAAAGATTCAGGTGAGGGCGCATCTTTTTCCGCGTTTACTATAGAAAACCTGCGCCCCCTGCTGGTGAATAGGCTCACCACTTTTAAAGAGACCACTCCCCAGATGAGAATCAGCTGATCCTGTTAACAGTTCTATCCCTGAGCTGCAACAAACTGCCTTTTAAAACTCCAAGCAGGTGTAGTGAGTGCTCCTGAGCATTCTTCGCTAGAAATTCAGATTCTGTCACAGAACACTAAACTACTTAAAATGGTTCTGTTCTGTATCATCAGGGTATTTATATTTCTAAGGTGGTATCTCAAAAGAAATATGACATGAAAAAAATAGTCATCAGAGAGTTAAGCAGAGTTCTCCTCCGTGTTGGAAGGAGCCAAGTTTATTTTACATGAGAGGCATCCTTAATGGAGTTCCCTGAATCCTGCTGCAGCTGCAGATTATGGTGAAATGGAAGCTCATCAGCTGAAAGTCAAAAGACATCCGTCCCATCACTATCGCTGCTTTACTGTACAACTTGGAACAAAGCTCTAGATAAGTTTGTGCCTTGTTTTCTTATTTGCAGAGCAGATAAATGGTGCAGTAACTACTCATTGGCTAGAGTGAGCATGAAAACATATTTTGAAATAGAATCGGTTGCTATTACAGAGTAAATAATAATTATAAACATAATGATTAGTTTGCAAGGTAAGTTCTAAAGCCCCTGTTTTACGTACATTTGCTTTACAAATTTCCAGGAACACTAAGGACTTGCCATAGGGCGCCTGGATGGCTCAACCTTTGGCTCAGGTCATGAACCCAGGGTTTCTGGGATTTGGCCCCATGTTGGGCTCCCTGCTCAGTAGGGAGTCTGCTTTTCACTCTCCCTCTGCCCTCCCCCTGCTTGTGCTTGCTTTCTCTCTCTTTCTCTCTCTCTCTGTCAAATAAAGTAATAAATTCTTTTTTTAAATTTTATTTATTTGACACAGAGAGAGCGATCACAAGTAGGCAGAGAGGCAGGCAGTGAGAGAGGCTCCCTGCTGAGCAGAGAGCCCGATGTGGGGCTCGATCCCAGGACTAAAGGCAGAGGCTTTAACCCACTGAGCCACTAAAGTAACCCAGGCGCCTCTAAAGTAATAAATTCTTAAAAAAAAAAAAAAAAAAAAAAGACAGGAAGACGAGGTTTTAGTTGCACTGCTCTAGATCCTGAATATCAGACAAATATATTGGGTTACTAATTCAGTAGACGTTGTTGTTGTCTGTAGTGAGGTGAGTAGCAGAGTGTTGTCTTTGTATTTATTGGATCTTTATTTTTAATTTTATGAGTAATTGATCCTTGCTGTAAAACAGTCTAAGAAAAACACATAAATCTCTTCCTAATCATCTCTCCTGCCATAATAGCTCCCCTTCCTCAGAGATAACCACTCCTACCACTTTGATATGTATCTTTCTAGAAATTTCTCTATGAATTGGTATGTATTATGCATTTATATGTACACAGTAAAATGCAGAGGTTGTTTTGGTTTTGCATTATTTAGATTGCAAAGGAGAAGAAACCCCAATCAAACCGGTTTAAGCCAAAATCATGGGGAAGAGAGAGACTTTGTTGGTTCCTATCTCTGAAAAGTCTATACTAGGCTGGTTTCAAAGAAGCTGGATGTAGGACTCAAACTCTGTATGTCACTAAGAAGAGACTTTGCTCCATCTCTCTGCTTTCCAATTCTATTTTCAAACTCCATTTTCAAATCCCACATGGTGGTCACTTGGCTAGAGCAAGCTCCATTCATGTCTCAGGGTTAAAAAAAAAAAAAAAAGAATTTCTTTCTCTGAAGTCCTCAAGAACTTATTGTACAGTATCCAATTAGATCTGTCAATTATATGCCCATCCTTGGCCCAATTACCACAGCTGAGAGATTGCTTGCTGACCAGTTAGGGCCTATCATTGCCCACATCTTGAGCTATGAATGGAGGTAAATCATATGGCTGAGATTGTGAAAACTGGGGTAGAATTTTGCCAGAAGACAAGTAAAGAAATATTGGACCATAAAACCAACAGATTTGAGTTACTATAAGTAGCTAGTGCAATGACATGGCATAAAAACCAAGTAAAGCATTTCAAGGATGAGAGACTAGCTAAGCAAATCAAACATATTGCATAGATATCGAAGAGAATAAAAATTCATATGAAATCATTGACTATTACTATGAGAAAGCCAATGGTGAAGACCTAATGTATACCACCATGACTACAGTTAATAAGTATAGTATAATATATGGATAATTATAGTATAATAGTATGTTATATATTTTAAACCTGCTAATAGAGTGTATCTTAAGTGTTTTCACACACAGAAAAAAACCCTCTTGCATGGTGAATATCCTATATGCTAATTAGCTTAATTGTGGTCATTATTTCACAATGTATATGGACATCAAAACATCACATAGTATGGGATGCCTGGCTCAGTTGGTTAAGCAGCTGCCTTCAGCTCAGGTCATGATCTCAGAGTCCTGGGATCGAGCCCCACATCAGGCTCCTTGCTCAGCAGGGAGCCTGCTTCACCCTCTGTCTCTGCCTGCCTCTCTGCCTGCTTGTGTTCTCTCCCTCTCTCTCTCTCTAATAAATAAAAATAAAATATTAAAAAAAAATCACATAGTATGCTTTAAATATATACAGTTTTTATTTATCAATCATGCCACAATAAAGCTGGGAGAGTTAAAAGGTGACTGCTGAGAATCAGAATGTTGTTTTGATGGTCTTATGTCCAGAAACCCAGTAATGCCAGAATCCTGCTGTATTGACCATTCCTCCTTTCTGTACTTATAATAGACAATAGCAGCATCAGAATAAACATACCATATTGTTAATAGGTACAAAGTTAAAGTGTGGGTTATGAAATACAACAATGGGTACTTAGAAGGCTATGAAATGTAACAATAGGTACTTAGGAGGTCCCCCCAAAATCTTGCCTTTCTTCAACTTGCTCTAAGGCGTAGGAAAGATGGGATGAGGGAGGGAAGAATGCAGGGTAATAAAAAAAGACAATCAGCATGCACCACTAGACCAATGCCCTATCTAGATCTGCTTACTACAGGGAGACAGGGAACAGGAAACACAAAAGAAAGCATGAGTCATGGATGATATTTTAACACACATTGATCTTGTCCATTAATAACCACGACCTAACCAGGAATAGAACCTGTAACGCAATGTAATATCTCCTCCTCTTTTGGGTGGGAAAGGTTGCAATAACTCTCCCTACTCGGAGACTTTTTTTTAAAAAAAGATTTTTTTCTTTTGAGAGAGAGAGAGAGGGTGTGTGTGAACAAGAGAGAGAGAAGGAGCAGGGGAAAGGACAGAGGGAGAAGCAGACTCCTCACTGAACAGGGCTCCATCTCAGGACCTTGAGATCATGACCTGAGCCAAAGGCAGATGCTTAACTGGCTCAGCCACCCAGGTGCCACTGCCACCCTCTATCCCCCCCCCCACACACACACACACTCAGAGACTTTAAAGGGAGCAATTTCAATTAAGAGAAAAATAGCAAATGTAGCTGTGTTTTCTAGAAGTCTCTTGGTAGATGTAATAAAGGAGGGAAGAGCTTAAAGGGTTATCAGGATTGAAGGTAAGGGTGGGGGGGGCCAGGCATGACCTGAGTTTACTCATATGCTAAAGTGAAAAGAAGAAATTCACAATTCAAGAGCCTGAATGATTGATAGAGCAAAATTCCAAAGAAGACATATAGGTAAGAACAAGATCATCAGGGGAGAAGCTAATCTAGCCATAGGGTGAAGGAACACTTCTTCCTCTGAGAAAAAAGGCAAGCAAAAAAAGATAGTAGGAAAGAAGAACATGGCATTACTAACAAGAATGAGGAAAGAGTTTTATTAAATGAATAATAGGGCAGGGAAGAGGGGATGGAGTAGACCTGGACACTGCCGCAGAAAGACCCAAGTTCCTATCTTTGCTAATTACGTGACTGTGTGACTTGAGCCACTGATTTATTTCTCTAAGTTTTAATTTTCTCTTCTGTAAAAGGGAGATAATAATATTGTACCAGTATTTACATAGTTTCAATTCTGAAGAACAGAAAATCCATATTCAAACTATGTTATTACACACTACAGAAATGTATGATTGCATGAATTTGAATGTTATGGGGGGAAGCATCAGGAATGTTATAAACACCCTTTGAAAAATGGTATCGATGTTCCAAATTCTATCCTTTTCTCCCATCTATTATTCTTAGGGTACGTATCAGGTTGACCCTCCCCTGGCTTCCCCCAAAGTGGTAAGCAGATACCAACATTGCCAGGTATCATATTTTTTCAAAGTATATAGAAAAATGTAGTCCCTGATCCCTATCCTCAAATGTAATCTATTCCAGGTAATAAAAGGCCCACATAACCGTATATAAAAATACCTAATAGTACAAATCATAGTGTGCCACTTTTTTGCTAGAGATAAAAATTCCAATAGCACTCAACTTTATCTGCAGTGTCAAAGTATTTCTTATTGACCCATATGTATAGCTACAAATGGTAACAATTAAAAGAAAACAACTTGGCTTGCCATTTCAAGAAACCCTTTAATTAAACAGGATCCAGTAATCTCAAATGAGAGAAGGGGGAAGTATTTGTTTCAAAGTAGAATCACTAATGAAATTAACAACTCATCTTCTTTAATTGAGAGGTGACTGATTTGGTGTGATGCTGGTTCTTCAGCAAGGTTCAATCTTCTGGCTAGCAGTGGGAAATACTTTTCAAATGTTATCTTGTGACATGGGGAGCGCCTCACTAATCACTTTGTCTTAAACAATTCAATAGGTTTCGTTTTGCATTTGGAATCCAAACCATAAGATCAACTGTAACACTAACTCTGTCTGAAGTTGTAGGTGTGGTAATATTATAACCTACTATGCCACGTTAAGTGTATTTACCATGTTAAAACTAAGCAAAATAGCCATCTGAAACAAAGAACTTGTATTTTATAGTTGATCTATGCCACTATTTGGTTAAATTAATAAATTCCAGTTTCCTATTCTATTCTCTCAACTCAGAAGGACCCAAAACTTCTAATTGTGTGATACAAGTTTTGTACTTTACGGTCCACGAAAGTGGCATAGCATTAACATCTACTGCTTTGAGGATGCTTTTGTCTTCCCAGCCAGTAGTACTTGAACATGTAGTATATGATCATTAAACCAACTTCAGGCAAAAAATATTTCAGCAGCAGTGACCAACTTTAGTGTTTCCAAAAGAACACTATGATAGTTTCCTTCCACACTTTCTTTCACAATTTCTACAATGTATACCATGGGGTGATTTTTATACCTCAAATACACTAAATGACACTTGCGTACTGGTGAAGTTACTTCCGTCTGATTTTCATGCTGAGTCAATAAGTGTGGGACAGAAAACCTTCATGGTAAAAGTAGGAGCATTTACTACTCTCTTCCTGTGATAGTCTTAAACTGGGGACTCTTGCAAAATGTGTCTTCCTAAGTCAATTAGAAAAGTTTTATCTATAAATCAGCTCACAATTTAAAAAGGGCATCTTTAGCAAATGAGAGCAGGCCCTGTTTACCACCATACTCCCTGAGTCTAACACGTTGTTGGCACGTATAGGGGCTCGATAAATATTTTTTGAATGAATGCATGAATGAACGAGTGTATGAGTGAGTGATATCAGTCTGTATGGAATCTCTTTGGCTTGGGTCCATAAGTCATCACTTCCCACATCTATACATAATAGAATAAATAACAACACTTTGAGATAACACAAAGCACTTGTGTAACATACCACCTGACCCTAACTCTATGTAACTCAAACGGTGTCAGATTTTAACAAAACATGTTTTTTCTTAAGAAATCCATAGCATAGACTATAGCTTTTAATAGAAATAAGTATGCCATTTCTTAAGCATTTACTTTATCAAAAGCACTTTCTTTTGCACTGTCCCCCACTGTCATCATTCCTATTATTTTCCTACTGCCCACATATAAAAAAGCTGATTATATGAATCATTATGTAACAAACTATTAAAAGAGACAAAATCATGGTTAGCTTCAGTGCGGGGGGAGAAGATAGATCAATGGACTGAAATCTAATATTTAAAAAAATAAAATGGTATTTATTTTCTCTAGCTCAAAGATATAATACAAAAACAAAATTGTTACAATAGAATTAGAGTAAATAATTTTGGTTTGCTTGGGTTTTATAATCTACTAACTTTTTACATTCATCTGGCCAGTTAGTGACCACCGTTTCCTCATTAATTTGGGGAAACCCTAGGCTACAAATAGCAAAGCACAACTTCTATGCACTGCCTCCACTGTGGTAGACATCTTACCCAGCTACTAACCAGACATGGGATCACGGTGCTTGTCATTCTGTAGTTTTGCATATTATCCTAAAGAAAAAATGTCTAGTAGAGGAAAAATTGCATAAATCCCCAAACATAGAATAGGATATATAATTTGAAAATCTTTGAAAAGAAAACTTTGACAATTTTAAAGCTCAGTGCTAATTTAATCTACTTATCAATCAATGGTCTGTCATCTTGAAAAATTACTTTGAATTCTGTGGAGAACAAGAAAGGGATTAACTATTTAGTAGCTCTTCCCAATTCAAAAGACAGAAAGAAAGAAAGAAAGAAAGAAAGAAAGAAAGAAAGAAAGAAAGAAAGAAAGAAAGAAAGAATAAAAAGAAAACTTCCAAGTGTGAAAAAGCATTCCTTAGATTGCAATACAAAACCAAATGTGTTTCTAGCTGAAGAACTAAGATAATTTCATTATTTTCTCTGAATCACTGAATTGTGATAAGAGATGTTTGAATGAATACTGAAAATTTCAGTAAACACGTTATTGCCACTGGCTAATGATGACAGATACTCATCAGGGAGTGATTTGGTAAGAAAATAAGAATGTAATAGTGCACTGACAAGAAAAGCAAAGTCAATTTCTTCTGTATGATCTTTGTTTTGTAAAATTGCCATGAAATTTCCATGCAGGAGCCCTGGAGTAATCACAGCTATTTCTCACAGACCTACAGGCTAAGTGTAGAGTTGGCTTTCAATTTTCATACTGATGGATGAGAGACTCACAGTGTGAATGATAGGGAGAAAAGCAGTCAACTGCATATACTCATAATTTTAAAGCCCCTTTTGACATTAAAAAATAATGCTTCAGGTTTCCACTATACTGTAGGTATGTAGCGAAATTACTTTGTGTCTTTTATTTTTAAAGCCTGTGTTGTATTAGCATTTTATCTTTTTTAAAATTATGTTCTAATACCACCTGCATTTTTTAAAAATCTGTCAACTTACAGTAGACATTTGTCATACTTTGTGATCTCTTCACTCATCGGGGCACTCTCTGTTTGGAAAACTGCCTATATTATGAGTCTCACTTTGCCAATATAGAGGTCAGAAGCTCACTTTCCTTGGCAATGCTTGGAGTTAGGAGCAGATATGTGACCCAGGCTCAGCCAATCAAACACATCTGCACAAGGCTTTAATTGGAAGAGAGTAACATGAGCAGGGATGTCTAGCCTAGTGAGGATAGCAGAGACTGGTAGAGGGCATACATATAGCAGTAAGTGAGGTGGGTAGAGGGGATACCTATGGCAGCAGGCGTAGTGGGGATATGCCATGTCTAAACTTGGCAGCAGGAACTCTGGTGTTTTCACCCAGCAGCAGCAGGAGGGTCTTCAACTGAAGAAGCCTGGATATAGTTGGAAGCATAGCCTCTATGTACAAGTCTATGGTCCTTGCAAAAATTCCGTGATCGCATACATATATAATGTATGATGGCCACAGAACAAATGCTAGGAGAGGAGGAATGAAAGTATACACTTGTGGACGTGGGGCACTGGGCAAAATGAGTGAAAGGGAATGGGAGATGCAGATTTCCCTTTATGAAATGAATAATCAAAAAAAAGAAATGAATAATCATGGGGATAAAAGATACAGCATAGGGAATATAGTTAATTATGTTGTAATAGCATAGTATGTATACAGATGGTGGCTACACTTGTGGTGAGCATAGCATAAGGTATAAAGACATTGGGTCACTGTGTTGTACATTTGAAACTAATGTAACATTGTGTGTCAACTATACTTGAATTTTAAAAAATTTTAAGTGCAGACTTGTAATGTTCTCATTCTATATGTGAAATGCATAATATTATGTATATTAAAGATATATAACATAAAACTTCAATCACCAAAATAATACAAAAGAGATTATAGTAATTTAGTCAAAAATGTGGGTAAAGTAAAATAAAAACTCAATCCAAAACCCAACCATGTCAATAGTGATATTGAAGGTAAACAGTCTAAGGGCACCCATTAAAAGACAAAAATGATTTGTCTTTTAAAAACACAAAACACAAAACTATTTTCTGCCTGCAAGAAACCAATGTTAAATGTAAATGGCATGTTCAAGGTTATGATATTTATTTTTATGTATTAAATATAAAAGGATGGACAAAGAGCATGCTAACACAGTCAAAAGAAAAGCTAGAGTGGCTACACTAATACAGACAAGATTCTAGAGAAAACAATATAGTTCTTTTCATAATGAATAAGAGTCTACGAAGATCACATAATCCTAAAATTTTGGCAGCTAAAAACAGAGCTTGGAAATACACGATAGACATTCAGGAAAAACAGACAAAACCACAACTATAGTCAAAGATTTAATATCCCTCTGTTAGTAACTGATAGATCTCATAAACAGAAAATAGTGTATCATAAGCATATTAAAGATTTGAATAACACTATCAACAACATTAACCTAATTGATACTTGAAGAACATTTTCAACCAACAATAGCAGAAAATACATTCCCTTCAAATATATAATAATCCAATAAACCAAGTTAAGTCATATCTTGGGCTTCAAAACTAGTGTTAATACATTTACAATGACTCATGACGTCCAAAGTATATTCTCTGACCACATGGAATCAAATTGAGTCAATACTAAAGAGTCCCCAAATATTTTAAAATAAATAGCACACTTCTAAATAAACCAGAGTTCAAAAATGGAATAACAAGAGAGATTAGAAAGTATTTTGAACTGAATAAAAATGTTAACACAGCCAAATAAAATTTGTGAGATCCCACTGAAACAACTCAGGAGAGATTCAAACCATTAAACACTCAAAAACAAACAGAATTAGATCTCAAATCAATGATCTCAACTTCGGACTTCAGAAACGAAAAGAAAAAGCAAATGAAACTAAGTAGAAGGAAGGAAATAATAAAAGTCAGAGTGAAAATCAGTTAAATGAAAAACAGTAATAATCAATGAAACTAAAGCTGGTTCTTTAAGAAGAGTCACAAAAGTGATAATTTTCTTACTAGACTGACCAAGGGAGAAAAACAGTAGATACAAATTACCAGTATTAAGAATGAGAGAGGTGACATTACTGTACATTCCACAAATATTAAGAGAGTAATAAGAGAATATTATAAACATTTCATGCCAAAAATTTTGTGAAATGGACATATTCCTTAAAATAGATGAACTACACAAAAAGAAATAGATAATCTGAATAGCCTTAGATCCACTAAGAAACACGCACATGTAATTTAAAACTTTTCCATGAGGAAAATTCCTGGTCCAATTGGCTTCACTGGTGAAGTTTACAAAACATTTAAAGGAGAGAGAATATAATTCCACATCAGCTCTTTTAGAAAATTGAAGAGGAGGGAATATGTTAGCATAATCCTAATTCTAAAACCAAAGTCACTACAAGAAAACTACAAAACCTTTATGTACATAGATGCACAATTTCTACACAAAGCTTAGTTAATGAAATCCAACAATACGTTGAAAGACTAATAATACATCAGGACAAGTGGGTAGTCCTAGCAATGCAAAGTTGGTTTCCCATTCAAAAATCAATCAATGTAATTCACTATATTAAAAACCTACTTTAAAAAGCCGTATGGTCATCTCAACAGTTGCAGAAAAACATTGGAAAAATACAACATCCTTTTCTGAATAAAGAAAGAAATTCTGAGCAAGGTAGGAATAAAAAAACAACTTAGAGACTGGTGGAAAATACTTGCAAATTTTATATCTGATAGAAGGCTCATATTTAGAATAAATAAAATACTCTTGAAATTCAATTATAAAGCAAAAGACTTGATTAAAAGATGGGTGTAATAATCAGAAAAACACTTAATCACAAACACTGGATAGTAAATATGCATTTGAAACAATGCTAACCATTCATTAGTCATCAAGGAGATATAAATTAAAACCCATGATAAGTTAATTCTATGTACCTATTAGCGTGACTATTTTACACATCTAATAGAATGGCTATGCTAAAAATAAATGTACTGACTATATCAAGTGGTGGCAAGAACGTGGTGGGACTGGAACTTTCATCTGTCAGAATGTAAAATGATACAACCAGGCTGTTGAAAATAGCCTGGCACTTTCTTGAAAAAGTTAAAAAATATATACCTATCCAATCATCCCACTCCCAGGTATTTTTCTATGGAGATAAAAATATACGTCCATACAATGTTTTGTTAATGTTCATAGAAGTTTTAGTTGTAATGGACAAAGAATGAAAAAAACCCAAATGTCCATCAACAGATAAACAGGCTATGGTACATGCGTACATGGAAAACTAATCAGCAATACAAAGTAATGAGCTATTGGTGTACTGCAATATAGAGGAATCTCAAAAGAATTGCACTGAATTAAACAAACATGACAAAAACAGTACATACTGTAGAATAAATAAATAAATAAATTTATTTATTTATATAGTTATATAAGTTACATAAAACTTACATAACTATATACTTTTATAACTATAAAGTTATATAAAACTTATATATGAAGTTATATAAAGTTATATTTAATGCAAACTAATCTCTCATAAAAGAAAGCAGATCTTGGTTATCTTGGGATGGCATTAGGGGAAGGGGACAGAAGGAAGAAATTTCAAAAGGTCTCAAAGAAGTGTTTGAGGCAGATGGTTATGTTCGTTGTCTTGATTGTGGTGATGGGTTCTCCGTTGTCTACATTTATCAAGACTTACCAAACTGTATACTTTATATATATGCAGTGTACTGAATGCTACCTATACCTCGATAAAGCCTGTCTTTAAAAGCTTAAATACAGGGGTGCCTGGGTGGCTCAGTGGGTTGAGCCTCAGCCATTGTCTCAAGTCATGATCTCAGGGTCCTGGGATCGAGCCCCACATCGGGCTCTCTGCTCAGCGGGAGCCTGCTTCCCCCTCTCTCTCTGCCTGCCTCTCTGTCTACTTGTGATCTCTCCCCTTTCTGTCAAATAAATAAATAAAATCTTAAAAAAATAAAAGCTTAAATACATATTGTGTCAGAGAGACATAAAATATTTTTTTCTATTTTCTATGCTGACTTTATTACTATTTAAGCATGTAAAATCTCTTGTCCATGAGGATGGCAAGGTTGGGGGCCAGATAGAAAGAGGTTTCAGTAGGGCATCATGAAGTTGCCATATCAGCTATATTCTGCCCAGCTCTGTATTCCTCAGATATGAGGAAAATGGAAAGCACCAGTTTTGTAAAAACCACTGATCTTTGAATTTTTTTAATTTTATTTTTTGGTTTCAAGCAGTTCAACCAAAATCTTGACTGATTCAGAAGTGGTACCTGAATAGTAATGCTAAGCCATTAAAAAATAAAAAATGGAATTGTTTATTATTATAATATCTATAAGAGTTAGGTGTCCTAAGAAATAAGAAGTACATATTTTAAATGTAGAATTTCTTCTAGAAAATATATATATTGCCTATATGTGTATATATATACTAAGAGCATAAACTATGAATCATGTGATATAAGCAGGATAGGGCCTATGAGACTTCTGTGAGTAGGCAGAAGAATCAGATATTCCTAAATTGAACCCAGTGATGTGATTTACATAAGCTGTAAATTGCACTCATGTATGAGTACAAGCAAGGCTAAACCTGTTCCACCAGTCGCTAATAAGAAGCCAGTCAGCATCAAAACTAGAAGCTCTGGTCGTGAAACCAAGCAGTGACAGTTATGCTGAAATTTGATTGAGATGACAATAATTTCCTCATCAAGTAAGCATCTTTCAACTATTAAACTATTAGAACTAAGTACACAGGATTGAATCGCGTGGGTCTACTTTTATGCGTTTCTTTTCTTTTTTTTAAAGACTTTTTAAAAAGATTTTATTTATTTATTTGACAGAGAGAGACACAGCAAGAGAGGGAACACAACCAGGGGGAGTGGGAGAGAGAGAAGCAGGCTTCCTGCGGAGCAGGGAGCCAGATGTGGGACTCCATCCGAGGACTCTGGGATCATGACCTGAGCAGAAGGCAGACGCTCAATGACAGAGCCACCCAGGCGACCCCATGCATTTTTTTTTTTCAATAAATATATTGGAAAACTTTTTGGAGTTTTGAAAAAACTCTCAGATCAACTGCACAGCCTAGAAATACCAAAAAATTTTGAGGGGCTTCTGGGTGGCTCAGTAGATTAAGTGTCTACCCAGGGTCCTGGAATCAAGCCCTGCATTGGGCTCCCTGCTCAGCAGAGAGTCTGCTTTCCCTCTGCCTCTCCGCCTGGCCTTGTACTTTCTCTCTTGCTCACTCTCTCTCTAAAATAAAACAAAAAACAAAACAAAACAAAAAACTTAAAAAAAATACTAAAAAATTTTGAGAAAAATTAGGTATGTCAAGAATATATAAACTATATGTAGACATCAGTCTATTTTATTGTTTACTACCATACAATATACACGGATCTATTATAAAAAGTTAAAATTGATCAAAACTTACGCACGCACAAATCCTGCATGATGCCATTGGCATATAAGCCAATATAAGCTTAAGATAAAGAAATATAGGGGCGCCTGGGTGGCTCAGTCGTTAAGCGTCTGCCTTCGGCCCGGGTCAGATCCCAGCATCCTGGGATCGAGCCCCGCATCGGGCTCCCTGCTCCGCGGGAAGCCTGCTTCTCCCGCTACCATTCCCTCTGCTTGTGTCCCCTCTCTCGCTGTGTTTCTCGCTGTCAAATAAATAAAAAAAAAATCTTTAAAAAAAAAAAAAAAGAAATATAAGCATATAAGCAAAGATAAAGATGCAGTATTAAATCTAACTGCATAAAATTAATTATAGGACATGCTGGACTGCTGTAGTAATTTCGTAACCACCTCCTGTTGCTCGTGCCGGGAACTCAAGCTTTGTGAGAATCCACTTAAAATGCCCTGTGGTGCTAATCGCCTCCACGTGAGCAGCAAGTGGCCTATCACAGTAAAGGTATCCTCTCCCTGTTCTTGCTCTTAGTATGGTTTTGGGGGAGTCAATGTCATACTTGGATTTTCACCTGCATGTAGGGCTGGCGTCCCTGAGCTCTGTACTGTTCAAGGGTCGAGTGCCTGGCAATGTTGAAGAGAATCAGAATTCATCATATTAACATTTGTATGTTATGAAATGTGAGTCTATTTGAAATGGCCTTGTATTTTATTTTTTAGTTCTACTTAAATCATTCAGTGATTGAATTTGAATTTTGGTTTTAAAGTAAGATCTTATTAAGTATATATATTGAAATAGTTAAGAGAACTTAAGAATCACATTATTTAGAAGATTAACTCAATATCTTCATAAGAACCAATTTTATACTTGAAAAAATTTTAAGTCATATAATCAGAGGTCTTAAGAAGGAAATTGAATGCTTTTTTTGAAATTGAATATATTTACAAATATGTTTTAAAAATATTTAAACATATTAAATGGGACCTACCAAACATATTTCAGAAACTACTAAAATTTACTAAACTTTATTTTTTTAAGATTTATTTGTTTATTTTAGAGAGAGACATGGGGAGAAAGGGGCAGAGGGAGAAGGAGAGAGAGTCTCAAGCAGACTGCGATGAGCTCAGAGCCCTATGCAGGACTTGATCTCAGGACCCTGCAATCACAACCTGAGCTAAAACTAAGAGTCTGACACTCCACCAACTGAGCCACCTATATGCCCCCAAGATTTACTGAACTTCAAAATAGAATAGTTTTGTATGTTCAACTTAAAACTTCAAAGAAGTGCCTTGATAAATTATTTCAGATTTTAATGTCAAAGGAAATCCTTGGATAGTCTCTTTTGCACTGAGTGTTCTTATTTTAAAAGATTATTTATTTATTTGTTTATTCATTCATTTATTTATTTAAGAGAGAGAGAGAGAGTGGAAACATGAGCGGAGGTAGGGGCAGAGAAAGAGGGAGAAGCAGACTTCTACTGAGCAGGGAGCCTGACTCAAGGCTGGTTCTGGGCCCTGGGATCATGACCCAAGTCGAACACTTAACCAACTGAGCCATCCAAGTACCCCAGACAGACTGTTCTTAAGGGCATGAAAATCTCACATTTAATAAGACTTCCCTGATTTCATTATGAACTTTGTCCCACTTTCCTATTGTCTCTTAAATTCTTACATTTTTAGCTACAAATTATCTTGTCAGAGAATTTTCAAGAATGTAATTCTCAGGGTTGCAGAGAACTATATATGTATACCTGTGTGTTTCTTCTATTCGACTCTGAGTTTCGTGAAAGTGGAAATTGGTTTTCTTGTCCTCTATGCACTTGGCAGCAAGGTTGGCACAAAGTAGTTTCTCCATAGGCCCTCAATAGGAGCTCAGTAATCACTGATGAACCAATTCACTTGTTATTTTTTTTTTTTTTTAAGATTTTACTTATTTGACAGAGAGAAACACAGCGAGAGAGGGAACCCAAGCAGAGGGAATGGCAGCGGGAGAAGCAGGCTTTCCGCCGAGGGGAGAGCCCGATGCAGGGCTCCATCCCAGAACCCTGGGATCATGACCCCAGCCGAAGGCAGACGCTTAACGACTGAGCCACCCAGGTGTCTTTCACCTGTTATTCTTAAGTAGAGCTCTTCCCTAAACCTTGTAAGCAACTAACTAATCCCAGTATGAAGACCCTTGACTCTTGTGAACATACCTCTGGAGGCCTTGACGGCTTAGTATCTGACCCCCCTCTGACGTTTGAAATATTTGCTAGTCTTGGTGAAGGCCTCTACAGTAACCAAAAAGGCAGAGATTTGTTCTCCATAATCTCTGACAGCTACCCAGTGGGTTTATGGTGTGAATTAAGCCAGAATTTCACAGACTTGGGAAAACATGCTATGTTTGTAAAAGGTAACCTTAGAATCCTTAATCAACCATTGTTCACCTTTTGTCTATCATATGCCAATTCCCCCACCGGGTCATAGGCTCACAGCAGTGACAAGGAGAGATACAGCCACTTCCCTTACTGAGCTTAACTTCTAGGTTTGAAATGAATTTCTAGTCTTAAAAAATAAAATAATTTCAGGTTTTGGTATGTGTTCTGCAGAAAGCAAATATAAGGATAGCTGAGATAAATAAGAATGTCAGTCAGTAGCCATGGGGTAGCATTGGGAGGCTTCATGTTTCCTTTCATAGGGAACGTAAATGGCCAGGATAATATTTTAAACTAAAACTAAAAATTAAAAAAAGCTAGGCAACCACAGGAGATGGAAGACCATTCGTGGCACAGGAAACAGCATCATCAGGAGACATGGGGTTGGGCAGAGTTTGTCATGTTCAAATAAGTAAAAGCAGATCATGTGACCAGAACACAGGGCAGTGCGGTGCTGGGGGGTGGGGGAGGGGGGAGGTTAATGGAGAATGAGATGATTTTAGAGAAACAGAAGGGAGGGATCTATGAAATCTTCTAGAAGGAATGTCTTCCACTGATAAACTTTCAGTAATTTTTTTTGATCCTCCTCGATATTTTCTTCTCTTCCCTTGATCTTTTGAACTCTAGAATATGATGCCAAATCATTCATTTACTCTTTGATATTCTTGCAAGGCAGTCTGCTTGTTAGCACTCTGTGATTGTATAGCAATTAAAATTATTCATTTTTCGTAGTTCAAAATAATTTTTATTTTTTAAGATATAAAATCTTAAAATCTTATTCATTTGAGAAAGAGAGAGCTAGAGCCAAACAGGGGGATGGGTAAACCAAGAGGGAGAAGCAGACTCCCCACTGAGCAGGGAGACCCAACGTGGGGCTCAACTCCAAGACCCTGGAATCATGAACTGAGCCAAAGGCAGACGCTTAACTGAACCTGAGTCCCCCTGGGTCCCTAATTTTTATTTTTACTGTTAATTTTTACTGTTAATTCTCCTATCACCAATTTCTTTGGGGCTTTTAAATGCCTGCTTCTAACATAATTCTTCTAATGATGTTCCACCCATATGTATTTTGCCTAGGTATTCTTACATTTCCTCTTTGGTCCCACAACTTCCTTAAGGCATATATTTTTGCTTCCTTATGAACAGATCACCATTTTCACCACGTACCTCTCAAGCACAACTATAGCCTTCTATGTCATTACAGTGAAATATTTTTCAAGAGTACTTTAGAATTTTTTTTAAGTTGAACTCTGTTTTTTTGTTTTTGCCTCTGAATTTCCTCGTTAATCTTTTCTTGTTTTGTTGCTCAAAGACACATAGACTTGAGTGGACCTTGGGGATTCTTCAGTCTTCCAACTTCATTTTACCAATAAGCTCCCTTTATTATTCATTATGCAGTATTTAACAATCTCGTATGTGAATTTCTTTTCATTTAAAATGGCCTAATTTTTCATGATCCTTTACAATTGCTGTTATAAATGTCAATGTAGGCTCTCTTAGCCAAACTTGAAAATAGAAATTTGAAACACAAGTGTACACGTGCATGACTGAGGACTAATCATCCCTAAACACCCAGGTAAACAGATTTGTCTGCTGCCGGTCTTTTATACCAAATTTGCATTTCATATCCATAAAGTAATAAAAATGCTATTGCTAATACTAACCATTTGACTGGAAGTAAGCAATGGGACAAATAAGTCAAAAGACACGTAATTAAATTAGGTCCTGTTTTGAACTCGGTCGTCCTCTGCAGAGCTGTCCAGGAGAGGAGTGAAAGGAGAGCAGTCAGGCTCCCCCGGTTCCCAGCTGGAGTCCTCCAGCCAATCTGCTCAAGGCTGGGAGGAAATCTGCACACATCTTCCTCTCAATCTCCTTCATTTGCCAAGGCTGTCCTTTCTTGTGTAAGCGGTTGGCTGACCCAATAATGCTTTGCAGTTTAAACATGTTTAAACATTTCCTTGGTCTCCAGTTGTCTAATCTGTTACTGAGAAGAAATGCCTTAGTAGAATTTCAGAGAAATGACGTTCCCTAGTTATTGAGAGGGAAAATGCCGATCTGCACGTTGCCATGGAGTTTGTGTCTGCTTACAGTTATAGTCCTTCAATGGCAGGTAAAGAACAGTCTAATTATCTGCAGAACTCAACACTTCATCTTGGCAAGGTAGTTCATTAGACTTTGAAATACCTCTATATATCAGTTGTTTTCTTACTCTACCGCAGGCTCTAAATATATCTGCCTTAAATGATATTACTATTTACAAGAGCAGAATCCTATTATTCTAAAGCTGCAGAGATTTTATGACGAAAACCACAAATTTCTTTTTTAAGTGTCTTAGGAAAGAGTAAGATTCCATTCATGAGAAACTCTTCATAAGAAGAAAATGTTCCTATATTTTTAAGTGTTCTATTGGTAATACAATCTATTTGATAAGAAAAGGGCATCACTGATCATCTCTGCAGCTGCTCTTCCTAAGGACAAGAATATAATGCCAGATGTTTTTATTTCCTGTTATCTCACACACTGCTGCTTTCACATGTGGAATTTCTATTGACTAGAAAGGTGGTACAGAACCCAGAATAAATAGGTACATAAAGAGAAAATAAGGATAGTTACTGCAGACGTGGGGAAAATGTATTAAATATACTCATATACATTGCAGCCGTATCTTTCACCTTCAGTCTTTAGCTTTAGGATACATCAAGGAGGAAAGTGCATGTTGACTAATAAATCGTAAACTAATTGTTGCTATTTAAAAACAATACATCTATAGATTAATAAATAGATAAAACTCTTTAAAATGAGAAATAGGAATAGCCCTCTTCCCTTCTTCCTCACTCCTCCCAGTTCTATCAGGACCATCCCCAAGGAGGAGCCATGATTTTTCTGCTTTTAGTTATTTGGGTGGTTATCATCAAGTTTGTATTTATTTACCTTGCAGCTAGAGGAACATAGGGACAGAATCCTCCAGGCACATAGGTCTCTGCCAACCCCTGGGAGTGGCCCCAGTGTGGATCCAGGTTATATGGGGCCTCAAATTTATACATTAGGGAGGATACACCTTTAAGAAAAAGAAACACACAGTTACAAAATTGCTAGTGCTCCTCCCTGGAAGGAGTCCTTGCAAGTCAAAATTCCCAAAGCTTAAACTTTACTTCTTTTAGGGTCAATTACTCTGGATTGCCATTTTTAGATTTACCAACAACATTAGATAGTATCTATTGATTGCCCACTCAGAAACATACCTATGCTACCTATAAATTTCTCTTTTTCTCATTTACCTTCTGGTTTTGGTTGTGCTGTCGTGTTCTTATATCAATAATCAAGGCTTATGACAGTTCCCAAAATTATGTTTCTTATTCTTTTTTTTAATTAACGTATAATGTATTATTTGCCCCAGGGTACATGTCTGTGAATCCTCAGGCTTACACATTTCACAGCACTTACCATAGCACATACCCTCTACGTTTCTTATTCTTTATAGATTTTTCCAAAATAGGTTCTTTCCAAAACCTAATAAATGGCAAATACAGGGATGCCTGGGTGGCTCATTTGGTTAAGCCACTGCCTTTGGCTCAGGTCATGATCTTAGGATCCTGGGATCGAGTCCCATATAGGGCTCCTTGCTCAGCGGGGAGCCTGCTTCTCCCTCGCCTGCTCTGCCTGCTCTGCCTGCTGCTCCCCCTGCTTGTACTCTGTCTCTCTCTCTCTGACAAATAAATAAATAAATAAAATCTTAAAAAAAAAAAAGCAAATACAATATTACTATATAAATTATATTTTCTATTCAATCAGATAAGGTAGTTGAATGCCTAAAGAAATATGTGTAATGTTGTATCATTAAATTTTCCTACTGTGAGGGGAATCTTCTAAGCATCTTATACTTATGATACTCTTAATTTCTCTCTAGATTTTTTTAAAAAAACCCTTTTCTGGATAAGACTTTACTGGCCCTGTTTCTTGAATCTTTGCTTTCACTTTTTGTATTTCTTTTATACCTCCCTGGGTTAATCCTTCACGTAATTTTTTATGCAGTTTTGTAGGAGGTGGAGGTTACAAATGCCCTTCAAAATCGAATGACTTCACAGACAATTGCTAGTTTCAGAAAGTGTTCTTTAAATTTCAAAGACGTGTTTAATTTAGTTATCCTTTTTGAATTTTACCATAATAGCATGTCGTTAAGACAAGTTTCAAGGAAAATCATAGGAATGAAGGAAAGCGTGGTAGGCATAGTGAGGTAATGTTTAATTAATCCTAAAGTAAATAAGACCATTCTGAAATGGAGTCACCCTTTGTAGTTGCTAAAAGGCATGCATTTATATGGATAAAAGCGAAGAGGAAAGAGTAGACATTACACTAATCAACCAAGAGTTACAATTTCCTAAAAATCTAAACATTTTTCCTAAAAGGTTTTTCTTCCTTTTTTGTTTTCTCAGTATTCAGGTTAAGAACAGCCATGCCTTGTGAACAATCAACAAATGCTCTGAATTCATATCTCGGAATGACTTCAGCCATGGAATAAACACCCCTTCAACAATTCAATGCACTAAAAGTAAATCACCCTTTCTTATTGAGATTTTTCTGAAATAAATTGCTTATACTCTGCAAACTGAGGAAAATAAACCATTCTTGGACATTTTAATACTCTTCAAACTACTACATTTACAATATCTAATAAGATATTATATTTTTATTCTGGCAATTTCCTTAATATTTTCAACCACTACTGCTGGTGAAAGATGAGAATACCATTTTATGTAACTTTTTATATATGTGTGCAAGAAAATGTGTTCATGACTCATTATTCTATGGGCACCCAATGATTCCAACCTTCCCCTCATGAGAGAGAATAGGTTTGGGTAAACACAAGGTGACCTGCTCAAGGTGATTGTTTTTTGTGTGTACTTATTGTAAGTCTGAATTGCTGTCCCATGAAGAACAGTGCTTTTGCAGTAGTCATGAGTAGGTTGAAGCAAGATTTAAGAACTGCTTTGGCACTCCCTGGGCTTTATGTTCATTTCCTATCCCTGAATTTCCCAACACCTCACCCTTTACCATTGTACCCGTTGCATCCATTACTATTGCTTTTTAAATCTATTCCATCAGTTTAGGACGTAGCCCTGTGCTACGTCATATGAAGGAAACCCAGAGAATAATAATAGAAATGCCCAAGCAGTTTACACCGAAGTGGAATTAGAGAACACTGATGCCAAATGGTGTGGTGTGGACTGACAATAACACAAGTCTTTGGAGAAATCAATGGTCATTCTTGGTTGTAATTGTATACAATTTAGGGTTCTTTGATTGCTAGCAAACAGGAACTGACTCTATAAAGGAAGAAGAAGAAAAGTTTATTGGAAGGAGATCATGACATCCTTACGAAATCTAGAGGAATACTAAAGAGCTGCCCAGGGAAATGACATCATCCAAAGGCTGAGCTGCCTGAGCAGCTTGGTTGTGCTGTGAGAATGTTACCCAGGAATAAGCATACTCCATCTGGTTTTCCATGTTGTGTCACATCAAAATCTCAGGAGAGAAAATGTGACTGTTTGGATTTAAGTCAAGTAACAACTCCTTGAGCTGGTAGACTAGGGCACCTTGATTTACAATTCACAACAAGTATATATGGACAACTGTGTTTGCCCATGATGGAATAATACAATCGCCCACTGTTTGAAAGCAACAGACTGTGAATCACCTCTCTGTTCCTCATTACACCTCTATTCTTAATTTGGAATCACAAAATGACAATCCAAAGACTCCAAATCTAAACAGTTTCCCCACAATATTCACAGAGGTAAATTGAACGATTCCTTTTACTATTCCAGATTAGTAAATGACCTAAAGCAACAGGTTTTGAGTTGGAATTCTGGCTTAGGTGTTTGATTTTGGATAAATTACTTCCTATAACCCCTCAGTTTTCTACCTTGCAGCATTATTGTGGGGATTGCGGCCAATTCATTTAAGAACGTATCACAACAGATGCGCAAGATAAATGAAGGAATTTGTGTTATTACTGAAGAAGCAAATGCATCTAGAATAGGCATAGCCAATGAGGTAGATAAAACTACTTCTCTGTTAAATAAAATCCCTCAGACTTCTGTCCATACTTCCTAAAAATTACTAATCCAATGCATCCCCTTCAAATTATTATTGAATGAGAGAAAATATAAGCTATTTTAAAGAGAAAGAAAAAAAAAGAAGACAAGAATTAGAGTTTTTCTGAAATGGTTCCTGGGAAGAAAATTTCACATAACCTAGTCTTGTGTTTTGAGACATGTTCACCCACCTGTTTCTGTTTTGCTTTTGTATTTTAAGGTGACCCATGATTTGGGGTCAAGTTTACAGCAGTAAAACATGTCACCTGCTAATGGGAATTAGACTATTTGTGACTTTGATCAGTACTCCGTTACCGTATTTAATGTTATATTCTAAGTATCTTATTGGTCATCTGTACATTGTTATGTTTGAGCACTTAGAGTCCTGAAATCTAAGAATAGGCAAAGAAAGGCACTTTGGCCCGGTGGTGGTAATTACTACTGACTGACTTTTATCACAAGGAACTACGTTTCCTGCTGTAATATAAAGGCGGGGAGACATAGAGTGTCTAGGGGAGGCTCACCAGGCTCTTGGTGCCGTCATGCCTGGTTATAATTGTGGATGGAAAATTGCAGTGACCACAACCTGACAAGCACAAGGAAATCAAAGGCACAGACTCTTTGGAGATGAAAGTCTGGGTCAGTGCAGCAGGCAAGCAACACAGGCCAGCCCTGACGCAGGCCTAGGGTAAGAGAATTCTCAAACTGGTGGTGGAGAAAGGAGATAAATCAAATCTACTATGGCCTTGGAATCAGATGCAGCAGCATTAGGGGGGACTTCAGTTTATTTCACTAGCTTCCTTACATTTGATCTTTACAGATTCCAGCTCGCCATCATATTAAAGGGGATTTTGTAACTGACTGGACTTAATGGAAGGGAAAAGGAGACACGAGCGGTAGACACAGAGAATGGGCTCCTCTGTGCCTCCTCTTATCCTCTTATTCTGGTTTTAGCTGTGGAGACTAGCTCCCATGAAATCCTCAACCCGATGCATTCAGTTGCAATCTGTGAGTACATTGCCTCAGGCCAACACTGGGCACCTCTTTCTTCCTGCTGGAGGGCTTCTATTATGCCCAGTCATTAGACATGACAGAACTCTCTCAGCATTCATGCTCCTGTAACTAAGAAGTTCAGAGGTGTTAATGCCCTGTGGCCTAGTCCTTGACCAATGGAGAAGGGAGATGATTGATAAATGCTTTCTCTTTTCTTTCCCTAGTGGATGATTCTGAGGTGCATTTCATGGGGTTTTCACATGTTCTTTGCAGGACTGAGCTCCTTGTCATCCAAAAGTGGTAGCCAACTCAGTGAGCATCCCTCTTTTGGCTTTCTCTTCTTCTTCCCCATTTTTACTCTCTCTGACTCTCAATTGCTGTTCCCTGGGATCACATTCCCAAATAAATTACTCTCAAATATGTTTCTTCCTCATTGCTACTTTTGGAAAAACCTGGAGTGAGATAAGAATATAATTTGTATTCTTTGAAACCCCATTTCAAATGAAATTTACTGTGATTCAAGGTATGCTTTATTTTTCTCACTTGCTTTTAAACAGATAAACTTATTTATTTCTCAAATGAATTAAATCTGAAATATTTTAAAGCAGATATCTGACATGTCATTTCATCTATAAACATATTAATATGTATCACTAATATATAAGGCTTTTGAAAAGTAGAACTAATAATCTCATTACCACATTTCTACAGTTAATAATATTTTCTTAACAATATCGAATGCCTAATATATGTTTAGTTTTCCCCACTTGTCTCCTAAGTGTCTTTTTACAGTTAGTTTACAGGAGTCAGAATTGTAACAATGTTACACATTATATTTGGTCTCTCTTAATCTGTAGCAATTCCTCCTTCCTTCCTTCCTTCTTTTCTTCCTTCTCTTTCTCTTTTTCTTTCTTTCCATTTACTCATTGAAGAAATTGGATCATTTGCCCTGTAGAATTTTCCACATTCTAGGTTTGGCTGATTGTTTCTTCAAGGTTCACTTTAAATACCAATCCTTTTTAAAAAATGTAAGCATCATTCCTAAAAAGTTTGCTCTGCAAAATGTGTGTTACTGATTACTCTGGGAATGGTTTCCTTCTCCGCTTCCTTGGTGCTGAATTTCTTATTTCCGACTTAGGAGTGCTTTGCATTCTCTAGTGAGCTGAGGCAAAGGAAAGCTGATTTCCTTTTCACTTGGAGGAAAAAGAGACTTCTTGTACCTGTGCTGAAGATGTGCTTCTGCACTGAGTTGTATTTAGTTATTCATATTACACCTCATTGCATAATGATATGAGGTGTCATACAAATATACATATAAATCAATGAATTAAAAATATTGTGTAAAGAATTAAGGGCAAAAGGAACACCAAGGTAGGAAAAATAGGTATAAAAGTTAAAGTATCGCTCTGAACAGAATGATGGGGACCAAGATACTTCACATAAAACACTACTTGTCATTCTCTATGACGGTAACATATCAATGGTAGTATTGTTTTTTTACTACTGTATGCCAGAGCTTGTAACAATGCCCGTCCATAGAAGGAGTCAAACACCAGTTGTTGACCAACTATTTAACTGTTTATGCCCAATCACACAGTCTCTATATGTGATTGGTGGAAGCTACAATATGAACATAAGTTCTATTATATCTACATTCTTGGTTTAGTCTTTCTGGGACTATGAAGACATCGAGAGTAGATAGCATGTAAGAATAAGTTCAGTAGGTTTCAAAGGTTTAGGTTCAAGGGTAAGACAGGGAGAAAGCTATTTCCAAAACCTGGCAATAACAATTACTGTTATCCTTCCATTAAAGAAAAAATTATATTTATATATAAATACATTTATATATATTATATTTATAACAGCATTGCAAGAATAAGGAGCAACTTCAAAATGAACTGGTGACTTGACATTTTACCTTAGTAACTGGGAAAAACACATCCTGTGATAAAGAACAACAGTCTTCAGATTATAGTCATAGAAGTAATTTGCAGCTGAAGTTCATAGGAGATATCAGAATACTTAAGACTGGAACTATATATTTCCCTGAATGATGCCTAGATCTTTAAATAGAAAATAAACAATTTAAAGATCATTTAAAGGTATTATAAAACAAAAGACAGACCATTTTCTAAAATTTAAAAAAAAGCCTGAACCGTCATGAAAATTTTCCTTAAAAATATTCAGACAAAAAAATTCAGACAAAATGGGATTTTAATGTTTAGATATAGCAAAATAAATCCACACTTTTGTTTATTAGAACCATTGAAGTTTCAGGAAGATTAAATAAAATTGGCATATCAGCAAATGAATCCCTTAAAATGTAAATTGCTATGTAAATATAAAATAAAACAATCAGCTCTTACTCTTAGGATTGTCAGGCACTGGAGGCAAGGAAAAAAGAAGCAAACAAATAAACCAACCATAGCATTTGTTTTTTTCCTGAGAGCTGCTGACAGGAACCCCCTGTCATGATAACAGTGTAATCAACTCTTCTGAAAGTCTCTTGTCCCTTTGCTCCAATACTTAGATCAGGATATTCTGGTGGCCAGAGGTTTTTATACTCATGCCCATACAAATATTTACCAACTGAACATTCAGTCAAGTTCAAATATCTTTTCCATCAGAGTAGACATACATGACAGATTGCAAAAATTAAGAAAATGAAACCATCTAAAATATAATGAAATGACTTCTGTAGTACACTGAGCCTTCTTGCCTAAGAATTAACCAAGCTCAAACCCAAGTATTTAGTAGGTTCAATTTATGAAGGAGCATTTCGAGTAGTAGGATAATAATCCTGAGTTCTTATGTTATAATATTGTTGGCCATATAGCTAAAGCAAAACAAGTTTAGTTGATTCGGTTCATTTCTTTAATTAACTCATTAATTCAACAAATTTGTCTTGCTCGCTGCTATACCCAAATACTAGGCTTAGTTCCAGGACGTGGAGGAAAGTGAAGCATATGCCTTTCCCTCAAGAGTCGACAGTTAAGTAGAGGAAACAGAAATAAATACAGAATTACAATTTACTCTGATATAAGCTGAGTTAGGAATAGATATGTAGGGGCAGCTTTACGTGAACAAATGGAGTATCAAAGTTGGCCTGAGGTTTTGCCTGGGGAGGTGGGGGCAAGAACAAAGAACACTTTATGGGGATAGTGATACCCTAGCTTATTTTTAATGGATAAGGGCAAAGTGAGAAAAGTATTCTAAGAAAAGGAAAACTGCATCATATATTGGAGGAAATCTAATAAAATCCATTTGGCTGGAGTGAGAGGTGATTATTGGGAATGATTGGAGTGGAGGATATAGTGGAAAGTGGAAAACAGATAGTATGAGAATCTTAAGGCAAGTTTAAACTCTATTTTGAGAGGCATTGATGGATTTTTTTTTTAAGATTTTATTTATTTGAGAGAAAGAGAGCACAAGCAGGGGAGAGGCAGAGGGAGAGGAAGAAGCAGACTCCCTGCTGAGCTGGAAGCCTGACATGGGGCTCGATCCCAGGACCTGAAGATCATGACCTGCTCCAAAGGCAGATGCCCAACCATGTGAACCACCCAGGTGCTCCGAGAGGCACTGATGGTTTTTAAAGTAAAGATGTGATATGATCAGATTTTAAAACTAAAACGATGACTCTGGAGCAGTATGGAGATTCAAAGTGAGTGACTGGGCAACTGGTTGGAAGCTATGGCAGTAAACAAGTTCTGAACATGAGGCACAGCATAATGAGGGAAACTAGTCATAAAAGGTGTTGGGGGAGAATTTGACGGGACCAGTAGCTGATGTTGTGTAAGAGGGTAAGGAAAAGAAGTCAAGGGTGGTGCTCAAGACTAGAACAAGTGGGTGAATGGTGGTGCCTTTCAGTGAGATAAGAAAAGATCTAAGGAGTGGAAGATTGGAGAGAAAATACAGAACTGAACCTTGTAATTGAGTTTGAGATGTGCTGTCCAATTATTGATGTTTAATAAGGAGGGCACATATTGCATGGAGCATTGGGTGTGGTGCATGAACAATTAATCTTTTCTAACTGAAAAAAATAAAATAAAAGTATTTGGGGGGAAAAAATAAGGAGTTGGATACACAGGAAACATCAACAATTGAGAAGAGGACAGGGAAAGAAAAGTCCATGAGAGACAGTGCAGAGAAATGTGGAGAACTGAGAAAGCATAGTGTCACACAGGACAACTTACCCACTACAGGAAAGTTTCAAGAGGAAGCATCCATAGAATCATCACAAGCAGAGAGAGGTCAAGTAAGAAAACAAGGTGTATCCATTGGCCTTCGTTGCCTCAGCATGGGCAATTTCAGTAGAAGCCACATTCTACTAGATGAAAGAGGGAATCATGGTGAGAAAGCAAAGAGGGGATGTCAGTCCTCTGTAAAGAAGTCTGGCTATGAAGTATAGTAGAGATCTTTAATATTAGCAGGGTGGAGATAGGAGAGGTAAGAAAAGGAATTTTGATTTTTGATTTTTGGTTTTCAAAGCGTGAAAATGTTGAGGGGAGAGAACCTACAAAACTTGATGATAAAGCCACTGCAGAGAAAATGATAGCAAGTCCCTAAGGATGGACAAAAGACCAGGCTTAAAGAAAGAAGGACATGAAAGAAGGCAAACTGAAGAAATTCCAGCTGAATTGGATAATCGTCTTAGTCAAGTGGATGGCTATGTTTGACCTGTCTGCTATGGTCAGGTAGACACGGTGCTGGAATTTGATGTCTTGTCAAGAAAGAAGAAACAGCAGCAGCTGTCACCACAATAAGAAACATACTGGATGGGTTATTGATCGTCTTAAAATATCTTGTAACAACTTCTGTCTAATAGTTCCAAAGAGCTATTAATAATCTTACTCATTAAAAAAAAAAACACTGTCTTTCTTACTTAATGAAAATGTATTCTCTGCTACAGCTGCTAGTATCTTATCAACATCTGTCCATGCCTTATGGAAGAGTTTGTTTTCCAAACAAAACTAGAATAACAAGCCTGACATTTAATATACTTAATATGCAGTCTGTCTCATGATGCATCAATGAATTTATTTTCAATAGGCAATCTGGATGAAAATCTTTGGGTTGTAAAAGGAAATTACAAGTGTAAATATATCTTAAATATGGTTCCATAAATAACAATGTCATGAATTTATTAATAGGGTTACGAGTTCATCTGACAGCCTTAGGACAGCGTCCTTTATTGGAAGTATGATTTTACCTTAATAATGAAAGGTATTTTGTAGATTTGATTATAAGTTTGAATTTTCTCTTGAATTATTTATATAAAAGTCATCTGCTACGATGATTGCACAGTGATGTGAATGCACTTAATGGCATTGAACTGTACGTTTAAAAATGGTTAAAATGGTAAATTCATGTTATGTATATTTTACCACAATAAAAAAGTCATTTGCTATATAATTTAATATTATTTTTGTTGGACAATTTCTTTATTGTAAAAATAAAATATGAATAGTGAATTAGAAACTTTGATACTGCAATGAAAGGGCAGTTGAATGTTCAATGGTATATGAGCACATCAGAGAAACGTCAAATAGGAATGACTGTCCCTACCTACCTCAATTACCCTCTGTTGGTGTACTTTAAGAAAATATATCTTTAACATTCTGTCCCACAAGCCCTGTAGCTAATGAGGACTATGACTTAAAAAGAATGTAATTTTCATAAATTAATCAAGGAAAATATGAAAGGAAACACAGGCATTCACCAAAAAGCTGATCTCTCTCCTTGGAAGCTTCCTCTCCTTTTATCTTGAAAGATAACATGGATGGCAAGAGTACACATTTGACACACTTAGGATTTATTTATTTTTTTATTTTTAAAAATCATTTATTTATTTATTTATTTAAACACTTAGGATTTAGAAACCAAATATTTGAGCTTAGTCCATTTAGGTTGCCATAATAGACCCAAAAGAAATTATGTAGTGACAGACTCATCAGCAATTACTCTCCATTTCCCCTAAGCCCCGACTTACCACAGGCTACCATTGATTTACTTTTAATTTTTATAGTTCTATCCTGGGTATTTCATACAAATGAGATCATATAACAGATTGTCTGATTGGCTTCTTTCACTTAGCATGATGTTTTCAAGTTTTATCTACATTATAGCATATATCAGTACTTCATTTCTTTTTGTTGCCAAATAATATCCCATTTGTGGATCTATCATATTTTGTTTATCCATTAATCAGATGATGGAGATTTATTATGTTGTTTCTACTCTTTGGGTATTATGAATACTAATGAATGCTACTGTGAATATTAATGTACACATTTTTGCATGGATATATGTTGTCATTGGGGGAGGCATTTTCCTGGAAGTGAAATTGCTGATAATTTCATGTTTAACCTTTTGTGGAATTGCCAGATTGTTTTCCAAACTGGCTGCACCATTTTAAATTCCTACCAGCAATGTGAAAGTGTTCTAATTCCTCTGCATTTTTGTTGACACTTATTATTGTCTTTTTATTTTAGCCATTATCATCATCATCTGCTTATGATCTTGATTTGTATACCTTTGGTGGCTAATGATTTTGAGCATCTTCTAACATATTTACTGGCCATTTGTCTATTTTCTTTGGAGAAATGTCTATATCATTTGTTGAGTTTTAAATTTTATGTTATTGAATTGTAATAGTGTTCATATAGAAGCACTAGTTCTTTATCAGTGTATGATTTGCAAATATTTCCCCCCAGGGGCGCCTGGGTGACTCAGTCGTTAAGCAGCTGCCTTCGGCTCAGGTCATGATACCAGGGTCCTGGGATCGAGCCCTGTATCAGGCTCCCTGCTCCGCAGGAAGCTGGCTTCTCCCGCTACCATTCCTGCTACTTGTGTTCCCTCTCTCTCTGTGTTTCTCTCTGTTAAATAAATAAAATCTAAAAAAAAAATTTCCCCCCATTCTGTGGGTTGTTTTTTCACTTTTTTGTTGTTATTCTTTAAAGCAAAAAACAAAACAAAACATTTAATTTTGATGAATTCCATTTGATGTGTCAATTTTTTCTTTTGTCATTTGCACTGTGGTGTGGTATCTAAGAAGACTTTGACTAACCCAAGGCCATAAAGATTTACTTCTACATTTTCTTCTAAGAGTTTTATAATTTCAGCTCATAAATATAGGCTGTATTCCATTTTGAATTGTTTGGTGTGTGTATGGTGAGGAAGATATCCAACTTAATTCTTTTGTGTCTGGAATATCCAGCTGTCCTAGTATCATTTGTGGAAAAGGCTGTTCTTTCAAAACATAGCTCTTCTTTTTCAAAATCATTTTGACTCTTCTTAGCCCCTTAAATTTCTATATGAATTTTAGGATTAGCTTATCAATTTCTGCAGAAAAGCCAGGTGGGGTTTTGAAGAAGAATTGGATTGAACCTGTATGCCAGTTTGAGGACCCTGGCATCAAAACAATATTAAGTCCTCCCAACTGTGAGCACGGGATGTCATTCCATTTATTTCTATTTTCTAGTTTTCAGTATCTACGAGTCTTACATTCCTTCTATTAAATTTACTCCTAAGGATTTTATTCTTTTTGATGCTATTGTAAATGGCATTGCTTTCTTAATTTCATTTTCAGATAGAACATTGCTAATGCATAGAAATACAGTTGACTTTTGTATGTTGACATTGTACTTAAGTAAATATAGAAAATTTATTTCATTCTATTTTATGTGGCTTTTTATACAGTTATGTGTTTTTCTGGCCACCTTCATAATCATGATTCTTAGAAATTTGAATGATCTGAATGATGATTTAGCAGGTTACCTAGCTGCCTTTAATATAAATCCTGCACCTCCTAAAGCCTTATATCAGACTGGCATGTTGGTTTGGAAAAGGGCTCCCCAAAACTGACAGTTCTTCAGGAATACATAGGGAATTTAAAAATATCCATTATCTCTCTTTTCATTCTAGACTGACTGAATCAAAATATTTGGGAGTGGAGGCTGGATTCTGTGCTTTAACAAACATACTGAGTTAATTTGATGCAGTCTGTCTGTGAGTTTTTATTTAGGAAACACTATGTTATGATCCTATGAGGGAAATATGTTCTTGCCTTAATAACTCACTTTGATGCATCTATTAGAATGCAGTTTATTGATTCATCCAAACATTTCTCACTGTAATGGAAAAAAAAAGAACAAACAATGAGCAGAATTAAATCTCTGGTTTCAGGTAGCTGATATTTGAGTGTTTGGGCGGGGAGTCGGACAATTAACAAATAAGGGGCAAAAAGGAATGTAAAGCAGGCTAAGGGTTTAAAGGATGACAGAGGTGCAGTTATAGATTGTGGTCAGGGGAGGCTTTTCTGTATGGTGATATTTAAGCAGAAACCTAAATGAAGAAAGAAAATGAGTGATGAAAATGCCTAAGAAAAAGAAAAGTTTTGTGCAGAAAGAAGAGAGAATGTAAAGACCTATGGAGGAGCCCGACACTTAAAGCTTTCAAGAACAAGAAGGCCAGTGGATTTGAGGAAGCTAAGCAACTGAGAAAGTGGTGGGAAATGAGATAGAAAGGTGAGGACATTCCACGTTACGCTGCATGGGATGAGATCCATGCAAGGTTGCATACGGAAGGGTAATGTGATCTGATTTAGACTGTTATGGGGAGAACTGATTAGAGAAGGGTGGGTGGGTAGAAGACCGCGGCAGTATTCTTCTGTAGATCTCAGTGCCTGGTCTAAGGAACCCCAGGGGAATCCCAAGAACCTTTCAGGGGTCCCTGAAGCCAAAATTATTTTCACGAGTAAGTAAGATGTTTGTTGTTTTCCCTGTGTTGATTTATGCACTGATGGTGCAAAGGCAGTAAGAAGGAACATGGTGGCACCTTTGCATGAATCAAGACAGTGGCACCAGACTCTACGAGTGGCCATTGTGTGCTCCACAACCACAAACTCCCATCAAAAATAAATTAAGTACAGGGGTACTTGGGTGGCTCAGTCATTAAGCGTCTGCCTTCCCTCTCTCTCAGCTGCTCCCCCTGCTTGTGCTCTCTCTGTCTCTGTCTCTCTGTCAAATCAATCAATCAATCGATAAAAATTAATATAAAATAAATACATAGCCTGCTTCACTTAAGTATATCCTTGATACAGTAGGAGACATTATTGTTATTAAATCTCAAATCCAGAGAACATTTTTTTTTTAAAACTTTATTTATTTATTTATTTATTTATTTGAGAGAGGGAGAGAGAGAAGTAGTGAGAGAGAGAACATGAGTAGGGAGGAGAGAGAGAAGCAGGCTCCCTACTGAGCAGGGAGCCCAACACAGGGCTGGATCCCAGGACCCTGAAATCATGACCCTAGCTGAAGGCAGACACTTTCTCGACTGAGCCACCCAGGTGCCCCTCTAGAGAACACTTTTGTTAATAATTCTGTATTATGAAATAGGAAGTGCACATAAAGCTCTTTTGCTGCTTATGAAAGTACTATGGTTGTCTAGAAGAAAAGCATTTGTGCAAGTTGCAAGTTAAACTTGCCACCTTTTTTACTGAACAGAACATCATTAAAAGAACACTGATAGGTAAATTATAACTATTCAGACTTGGCAAATATTTTCTTGAAAATGAACAAAGTGAGTTTGATACTTCAGGGAAAACAACTGAAATATTCACCGGCAATGATTAACTTTGATTTTGAAGGAAGCACTAAATTTTGGAAAATGGGTGTCTATCAGCATGAACTTGATGCTCCCCAATAGTTCAAACATTTTAATGAGATTGTGGTGATAAGTAAAACTATGCCACTCTTTTTAACTGATTTTTTAAAAATATAGTTATTGTTCATAAATGTTATTTATGTTAACACACTATAGTTTATTATTGTTATTTTTCAAAGAGTTAGTAAATTAAAGCATAGGCTTTTAGTAGGATAAATACTACATGATTCCACTTACATGAAGTATCTACAATAGTCAACATGAAGAATAGAATGGTGTTCCTGGAGTCTAGGAGCAGGAGGAAATGGGAAGTTGCTATTCAACTGCTATAAAGTTATATGAATGAAAGATGATTAAGTTCTATAGAGTTGCTCTACAACTTTGTGCCTATAGTTAGCTATATTATACTGTACACTTAAAATTTTGTTAAAAGGGTAGATCTTGTGTTAAGTGTACTTACCATAGTAAAAAAAAGAAAAAGGAAAAGGAAAGAACAAAAGACCAAAGTCCCCAAGTCACTTGTGACTTCGGGAAATTTATTCAATCTCTCTGGGACTCAATTCCCTTATCTGCACTGAGATAAGGTACACATGAAGAAAATATCAAGAAAGGCTTCTTGTGAATATTAAATAAAAGGAGATAAAATATTTAAAGAATGCAGCATAGTTACAAGCATATAAATGGTACATTATAATACTGTCATTATTTAAATATTCCTTCTTTTCAAGATTCTTTAAGTTTTACTCCAGCATTATGTCAAACACTGGAAACAAAGTGTCTGCACTATGATGTTTTATTTTTTTTTAAATATTTTATTTATTAATTTGACAGAGAGAGATCACAAGTAGGCAGAGAGGCAGGCAGAGAGATTGGGGGAGGAGGCTCCCCGCTGAGCAGAGAACCCGATGTGGGGCTCCATCCCAGGACCCTGAGATCATGACCTGAGCCGAAGGCAGAGGCTTTAACCCACTAAGCCACCCAGGCGTCCCTATGATGTTTTAGATATGCCTTTTCTATGTTACAATATATTCCAATCTGTTTGCTTAAACTTTATAGAGATTATTTACCTGATATGTACTAGGTACAAATGAAAAGGACAAAGTAATGTCTAATATGTGTAACTGAATTCATTTAACATATATCTAAATCTCAAAATATAGGAGGATAAAATTTAAAACCTTTACTAATCAATACTAAATCCCTGATGCAGATACAGGCAATCATTCATTCATTCATTCATTTCTTTATAATAAATTCACTGAGGTCATACTTTGAGTCAAGTACAGCTAGGTACTGGTAATCCAAAGGTGGGCAATACAATTTGCCTCCAAATAATTTATGATTGCTGAGTGAGAACCGCAAATTCAAATGAGCCAATGGAGAGTTTTAGGAACCATGTAGAAAAGTGTGGAGTGGAAAGAGGGAATACCAAGGACAGTAAGTTGTTTTGCCTGTGGGAGATGAATGGCAGTCAGAGGAGGTTATCTAGGAGGTGATGGGCCAAATCTGAAAACATATGTATCTGCCTGGTAGATTTTGGCAGTAGGGGTTGAGGAGAGCATTCTAGGGAGAGAGGACAATTTAAGCAAAGTCATAAAGGTGTGAAATAGCATTACATACTTTAGGATATGCTGTTAAGTTGCACATGATTGGAAGAGGATTTAAAGATAGGTGGTAAAATATAAGCTATGCCTGGGGCCCTGGGTGGCTCAGTCGATCAAGCGTCTGACTTCGGCTCAGCTCATGATCTCAGGGTCTTGGGATCAAGCCCTGTGTTGGGCTCCCTGCTCAGTAGGGAGGGTGCTTCTCCCTCTGCCTGCCACTCCATCTGCTTGGACTCTCTCTCAAATAAAGAAAATCTTAAAATATATATATATACATACAAGCTATGGCTAGAACAGGGGAAGCTCTATATGTTTCTCTACACGTAAGCCACTAAAAGACAAAATAAAGATCCATATCTACTCTCCGGCTCCATTCAAGTCCACGTAAGATACATTTCCAGGAATAGTACTGCAGATTTCAAAAGTGTTTTTTAGATGAAATTTTAAAAGCTCTCTGAAAGTACTTAAAAACAATCTGATACCTACTTCAAAAGATGCTTGAGTATGGTGAGGCAATTTGCAAACACTGGATTGGAATTTATCTTTGTGATTCTCAGTGCTTTTGCTGGCAGTTCCATGATGAACATCTGCTTGAATCATTTGAGTTCTTATGAAATTGTGCTGATCCGCAGAGAGAAACACATATTGTTGGTTCAGTTCCAACATGTAGTTTCTTCCTGAGATTTTGAAAAAAGAACAAAAAAGTTATTAAATTGATGTGGTACTTAAGAGACTTAAAATGTTAATGGAAAGAGATGTCTAGGGTTGAGGATTTGGAAATACTTATAAATTCCATGCACAGTGGGAATAATGTTGAGAGTAGTGACAAGGGGGCCCTCATATAACTTCTGAAAATCTCTTTGGTTCTATTTTCCATTGAACAAGAGCTCATCTTTATAGCAAACAAGAGAAAACAACAACAAAAAAATCAATAAAGCAAACTTTAGAAAAAGATATGACTGTATTATCCCTACACATGAAAAGGTCTGTGAAGGCCTCAATGAAGTATAATAAGTTGAGATGAGTATATGTAGCAAGACAACTCAATTACACAGGGCAAATGTTATAAAGAAGAAAAGGAAAAGAAATGCTGATTTAAGATGCCATGTTCCACCCCTTTGAAGCTCTTCCCTTAGATCCTATATTCCTCTATCAGTGACCTACTGAGGTAAGAATCAGAAACATCAGTGTTTCTTATTGTGGGGGGAAATCCCTAGGAGAATATTGAATCCCTAAGTAGAATGGTATCTGAAATAAATGTTTTAGGTGGGCATACTTGTCACTTCAAAAATAAATGGTGGATGTTCATCTATTTATAGGAATTACTGTAGAATTAACTCAAGGATAAACAAATTGATCAATGAAATAGAAAAAGGAGTCAGATCTATGTGTAATTGAAACTTTATTTATGAAAGAGTTACTCTTGCTGTAGATAGAACTATCTATATCTATCTTTTCTATCTATCTAACTGTAGATAGAAAGGGCTTTCAAAATAAATTATGTTGGAATAACTGATTATGCAAATGAAAAATATTGAAAATGAAATGCTACCTTATGTAAATAATGTATTAATTTTCTTTTACTGTGTTACAAAGTAGCCCCCAATGTAGGGCTCCAAATGATAATAAATATTGAATTCACACAGATTATATGGGTCAGAAATTCAGGAGCAGCTTATTTGGTGGGTCTGCCTCAGAGTCTCTCATGATTCCAGTCAAAATGGTAGCCAACTGTCATAGTTTTCTGAAAGCATGACTGAGACAGGAGAATCTGCTTCTAAGATGATTATCCATATGGCTGTTATCAACCAGGTTCTCATTGGCTTTTGGCTGGAAGGGTCAGTTTCTAACTATGTGGACTACTTTATAGGGCTGGTTGAGTGTTCTCACAAGAGGGCAGCTGGCTTCTCCCATAGTTAGTGACACAAGAGGGAGAGAGCAAAATGGAAACTGCAGTGACTTTTATTATCTAGGCATAGAAGTCAAATACCATCATTTCTTTAAAAAATATTATTCATTTGAGAGAAAGAGCACGGGGAGGGGCAGAGGATGAGGGATAAGCAGACTCCCCGCTGAAAGGGAGCCCGATGTGGGGCTCAGTCCCAGGACCCCGGGATCATGACCTCAGCCAAAGGGAGATGCTTAAGCAACTTAGCCACCCAGGTGTCTGCAAATACCATTATTTCTATGCATCCTGTTTATTATCCAAGTTAGCCTTATTCAACATTGGGAATAATACACAAGGGCATGAAAAAAGGCAGGGATTTTTGGAGATGGTCCTGGAAACTGCCTACCACTACGCAAAAATAAATTATAGGTACATTGGAGAATTCTGTAACACTTTTAGAGAACAATCTGTGAAATATCTTTATGATCTCAAAGCAAATATTTCTCAAACAAGAAGCAAAATGCTCAAATTATAGAGGACAAGTAGATTAATTCAATTACATTAAAAAAAGACTTCTATTTATCAAAGGACAGCATATAGAAAGTAAAAACCAATCATAAATAGAAGATATTGCAGCACATTTAATTAAAATATGTTAATATTTAGATATATAAAGAATTGCAAACCAATACTAAGAAGATAAAGAACTCAAAAGAAAAATGAAAAAAAAAAGAAAAATGAACAAAATATTTGAGCAAGCTCCTCACTGAAGAAAGAATGCCCTATAAACATGAAAAGACAGTCAACTTCATTAGTAATCAAGATAATGCAAATTATAGCCAAAGTGTGATACAATCCATTTGATTGCACATCCATTTGATTTGCAAAAATTAGAAAATCTGGGAATATCAACTCATGATGATGTGGCGCTATGGTAACCCTTCCAAATGGCTGCAGATTTGTAAAGGATAGAACCCATTTGGACCAAAATTTGGCATTATATAGTAGAGTTGAGGATGTGTATACCCAGTGACCCAGTAATTCCTCTCCTGAAAAAAGTGATATGTATATATGTACATATATATGTGTATGTGTGTATACACATTAAAAAATACGCACAAGAATATTTGTAGAGTTCCTAATAGCAAAGAACTGAAAACAGTTCAAATGGCCATCAGTAGAATGGATAAATAAATTATAGGATATTTATACTACTGTACAGCTGTGGGAGGGTGGGTGTAAAGCTGAAGGAGTTTAAAAAAAAAACCAGAGAGACACTAGACACGATATCATATTTAAATGCCCATCAGTAAGGAGAGGAAGGTTGGTGACGTAAAGAGAGAGGTGGACCCTTCCATTTCTTCATTTTATGTGATGGGGGAGGTAAAAGTGGGTATGCGGGTGTGTATTTATTTTAAAGATATTTATTGTTTACCTACTTTCTGCCATACCCTGTTGTTAATTACAAGGGATGCAGGTCGATTTGGAAATGGGGTGATAGGAATTTGACAGAATGTCTAGGTAAGGGCTTCTAATTCCTTCTGAGGTAAGTGGTAAAGTCATCTCATGAGGGTCAGTAGTACTGTTTCACACACATCTGATGAGGAATATTGGTGTTTAACACCACCAGTGCCCAGAATGTAATGCCCTATCAGAAGGAAACTGATCAATGACAGACAGTGGAAAGGATCCGGCAGATAGAGTTGTCTCTGCCATCCCGCCGTCCCCTGGCTATTTGGAGACATGGGAAGTCCATGTGTCCTGTGATACTTCAGTTGTGTGTCCTTGTAAGACTACAGCCAGGTCAGTAAAGCACCGCTTTGTGTTCTCCGTTCTTCCCTCCTTGCTTCATTTTTCTTTTTACCTCCTTCTTGCTTCCCTGGAATTTGGCTTCTTGATAAAACAACCCAGCGTTATTCATGCTCTGTTCTTTTAGGGTACTCAGGGGAAGGTAAAATAAATTGTTTCGTGCTGAATTTGGAGGTCTCAATAGCAATCCAGGAAGGGGAGGGCAGGGAAGAGATGAGACAGAAGTGAGAAGATGAGAAAGGAGCCAAATGGACCGTACGAAGCTGGGTTTTTCAAATTTTTTGCAGTGAGGTAGCAGTGAAAAATCCCCAGCAATGGATAGGATGCCTGACATATTTTTAATAACTAGGATGTCTATTATTAGATATAAGATGATCTTCCTTTAATGTAAAGTCTCTCCTACTGCTCTCATTTCCCCAGATTTAGTAAATTATAGCACATACATATATGTTTTGTTATTTTTCTTATTTTGTGGCACTATAATAAATGACTGAGTTTCCTATCTGGGTTAACATGACCTGTAACAGAAGTGGTATTATCAGGTGGAAAGGTTATTCATCAGCTAAGCTAACTGAAAGAGCAAAACATTAGAAGCCAGAAGGACCAAGAAAATGTTAGACCTAGGTAATTTCCAGAAAACTGGAGGAAAGTGTCATTCCATGACACAAGCATGGAATGGAATGATGGAGGAAATTTGATTCAGACATTAGGGATACTGGAGATCCCACACGTCCCCTGGGTTGCATATAAAACACTTACTTGGCCCAGCAGTGCTCCTCATCAGGGGTTACTACCGCAATGATACTGATTTTTAGATGTCTCTTTAAATAAATAAATAATTACGGAAGTCTTTCTTTTGGGGGAAAAAAGGAAACAATTCTTTAATCAATAAGGATTTATGAGACTCTCTTTTGATGTTAGGATTGAATTACAGATTCTTCTTCCAGATCTGAGGTTTTATTGCTAGGACTATTGATACTTGGGAACTTCCATTTGAGATAATTTATTCAGTTCTGGGCAGCTGTACTAGGGATGCCATAAGCTGTTCATAAAAGTCTTTAATTTCATAAGGGAGTAGTCGGTGGTGTCCATGCTAATTTTTAATAGGTAGTGTGACTATTTTAAATAGAGCAAAAAAAAAGCACTATGTCTACTAAAAAGACTATACTGTAAAAGTTGGAAGTTATTTCTTCTTGTTCTGGTAGATATTTCTACTTCCCAATTTATTAAACAAGCAATCATTTCCAAGATTACAATCATATACACTTATTATGTATGAAAAAAGCTGACAAAAATCTTTCTAAAACCTTTCTTAAGTCACACTTCATGCATGTCAACGAAGCTCACAGATACCAGACATTTCCTAAATGAAAGTGACAGTTGATGCTGCCTGTCATTTTTAGCATGATTCAAAATAGCTCATATAAAAGTGCATTATGTGCAATGCAGTACAGCTATACGTATTCCAAACAAATATATTTTATATATAAATATATATATATAAAATATATATATATTTTATATATTGCAAACAAATATACTTCATTTTTAGTGCTTTGATTGAGAAAATATTTTTTAGTGATACTGCAATGGCCTATGGTCAAATGACAGTTTCAGTTGTTATATTTATCTAGAAATTTATGCGATTTAGCAATTTGATTTACTCCTAACAGTAGGTAGGAAGGCATCTTTCCATTTTTCACTAAGAGTATAACAGTAGTACTTAACTTAAAAAAAAAACAAACGCTTTTTTGTCGCGCGCTGCGCGGCGACTTGTCCAGGGCTCCGAGGGTAAGGGGATGGGGAAATAGTAGAGAAGTAAAGAGATGGGAACAGGAGGGACACAGTGGGCGATGTCCAAGCAGTGCCACTTTATTCAAAGTTCTACAGCATTATATAGTATGAGTGAAACAATGATAAGGAAGCGCTTATTCTGCATGCATGAGAAACTCTTCAAGCTTCCCCACTATCTCTATCCCAGGCGTTCAAGGCTAACTCTCTAGCTAGTGGATAGGTTGTTTATACCAGGTGCACATACTTCAAAAGAACATTGGATGTAGTTTGTAGACCAGCAAAAACATCACAGACTCACAACAGATTTATGGCTAGGCCTAGTTGTATTGTGCCAATGATGTTTACATGAGCAGTCACATACAAGCGAGTTTCAGGACACATCGCTCAAGCTCTTTCTCAAGTGTTACTCAGCCTGTCCACCTGCAGGGCGCTTAACCCTTTGTGGGTGTCCAGGGGACACAAGTCCGAGCCGGGTTTGGTCAACTCACACCAGCTAGTCCGCGGCTGCCCGCACTTTTTGTAAAGTGCTACCTGATAAAATAGGGACCCTATAATTTCCTTTAATACTATTTAGCAAGGAAACAGTTTCGTGAGGTGAGTAGGGATATAGAACCTGGAATCAGACACATTTGTTTTTGAATACTAAGCACTAATTAGATTTGTGAGCTTACATGTCCAGATTTGAATTTCCTCATTTTTTAAAATGCAGATACTAAGAGTAGCTACTATAAAGTATTATTGTGGCAAATAAATGTTATAATACTTTTATAGTGATTAGCATTTTGCCTGGAATATATGGAAAACATCTATCATTACCATCATCAGTATTAACTTTCAAAGAAAATTGAATCTATTGATCAAAAGTCATTACGATTCTGATACGATTTTTTCAAACTGCACATTTTCCCATTTGACACTCTTGCTGTTCTCCTAATCCTTACTCTGCATCTGCTTCTCCCGTCACAAAGATCTTTGGGCTATGTCTTACTATATTAAATCACATCCTGAAAAATCAACCTTTTATGATGATCTGAAAATTGTTTTTCTAAAACTTATTCCTTTACATGGTAGGTGTAGATGAAACTTTGTTTAATCCTGAAACTTGCTGACCATGAACTGATAACAAGAATACCATTAAACTCTGTGTATACTAACCCTTGACACTGGAATATACACTTCAACACCTAAATATAATATAACAAACCAGCACTGGCTGGTATTTTATAGCACATATAATCACAATATCAGACCATTCCAGTTAAGAAGAAAAGGAATTACTGTTCTATTCTTCCAAATGGGTTGTATCAATTAAGACTGTTCAACTTTACATAACAGACTATGGTAGCTTACCTAATATGAGCTCACTTCCCCCATGTAACAAGAATTCTGGAGGTAGTCAGTCTAAAGTTGGTGCTGTCGCTTAAATAACTCATCAGGCCAACTCCTCTCTTCCAGCTCTTCTATCTTTACCGTATGGCTTTTACCCTCTTGACCCCAAGGTGGCTGCTCCACCCTCAGATGTCATGTGCATGTCTCAGATGGGAGGAAGAGAATAGAACAAAGAGACCATGAGAGACTGTGGACTCTGAGCAACAAACTGAGGGTTTAGGAGGGGTGGGGGTGGGCGTTGGGCGAACCTGGTGGTGGGTATTGAGGAGGGCACGTATTGCATGGAGCACTGCATGTGGTGCATGAACAATGAATCTTGGGACACTGAAAAAATAAAAAAAATAAATAAATAAAAAAAAAAAAGAACGAAGAACAAAAACGTATTGTATTGGGAAAACAATAGCTTTCTTGCATGTTCCACCTGGAAGCTTCTTTTATATATTATACATCTAAATTACATGGGAGCAACTCTAGCTTAAAGACAGTCTGGGGAGGAGACTATTTTAATTGGACACAGTGCTACCTCTACAATTTGAGGAACAAAGACGAGATGAATAAATATTAGGTATTAGGTGGACAATAAGCAATGTCTGCTACATGGGTCAAAAGCTTTTACTTGATTTACAGAGAATTATATAGCAACATGATTATGCCACCAAAGTACACTGGCAGGGGCTTAATAGGGAATTTTATTTAGTAACACAAATTACTATAAGTCACAAAAATTAATCAGTCAATAGGAGGAAGTAAAGTTCAAGATTAAAAAAAAATTCACACAAAGACGCCTGGGTGGTTGAGTCATTGAGCGTCTGCCTTCCGCTTGGGTCATGATCCCAGGGTCCTGGGATCAAGTCCCATGTTAGGCTCCCTGCTTGGTGGGAAGCCTGCTTCTCCCTCTCCCACTCCTGCTGCTTGTGTTCCCTCTCTAAGTGTGTCTGCCTCTGTGAAATAAATAAATAAAAATCTTTTAAAAAATTATTTAAAAATTCACACAGAAGGCTAGGATAAATCCTTTTGTACTGGGATTGGTGTCAGAGACTTCAGCATGAATTCCTAACTGTCTACCTACCTACCTACTTATCCATCCATCCATGAAGCATCTATCTATAGCTGGAGAGATACAGAAATAATTATAGATATATGTGTATACATAGGTTAATACACATACATGTTTCCTAGTTCTATCTGTTAAGAGGGCTGAGAAGCAGTGACACCAGTAGCAATAAGCACATCAAGGGTGGAATCTTGGTTTCTAAATACCATTTGCCAATAATAGCTATAGGAGCTCATTGAAAAAATGGTTGATTTTAGGGCTGGGTTGGGGTAAATCTTAGAGAAACCTTGAGCATCATGCAATACCAAAAAGTAAGGAAATGTTTAAGAACCCAAAAGAATGGGGGCATGTCAAAAGGTCACAGGAATGAAAAGAGATGCCAGTGGCCAAAGCTGGAATGATTTGGGCAGCAAACTAGAGTAGTATTGGATTATAACACAAAGTATAAAATATACACAGGTCCATACTGATATAAGGAAATCATTGAATAAACAAATAGATGGGGGAGAAGAGATACATCTTCCTTATGGAAAATTCCAAATAACATGTGCAGATACTTCCCCTCTCCAGAAGGTGGAGCTTAATTCTCTAAACCTCCTTCACCTCCGGTATGGGCTTGACTTAGTGATCCCCTTCCAAGGAATAGTTAAAACACAAAATGAAAAAAACAGTAACTTCACAGGGGAAAACATGGCAAGCACTATTTTAACCTAGTGATTGAGGTCACATTAGTAGTGATATTAGGCACCTCTGATAGGATGTGATGAGAAGGATACCATTATCTATACAAAACCTCCAGTCTAGTCATCAGAAAAACATCAGACAAAACCAAATCTGGGGACAACTTAGAAAATTCATATATCTTAAAAAAAAAGAGAGAGAAAACTCATATTCCTCAAAACCATCAAGGTCATGAGAAACGGAAAGTCTGGGAAACCGTCAGATCAGAGGACACTAAGGAGACATGATGACTAAGTGGAATGTGATTTCTTGGAAGGGAATTTGGGGTAGAGAAAAAAACATTAGAAGATGGAATACATCTTGGAGTTAGTTAATAGTGATGTATCAATATTAGTTTCTAAGTATTGGCACGTGTAACATGTTAGTGTAAGATGGTAACATAAGGGAAACTGGGTGAAGGGTACATGAAGAGCCTCTGTACTGCCTTTGAAATTTTCTGTAAATCTAAAATCATTGCAAAAGAAGAAGTTTTAAAAAATTCCCACATTAAAAAAAATTCCCATATAGTTACAATTGAAAATGATACTAGACTGTTAAAGAGATATTGTAATGACATCATGAATTTATAACAAATGGTTTCCAAATCACCTCAGGATGAATAATTACAAGTTGCTTAAGCTACTTACAGTTACTTCATTAATACTAGACTGGTTCAGGCTCTAGATTCTAAGGAAACAGAAGCCTAAGTGTAGAAAGTGTCTTTTTTTTATTTTTTTTTTTAAGATTTTATTTATTTGACAGAGAGAAACACAGCGAGAGAGGGAACACAAGCAGAGGGAATGGTAGCGGGAGAAGCAGGCTTCCTGACGAGCAGGGAGCCCGATGCGGGGCTCGATCACAGGACCCTGGGATCCTGACCTGAGCCGAAGGCAGACGCTTAATGACTGAGCCACCCAGGCGCCCCTAGAAAGTGTCTCTGATAAGATTTCTGGAGAACTCTAACCTTTACAAGGTCAAGTGAAAGGAGCCAGTAGGCGCAATTATTCATTTGATTATCTTCTTCAAATTAAAATATTTCTTGTTAGGAACCTATGCTTACAAAATACTTTTTTTTTTATCAAATCCTGTAAGTTATTTTCCCCCACAAAATCATAGAATCACCTTGAAAAATCTCAACGAAAAAATTGCCTCTACTTAAGAACATACATTTTTTAGAGCAACAGCATTGGCAATCAGCTGAGATTAGTGTAGAACATCAGCATGTCAGAATTTTAATCTTGCTTTCCCACTCATTCTTTCAATGATCTTGAGAAACTAATTTAACATGTTCTTTGGCCACCAAATGAGATTGATAAAATTCTCCAGGTTAAAAAAAAGAAATAATGATGTCATCATAAAAAAAAATCTTAAAGTGTTAAATATAAATATCTACCATGGGGGCGCCTGAGTGGCTCAGTGGGTTAAAGCCTCTGCCTTCAGCACAGGTCATGATCTCAGGGTCCTGGAATCGAGCCCCGCATCGGTCTCTCTGCTCATTGGGGAGCCTGCTTCCTTCTCGCTCCCTGCCTGCCTCTCTGCCTACTTGTGATCTCTCTCTCTGTCAAATAAATAAATAAAATCTTTTATAAATAAATAAATATCTACCATGGAAGGACATTTTACCACTTTGTGATAATGAAAGGGGTATTTATTTCCTCCAGTTTCTTATTATTAAAAACAAAATCAGATGTCAGTAACACAACAAAGTCCTTCCTGCTGAGAAACAGAACCAAATGTGGCAATGAATGAAATAAAGTTAATCTTCAAAAACATACCCCCCTAAAAAAACACATTCAAATTTTTTTCTTCTAAAGAAGCTTCTTGAGGAAGCCCAATATGAATTTATTTTTAAAAAATTTTTTTCCCAATATGAATTTAAATACCTTAGGTTGCAATTAGTATAAGAACCATGGAGCTTCAACCTTTAAAACTTCCAAGAAATTTAATTGTCAATTGACTATCAACAAAGACATTGAGAGAAAGAATCTCTCCAAAATATATTAACATCCTTATTTTGGTCTCTGATTTTGAATTAACTGTGGGGAGGTGTTTGAGATCTTTTGCCCTCAAGGAATGTAAGTGTGGGGTTACATGCAAGAACTAGAATGTATAATTCAAGAGTTTAGGAGGAACATCAGGCTTATTCATTATACATTTTGCCACCTCACAGAGGTCCACATGGGGGCACTCTTTTGCTGAGATTTTTCTCCACATTTTAAGGCTTAAGATTTTATGATAAGGAAATTTGGTAACACACACACACACACACGCACATATATGTTTCATTTTTCACATTTATTTCAATTTTATCATCCTAATCAATTTCTTCTTTTGCCATCTTTCTACAAGTGACTTTATCTTTAATGTGGCAAAATAGACATAAGATTTATCATTTTAAAGTGTACAATTCTCAAAAAAATGAAGTGTACAGTTCTGCAGCATTAAGTATATTCACATTGTTATATAACCACCATCATCAACCAACTCCAAAACCTTTTCATCTTCCCGAACTGAAGCTCTGAACCCATTAAACAACTCCATATCCCCTTCTCAACAGCCTCTGGCAACCACCAGACTTTGTGTCTTTATGAATTTGATTACCCAGGTACCTCATTCAAGTAGAATTATACAGTATTTGTCTTTTTGTGACTCATTTATTTCACTTGGCATATTTCTTCAGAGTTCACTCACATTGTTCTAGATGATTCCTAAGATGATCTTTCTCTAACCCCACTAAGTACCCAAAACTTTAGGAAAAAAACTAAGTTAAATGAGGCTCAGACTATTGGTGCTAGAACTGTGTTGATCAGTTATCCATTTTTTTCTCCATCTGTCCACATCCCTCAGCTTCCTAATTCACCATTATTTGGTGAGTCGAATTCACAACCATTATCTTTACCAAGTTCATCGCAGAAATTGATGCCTTACTGTGAGCTTCAATTCTCATTTAAAGGATCTATCATTCCATATTTGCAGTTGAACATAATGGTAACTTTTACACCAAGTGAGCACTAGGGGCACCTGGGTGGCTCAGTTGGTTAAGTGTCTGGTTGTGGATTTCTGCTCAAGTCATGATCTCAGGGTCATAAGATCAGTCCTGCATAAGGCTCCATGCCCAGCATGGAACCTGCTTAAGACTCTCTCTTTCCCTCATCCTCTACCCCTACCACACAAAACAAACAAGACAAAACAAAACAAAAGTGACAGCACCAAAAAGCAAACATGATTGCCTATAAAATGCTTCCTGATCCAGTACTAATGAAGACAGGTGGGGAGAAGGGCAGTGGCACTGCCCCAATTATGTTTGCTTTGAGAGTTCTCTCACCTAATACTATGTATCCTTTTAAACAATAACAACAAAAATGTCAATGTCTTCTTTTTTAAAAGATTTTATTTATTTATTTATTTATTTGACAGAGAGAGCACGAGTGAGTGGGGGCAGAGGGAGAGAGGGAAGCAGACTTCCCACTGAGTGTGGAGCCCGACCTGGGGTTCATCAGGACCTCGAGATCACAACCGGAGCTGAAGGCTGCTGCTTAACTAACTGCCACCCGGGTACTCCCAAAATGTCAGTTTCGTCACACAGGCAAGAGAAGAAAGTGTCAACTGGGAAAATTTTAACCGGCTTAATAAGCTCTGAGACTAGATGATCTGCATTACTGTCATTTTCCCCTTCTGCATTGATGTTTCCAAAAACAAAACATGCACATAAATAATCAAACAGAAAGACCCACTATGTCTTTCGGGGTCCAGTGTAATGTACCATTAAGAAAATGAAAGAAATATTTTTGGAGTAGCAGATTATAATACTGTAATGAAGGTGGGCTGAAAATACCATAGCAGTCTCCTTATAGGAGTCAGAGAAATTGCTCCAGAAATATGAAAGATCTGAAAGCTCTAGGAAGGTGCCCCGGTTGCTTGATCCAGCCCTGTTAGAGGAGGTCATCAGACGACGTGACCGCTGATTGACCTCTGAGCTGAACTCCAGGAATCAGAGGCTACTTACCCCTTCCCTTGTCTGTGAAGTATATGTTCTTCCCACTGTTCTCGAGTTAGGAGCCACGTGAGGAACACAGCTGTGAGAAAGTGTTGAGATCCTCCGGACTGAGCCCAGGTAAGACCTATATAAACTTTCATGGATTTGGTGGGCAGGTGTGGACATCTGCTTGTTCTGAAGTCACGAAGACCAGCCTCATGGGTAAGTTTCCTTCCTTGTTAAAACAGCCACCTACCAACCGGGAGTGGCCTGCCTCTTTTCATCAGTCTCTTTATGTCCTCTGTGGATGGGGGCCAGTTTCATATTTTGTCTGGGGAACTTCCATGGTTGCAAACCAGCAAGCTACTTCCAATGGCTTCTGCTTTTATGTATGTGGTGAAATGACGCTTGGAAATTGTTTGAGAAAACATACCTGGTTCCAGGGAGGCAAGCTAAAGGAGTTCGTGATCACATCATCAATGGGCATGGAAAGACCTAAGAGTAATATTCAAAATGATTTTTTTCCCGAAGAATCTACTTAAAGGAGGGAGCTGTATAGGTACCCCCCCCACCTCACCCTTCTGTTTTCTGTTTGTTTTGCTTGTTTGTTATTTTTGAGGAGAGGAGAAAACCTGCCTTGGTCCTTTTGAAAATCCGGGACTTTGGCAAAATAGTTTCTGAAATCTTTTTCACATCCCCAATCTGGATTATTCTGGCTGAGATTTATAGCTAACCAAAAATAAACTCTCCCAAATGTTATCTAGTTTATTGTTGACCTCCTAGAGAAAAAAATGTAATTAGTGATAATTAATCATGGAGGTTTTTCTTTAAGAGAATGTTTAAACCATGGCTCGGGGCTCAAATTAGACTGGGTCCTTCGTACTTCATAAATTTTTGTTTTGTTTCTTTTCCTCTTCTATTAAAGAGCTAGAATCTGGTTTAAAGGCTCAATTGAGAGTTTTTGATGGAAATAAAAACCTTTATTTGTTAAGCTCTATGTTATATGTGGTTACTGTTCTGGGCCAGTTGCATTTGCTGAAAGCTTAGGATAGTCATTCCAAAGATAGGGAAGAGAGCATTTGGAAAGGACTGAATAATGGGTGATCTAGACATAGCTTTAAATTTTGGGAGTTTATTTGACTTTACAGTTCCACTGAATATAAGATGTTCCTTTCTTTTGAAGATATCCGTAAGTTATTTTGGGATCCGACAGGTTTAAATTTTCTGGACCACTGAATACTACTAATTGCTAACGTGTACTTAATTTCTGTAAGGTGCAATTACACAAATATTATGCGGACTGTCTCATGTACTCTTCAGAATGACCCTGTGAGATAGCATTGAGGAACCTGAAGTTGCTAAAGGTTAACTTGGGGGAGCTTATGTAGAACTGGAGAATTAAAACACAAGCCGAGGCAGTCGCACTCGATACCATAACATACGTCATGCTGCCTCCCTGGAAGAATCTTTAATTTAAGCAGAAAGGTTTTTGCTCCTACTATTTTTGCAATTAAATAACTGTTTTACGACTTTGGCAAAGCACTCAAACTGAATTCTGATCTGTGCAATAAGGGTCTTGGATTAAATGATTTCTCAAGTCTCTTTTCTTTTCTTTTGGCAAGGGAACGTCCTCCTGCTGACCGAGGTCATTTTTCTTTCAATGGCTGGCAGAGGGGCTTTGGCTCACCTATAATTCACAGTTTAGCAGAGCCAGTAGACTGTGAAGTCTGTTTCACTCCACCAGCCAAGAAAGAGCAGGTGGCTGTAGATTTCGCATGTTCTGGGGGAAGCTATTTGTCAGTGATAACCTAGATAACTTTGGAGAGCTGCAAGGACAGCTCCTGCTTGGCATGTGGTATGTTTTGATGCTAATCGCTGCCTCATCTATGAGCACTTCAGTTCTTGTTTCACATACAAGCCTGGCGAATATAAAAATAGAGGTAAATAATGTAAAAAATAACTAAATCCGCAACCTGGAAGTTTATTTCCTCTCTTTCTGGTTGAAGATTGTTGTTGACTGAAAAATGCTCCACGAGTTGTTGGAGCTTTAAGATAGAAGTGGAACGAAGATACTTGGTAATGTGGTCATCAGGCACACTTTACAATTCTATAGTTTCCTACCATAGTAGGTGATATGAAGGGGGTGATAAGGGTGTGACCACTGATTGACGGTGCTCATGGGGCGCCTGGGTGGCTCAGTCGTTAATCGTCTGCTTTCGCTTCAGATCATGATCTCAGGGTCCTGGGATCCTGCCCCGCATCGGGCTCCCTGCTCGGCAGGGAGCCTGCTTCTCCCTCTCCCACTCCCCCTGCCTGTGTTCCCTCTCTCGCTGTGTCTCTATCTGTCAAATAAATAAATCTTAAAATAAAATAAAGTAAAATGCGCTTGTACAGTGAGCATGTGGAAGACATTTGCCATGTGACAGAGCCACAGTATGAGATCTGGAGTTGGAGAATATATGAGTAAAAAAGAAATGACATAAATTACAAGGTCTCCATTGATAGCAAGAATATGGGACCTATATTACGCAGTTGGATGGGCATACTCTTATCAGAAATGGCCTTAGCTTCAAGGAAGGGAGACACACACATTGTGTTTTGGTTGTTTTTGTTTTTTTAAAGATTTTATTTATTTATATGAGGGAGAGAGCGTGCACAAGCATGAGCAGGAGGAGGAACAGGGGGAGAGAAGCAGAAGGAGAGGGAGATAAGCAGACTCCCTGCTGAGCAGGAAGCCTGACATGGGGCTCCATCCCAGGACCCTAAGATCATGACCTGAGCCTAAATCAGATGCTTAACTGACTGAGCCACCCAGGCGCCCCAACATTGGGCCTTTGAGACAAGATTTGCTTTAACCAAATTTCAGGGAAGATGAAAAAAAAAAGAAAACTAAGAGTATGGTATGCTTTACTCTTATTTAATAATCCTTGCCAAATTTAATCTTTACAGCAATTTTGTAACGTAGATGGTACTGGTATCATTGTATAAGTGAGAAAATGGATACTCAAGGGATGTGCAAAACTTGCTCAAGATCACATTATTAGTTGGGAGTAAATCTGGGATATGAGAACACAACTTGTGGCTCAGATCTAGTATTTTTCTCACTACTTGTGTCTCGCAGGTGATCATTCAAATTCATAGTTTCTTTTATACTGTTAGTGTTCTCTTTTATGAATTCCATAGAGAATTCACAAAATTCATAAAATTTTCTTTTCATTTCTATGAAATACCAGGGATTTAACTCTGACCCTTTCTGGCGAGCTTACTGAATTTCAGAATAGGCTACATACTGGTTTTATTGCATATAGTATCACATTAATTTAAATAGGGAAATTGTGCATAGTCCAATAAATAAGACAACAGCAAGTTACTTAAAGTGGTCTTTACGATTTAGCCAGTCCAGCCTCTGACTCATAGGTTGAAGGCATGGCCCCACCAAAGGAGTTCTTGGTGTTTCTGTGTTTAGCCCGGCCAAGGTTAAAGGAAAGTGTGACATGTTCTCTGCAGTTAAAATAAAAGAAGGAAACTGATTCTTTAACATCATACAGTTAGAACTAGATAAGTATGATGCTACAGAGTATAGATTGTCATAATAATGAGGATGATGGGGTATCACATGGTATAAAGCCTGAATGGCTTTCACATACCCCAACTCAGTTCATTCTTCCTGTAAGGGACACAGATCATATCTTTTCCATTTCTCCCTTTCCCCCCATTTTGTAGGAAATTCAAATAATCAAGGGAAAGTGCTTTAGTTAATTTACCTGAGGTTCCATAGGTACAAGAGAGCAAATAAGCGATCAACTTTATCTTCTAGTTTTTCCTTATCTCTTCGCTGCTAGAAACACTGGTGTTAGAAACAGCTTCTTTCTCTTCATTTCTCATCTGCAACTTCTCTCAGGTACTCTTTGTATTTTTTGTTGTAGGGAACATGGGCCGATGATACTAAATTTATAGTTACCTGAAATTAGACTAAATGTGTTACATTTTAAAAATGAGCCATGAACAAATAAGCATAGACTTCTGTGTTGATTTTAAACATTTGAACGTAGCTTTCAGCAAACTCTTGGTTGAAAATTCTCTCACAGAGCTCAAAGAAATTACTAAATAATTATTTCATAATTGTCCAACTCAATTTAACATACGATGTACTGAGTGTCAATTTATGTGCTAATCACAGGATTAGGTACTGTGGGAGTAAAATAAATAATTAAACATTGTCTCAGCACTTCAGTGGTTTATTACTTATGGAAAAAAGAAACACAATCTTTACTTTCTATTTGTTATTCCCTCCGTTGTTATAGCAAGGATTCAAGAAATTCACAATAATAAACTATAATAAAATGAGGTACCTAAGCCGCCTGGGATTCTAAGATTGTCCCCCCCCTTTTTTTTAAAGACTTATTTATTTATTTATTTATTTATTTATTTATTTTTAAAGATTTTATTTATTTGACAGAGAGAAACACAGCGAGAGAGGGAACACAAGCAGAGGGAATGGTAGCGGGAGAAGCAGGCTTCCTGCAGAGCAAGAGCCCGATGCAGGGCTCGATCCCAGGACCCTGGGATCATGACCTGAGCCAAAGGCAGACGCTTAACGACTGAGCCACCCAGGCGCCCCCTTATTTATTTATTTTAAAGAGAGAGAGAGCTCAAGCATGGGGAGGGGCAGAGGAAAAGGATGAGAAAATCTCCAGTAGGCTCCCCACCAAGCACAGAGCCTTACCTGGGGCTTGATCCCAGGATCCTGAGGTCATGACCCAAGCCAAAATCAAGAGTCAGATGCTTAACTGACTGAGCCACCCAGATGTCCCACCCCCTCTTTTTATATTTAAAAAAAAAATAACCAAATATAATAATTTGTGTAACCAAGTGACATTTGATGGTAGGGAATTTAGCTCCCATTATAGCCACAATATTTCTGAGAATTCCCGGGAATATTTAAATGTCTTGATTAACACCTATCAATTCTTCTTAACTCTCACTCAAGTGTTTTTTTTTTTTTTTAAGATATTGTTTATTTATTTGTCAGAGAGAGATTGAGAGAGAGAGAGAGCACATGTGCAAAAGCAGGGGGAGCGATAGGCAGAGGGAGAACCAGACTCCTCACTGCCCAGTGCAGGACTATATCCGAGGACTCTGGTACCATGACCTGAGCTGAAGGCAGGCGCTTAACCGACTGAGCCACCCAGGCGTCCCTCAAGTTTCTTTTCTCAGACACTTCTGGCACTATCATCATTGCTTCTTCTGCAGGATATTCTAAATACCTTCAATTCACTATTTTATTGACAAGAAGTATCCACACAATGCTGATGTTACCTTTGTATCTGTCACATATTGCCGTAATAATTCATGAGTAACAATCACAAAACCTGAGTAGTGTTCTTCCAACAATGTATGATTTTTTGCTCCTGTGGTGTGGGTGGTCAGCTACGTGGCTTTGCTGACCTCATTTGGATTTGATCTTATGTCTAGGAGTCAACGAAACTCTCATCCAATTTAGTAGGACCCTGCTGTGATAATTGGAGAGGCTTGCTTTACATGTGCTTTACATGTCTCTTGTCTTCTAGCAGGCTAGCTGTCACGTGATCTCATGGCCATGGAAGAGGGCAAGAGCAGGCAAGTGCTGGTGCTTTTCAAGATCAGCTTAAGGAAAACGGTCAATGATATTGTAATAGTGATGGAATTGGATAGATGGTAGCTACACTCGTGTAAACATAGCAGAATGATAAAACTTGTCAAATCACTGTGCTGCCCCCGTGAAACTAATACAGTGAGTCAACTATACTCAAATAACAACAAATAAATAAGCAAACAAATAAATAAAAAGTTTTAAAAATGATGGTTAAAAAGAAAGCTCTCCTTGTGTCACCTCATCTAATCTCCCATTGCCCAAAACCAGTCATAAGGCAAGTCCAGCGTCAGAGCACAAAAAGACATGGATGTAAGACAAACTCATAAAGTAGTTGTTGAAGGCAATAAGAGGACCACATTCATCATTTTGAAAAATCTACCGCATTATGAGAAAAACTGAGAATTATAGTTAAGAAGTCAGTTACCGGGACGCCTGGGTGGCTCAGTTGGTTAAGCAGCTGCCTTCGGCTCGGGTCGTGATCCCAGGGTCCTGGGATCGAGTCCCACATCGGGCTCCTTGCTCAGAGGGGAGCCTCCTTCTCCCTCTGCCTCTGCCTGCCTTTCTGCCTGCTTGTTCTCTCTCTCTCTCTCTCTCTGACAAATAATAAAATCTTAAAAAAAAAAAAAAATCAGTTACCACCTAGAAACTTGAGTTTTTCATTGCCAGAAGTAATTATCTGTAAGTTATCTGAAATGACATAAATGAATTCAAATGTCCTGTTTCAATTTTAGAAAATGCCTGAAGTGATTTTTTTGAACTTAAAAAATAACTTGAATGCAATATATTTATTTTTAATATCCAACATAATAGAAGAGGTGGTTCTCTTTTCCTTATTTCTCTTCTTTTCTTTTGTTATTGTTATTTTAAAAAGATGAGCTGAGAATTGGTTGTAGAAATTAATATAAATTATATTATGTTCAGCTTATTGTTTAATAGAGAGTTGAACTTGCTGATTGGCTATATATGGGAAAATCTTGGTAATTTGTGATTCAGAATATCTAGTTAAACTTAGGAAATGCCCATAGAAAGTAAAACTAAAGTAAATTTAGGGAAAAACATTTAAAAAATATCTATTTCCAAAATACTATGTGGCCCTCTTTTTTCCTTCTAACTAAAAAAAAGGTTTTCTATCGTCACTTGTATATAAAAATACATCTGTTACAGTGCCCATTTTTTCTTATTTTTGCTTTAAAAATCTGTTGCTCAAGAAAGTGGATATTATAATAGTCCTGACATTTATGGTAGCATTGAGAATACTATCTATTCTTAGTTTTACTGAAGTGAATTTTGATTTGAAAAATAATTTTAAGAAGACATAAAATAAAACCACCTCCAATATAACCTATTTGTTCTCTTTTTGAATGTCTGAAATTTTTGTAAGATAGAAAATTGGAAATAGGACAAGAAAACTATTTTCTCAAACAAGAGAAGGCAAGTTACAGCCATGCTGTCCCTAGTTGCCTTGCTAATTTTCTTGAAGACAAGTAGTAATTAATGTTCCCTGAACACAATTAATGTCTATTTAACTTTTAAAACCATTTAGGTCTTTATAGTTAAATATGAAATACAACATTGGATATAAAGTGCCCAGTGATAGCATCCCTGGTGATTTCTATTTTCTAGACCTTTTTCATGGACCCATTTTATCAACACCATGGAGAATTTGGAAAATACCAGCAAGAAAGAAGAAAATAAATATTACCTGGAATCCCACATTAGGAATCAGACATATATCTTTTCAGTTTTTTCAACGAATATATTCACATATCCACTGATACACATGTTTGTAAGAGTGGAATCATATTCTGTTTTGTAGCCTTCTTTGTTCACTTTACAATACATTGTGGATATTTTCAATATCATTTTATGTTTTTCTGCTATATAACTTTAATTGTGGCTTAGTTTCTACCCTATGAATATACCACAATTTTATTCAGACAGTAATTTTAAAATAATTTATTACTGGATATTTAGATTATTTGCATTTTCCTCTATTGTAAACAAATTTATGACAAATATAAATAGTCGTATTCTTCTTCTTCTTCTTCTTCTTCTTCTTCTTCTTCTTCTGTTATGTTACTTGTAATTTTTTTTCAGGGGGGGTCTTGTTTTGTTTTGTCCTGTTTTGTTTTTCTTCAGTTTGGGGAAGAGGTACCAGAGCGTTTCACTGAATTTTGCACGTAAAATGGTAGTGCCTTCTCTCTGAACTCTCAGTCCCCTCTGAACCTCAGAAAGTTTCCTTCAGTTGTACATTTAATTATTCTGCTGTTGCATTTGTACTGATCTTTCTTGTAGAAACACGAACATAGGTATGTTCACTGTCAGCCATGTCTAGCGTGTTCTGTCGTCGTCAAGTGTCCTCTAACCACGTCACACCAGACACAGTGTTCAGACCAGCCACAGTAGAACTTGTTAGAGATGCACAATCTTAGACCCCAGACCCACTGGGCCAGAACCTCAGGTGACCCCCATGTTCACTGAAATGTGAGAAACACAGTCTACACTGATTCTATTTTCTTCAGTATACATTGTGCTGTTTCTGACTGTCAGTGCTGCTTTTAATTTCATCATTATATTTTGGGCTTCCTTGCAGAAACATTCTAATCTTAGCATGTTTGTCAGCTTGAGCTTCCATAACAAAATACCACATTATGGGTGGTATAAACAACAGAAATTTATTTTCTCACAGTTCTGGAGGGTAGAAGTCCAAGGTCAAGGTCCTAATATAGTAGGTTTCTGAAGAGGCCTCTCTCTTTTGGCTGGTAGCCTCCTCTCACTGTCCTCACATGACTTTTTTTTTGTACGTACACACACACACACACACACACACACACACACACACACACACACACACAGTGGGAACAAGTTCTCTGAGGTGTTTTCTTATAGGGACGCGATTCTATCGACCAGGGCCCCATGCTTTTGACCTCAATTAATTTTAATGACTGCCTTAGAGACCCCATCTCCACAAAGAGCCACACTGGTGGTTATACTTCCAATATATGATTTTGGGGAGGTTACAAACATTTAGTCCTTAATGTGGCATTTTTCCTTTTTAATCTTACTGTGTTCATCCTCCTCTTTCTTCTCATTCTATTGCTTTTTCATTTCATAGTGGTTTTTTTTTTTTTTTTTGGTTCCTCTGTTATTTTTTTCTGATTCTCTTTTCATAGAAACCATGGCTCCTTTGTTGATAATATCAGCTTATTGAAATTTTCTCTAGAATCTTATATTTTTAGAATTTGTCTCCTTTAAATATTTTAGTTGTCACACTTTCCCTTTTTACTGAGATATAATGGACACATAACATTATACGTTTCAGGTGTACACCTTTATCCATTTCTCCTACCCCTCACCCTTGCCTCTGGTAACCACCGGTCTGTTCTCTATTATCTATGAGAGTTTTGTTTAAGATTCCACATATAAGTGAGAGGATATGGGATTCTGATTTATTTCACTTAACATAATACCCTCAAGGTTTATTCATGTTGTCACAAATAGGATTTCCTTATCATTTTTTCTTCTACAGCAAAATTCATTCCTTTTTCTCCCAGAGGTCCAATACTTTTTGTGTGTGTTTTACTAACTCCCACCCAAAGAGATTCAGTCCCAAGTCAGTGTTTGCCAATAGACCAGAGAATAAACAGCTAGGGTCCTACTCTTGGTGAACTTTCCAAATCTTTAGCTGAAATGCAGACTGATATATTTAGGTTTATCTCATTTCCAGGTTCTTGCTGCCTTTCACTAAATGTTTTTGTTGATTTCTGAAGCAGTTTTCGAAACTAAACCCACTGGTTAGTTGACACTTTTAATTAATGGGGTATTTGAAGAATTTTTATCACTAGAGTATTTCCCCCTATGTCTTTAAATTAAAAGGCTACCTCGAGCTGCCCCTACATGCTGGGAGTTTCTGCCTTTGTGTATTTATAGGAAACAAATAAGGAAGGTGATGAGTTGACTCCTCTCTGTGATGTTACAGAGCAGCAGTGAAATAGAGTTCAGCTGCTGATCTTACTCATGTGCAGGTACAAAGCACTTTCTAGACTCTTCCCCCCACCCCCCACAAATTCTCTCTTTCTCAGTCTTAAATAAAATAAAGCCTATCTATGAGGCAAACTTGAATCATTTTCTACCAATCCTTTGGTACTAGCCTTATCATCAGCAGACTTTGCTTAGAATTCCAGCACACAGTGATCCACATAATTTGATAGTAATATTATGAATTTCATCTGCTTTTCTGTGCTGTCATTGGAGATTTAAGAGAAATTGAGTGAGGTTTCCTTCACTTTGATTAATTCATGTTTCTAACCAGTAATTCGAATTGTTTTACTTTACTTTGTGTTTCATCCAGGGAAAGGTCAGGGCTTTCTTAACAAAATTGAAAAATGTTGGTCATGAGAGACAAAGACATTAGAATTTTCATGAGAAATTCAACTTCCAAGGAAGATGGCAGAGTAGGAAAATCCTAAGCTTACTTCATCCCATGGACATATGTAGATAACACCCACATCAGAATAACTTACCTAGAAAATGATGTGGAGACCTCACAGAACAGACTCTCCACAGTTAATCATAGAGGGTCATTTTGAAAATGATAGGAAGGGCAGGGATGCAGTCAAGAACCAAAGTAACCTGCAAGACTAACCACAAAAGGGAGGGGTACCACAATGGTAGAAGAGAGAGGAATGGACCTCTCTCCAGGCACCCCAGGCACAGGGGACCAACACTGGGAATATAAGTCTTCAAAACATTTGGATTTGAAAAACAGAGGGATTTAACTTTGAAAGTTTTTACAATTAGTAGGGCATAACACCAGAAACTTTAAAAATCAATAAGCTCAGATCTGAGAAAGCCAGAGTGCAAAAGAAAACAGTCCCTGTCCTTGAAGAGATGGCACAGCAAACAGCCCCACTGAGTTACAGCATAGAAATAGCATTTTGAAAAGTGCATGGGGTATATAAGAAAGAGTTTTATTTACTAAGCTCATATTGTGTGCTGGAGGGGCAGGGATCTTTAGGAGACTTCTTCAAAAACAAAAGAGCTGGTGGGCACCATATCTCTCCTGTACCCCTTCCCACCCCCCCCACCCCCAGCCTGGGTAGTAGAACACCTAGAGGAACCAGTAAGGACACTTGTAACCTAACTTGCTAACATTGTGTGTCCAGCCCCTGTGCTCTCCCATGGATTCTCCCATCCAATTTACCCCACTAGCAGAAGTCCCTCCAAGGTGGCTCCAGTTCTATCCTGCAAGCAGACAAGGGCATTCTTTGCTAACACCCTGTGCCCTGCCCCCCACACCCTGTTCTGCAGAAAGCCCCATTCAACCTACTCCACTTGGCAGGAATCCATCCAAAGCAGACCCCCAACAGTAGCCAGCACCACTCCAAAGTGATTCTTAGGGACAGGAGAAGATAACCACACATACAGGTTCCATTGCAGCCCTAGCAGTGGGCTGGGGGCATACATCTGATACCACTGCTGACCTCACTCACCAACAAAAACATCACAAGGGGCAGCATAAAGAGGGAACCCAGTAGTTTGGGGTCACTGCAACTCAAACAGATTGACTGGGGGCAAACATCTAGCCTGACTGCAGGCTCTGCCCACTTAAAAGAGCCCCTCCAGTGACAACACATGCAGAGTGCCCTACAGTATGGAGCTACCATAGTTCAGACGAATGTCTGGTCTGACCCAACTCAAGTTCAAGACATCCCCAACTGGCCCCTTAACAGTAGAGGGAGCAAACCCTGGCCACAAGACAAAAGGGATATGGTAGATTCCTGGACTATACAAATGTGGCACAATCAAAAGAGGAGGGTGAACACAGCACACATAGGAGCCCCTGTGAAGCAACAGTTTCTAGTGAACAGGTGACATTGCACTACAGGGCACTATAAGACCTCTTCTTCATGAGGTCACTACTTTCAGGATTAGGAGACATAACTGACTTACTTTTTTTTTTTTTCTTTTTAAAGATTTTATTTATTTGACAGAGAGACACAGCGAGAGAGGGAACACAAGTAGGAGGAGTCAGAGAGGGAGAAGCAGGCTTCCTGGCGAGCAGGAAGCTCGATGGGGGGCTTGATCCCAGGACCCTGGGATCATGACCTGAGCTGAAGGCAGACACTTAACGACTGAGCCACCCAGGCGCCCCATAACTGACTTTCTTAATAGATAAAAAAAGACAGAGAGTTAGAGAAAATGAATATGTCCCAAATGAAAGAGCAGGAAAAAACGCAGCAGACGACCTAGATGAAATGGAGATGAGCAGTATGCATGTTAAAGAATCCAAAGTAATCAACATAAAGACACTCAAATGACTTGAGAAAAGAGTGGAGGAACGCAGTGAGATCTTCAACAAAGATAAAAAAAATATAAAAATAAATCGATCAGAGATGAAGAACTCAATATCTGAAAGTATAAATACATTAAGTGAACAATAGCAGATTAGAGGAGACAGAAAAACAGATCAGTAAGTTGGAATGCAGAGTAATACACAGCAACCAAGCTGAGCAGCAAAAAGAAAAAAGAATATTAAACAATGAAAATAGGCTAAAGGAACTCAGAAAACATCATTAAGTATAAAAATATACACAATATTGGGATTCCAGAATGAGAAGAAAGAGAAAAGGGGCAGAAAAATTATTTCGAGAAATAATAGCTGAAAACTTCCCAAATCTGGGGAAGGAAACAGAAATCTAGACATAGGATACACAGAGCACCCCCAACAAAATCAACCCAAGGAAGTTCACACCAAGACACAAAATCATTAAAATGGTAAAAAGTAGTGATAAAGATAGAATATTTATTTACTTACTTACTTACTTATTTACAGAAGATTTTATTTGTTTATTTGAGAGAGAGAAAGAGAGTGAGTAAGCAGGCATGAATGGTGGGGAAGGGTAGAGAGAGAAGCAGACTCCCTGCTGAGCAGGGAGCCCAGGGCAGGGCTTGATCCCAGGACCCTGAGATCCTGACCTGAATTGAAGGCAGATGCTTAACCGACTGAGCCACCCAGTCATCCATAAAGACAGAATTTTTAAAGCAGCAGGGGAAAACAGGTGTATACGAAGGAAACCCCAGGAGGCTGTCAGCTGATGTTTCAGCAGATCTTTGAAGGCCAGAAAAAGTGGCATGATATATTTAAAGTGCTGAAAGAAAAAATCTGCAAAGAAGGATACTCTATCCCGTAAGGTTATTCTCCTTCAGAATAGAAGGAGAAAGAGAGTTTCCCAGATAAACAAAACTTAAAGAAGTTCATCATCACTAAACCACACTTATAAGGAACATTAAAGGGGGATTCTTTGGAAAGGAAAGGCCATAAATAAGAGTAAGAACATTAGGAAAGGACAAATTTTACAGGTAAATGGAAACATAATGAAAGTAGTAGATAAATAACTGATAAAACCAGTATGGAGGTTAAGGCACGAAAGCAATCAATATCAATGACATGTATAAAAAGCAGTCAAGGGAATCACAAATAAAAGAATGTAGGATATGACGTCATATACATTAAACATGGGGGGAGTAAAAATTCAGTGCTTTTAGAATGGATTCAAAATTAGGTGACCATTAGGTGGCTTAATATAGACTGCTATATGCATAGAATGTTATAAAGCCTAATGGTAACCACAAATCAAAAACCTGTAATAGATATACAAACAATAAAGAGAAAGGAATCTAGTCATATCACTAAAAAAAGGCCATCAAAGCACAATGGAAGAGACCAAACAAAGAAAAGAACAGAGAAGAACTACAAAAACAACCACGAAACAATAACAAAATGGCAATGAGTACATACCTATCACTAATTACTTTGACTGTAAATGGACTAACTATTCTAATAAAGAGACATAAGGTGACTGAATGCATAAAACAGTAAGGCACATCCATATGCTGCCTATGAGAGACTTGCTTCAGACATAAAGACACATACAGGTTGAAGTGAAGGGATGGAAAATATTTATCATGCAAATGGAAGTGAAAAGAACACAGGGTAGCAATACTGCTATTGACTTTATTTTTTAAATTTTTAATCAGACAATATAGATTTTAAAACAGAGTGTAACAAAGGACAAAGAAGGCAGTACATAATGATAAAGGGAACCATCAAATGAGGAGATAAAACAATCATATAAATTTATATACCCAACATGGGAGTATCTAAATATGTAAAACAACTATTAATAATCAGAAAGAAAGAAATTGATAGTAATACAATAATAATAGGAGACATTAACACTCCACTTACATCAATGGGTAGATCATCCAGGCAGAAAATCAACAATGAAACAATGCCTTTGAATGACATTAGATGAGGTAGATCGAACAGATATATTCACAACATTCCACCCCAAAACAGCAGAATATACATTCTTTTCAGATGGACATGGAACATTCCCCAGATTAGGTGACACGTTAAGCTACAAAACAAGTCTTAGTGAATTAAAAAAGATAGAAGTCACACAATGCTTCTTTTCAGACACAATGCTATGAAACACTATGTAATCAACTATAATAAAAAAATCCGGAAAGAACACAAATATGGGGATGTTAAATACCACACTACTAAACAATGAATGAATCAACCAAGAAGTCAAAGAGGAAATGAAAAGCTACATGGAGACAAATGAAAACGAAAACACAACAGTTCAAAATCCTTTAGATGTGACCAGAACTGTTCCTACTAAGAAGAAAGTTTATAGCAATACAGGCCTACTACAAGAAGCAAGAAAAATCTCAAATAAACAACCTACTTGAACAGCTAAAGGAGCTAGAAAAAGAAGAACAAACAAAATCTAAAACCAGTAGAAAGGACAGGGATAAAATTTTGAGAGAGATTTTTTAGGACATATAGGGTTGTTAAGTAAATTTGGGGAAATATTTGAGAATACTGAGACTAGGTAAATTATTCCTAGAATATTAAGCCTGTGTTAAATTTTCTTTATAATAAATAAGAGATAAAGCAAATAACACTGTAGTGGTTTAAAAATATGTCCTCACATTTTTGACATCCTTCCCTTTAAAAGGTGCAGCCGAGTTTCGCTCCTCTGGAGTGTATGTTAGACTTAATGACTGGTCTCTTACAACTAGAATGCGGTGGAAGGGACAGTTAAGACTTCTGAGTCTATATATGTCTCTATAAAAGACATTGTGGATATGACTTTTCTCTTCCTTTGGTCATTCACTCTGGGGAAGCCAGCCACCTGCTCTGGCTTGAGGACACTCAAGAATGCTATGGATGGAGTCACGTGGGAAGGAACTAAAGCCTCTTGCCAAAAGCCAGCAATAAGTTGGCAGCCATGTGAGTGAGCCCCCTTGGAAACTGAACCCCCAGCCTAGTCAAGCCTTCAGACGTCAGCTCCTGTCAGCTCTGACAGCACCCTCATTAGAGACCTAAGCCCAAGCTCAGCCAGTCTGCTCCCACAGTTCCTGAGCCACAGACACCGTGAAGACAATAAACATTTACTGTGTTCAGTTACTATGTTTTGGGCTGATTTGTCATGTTGCAATAAATAGTTCTATACAAATTGAGGTTTATTAAATCAGGAATTGAGGGAGAGAAGTAAAAAAAAACCAAATTCTAGAACCCAGATAGCAAATTCTAAAAGCTTATGATGCTAGTTATTACTTTTTTTACATCAGAATATAATGGCTTCCTCATTTTTTTCTGGGCAAAACTTGATATGGAAAAACCCAACTCAGCTGTTAATGAAAGAAAAATATAATTTTCATTTAAACAGGAAAGCACAGGGGTGCTTGGGTCGCTTACTCTGCTAAGTGCCTGCCGTCAGCTCATGTCATGACCTTAGGGTCCTGGGATTGGCTCCTCTTCCCTGCTCCCACTTGTAAGTGCTCTCTCGCAAATGAATAAATAAAATCTTAAAAAAAATTAAAAAGGACAGAACAATTTTATTATGGGTTCTAGATAAAACTAGCTTGTATGATCTGTTCTGAGCATTTTCTCACAACTGTTTTGCTAGTTTATGCCATCCTTTTATGGGATTATTGAAGTGCTAACTAAAAGGTACTTCAGAAGACAACTGCCATAAGATTTTTGACTTATTGTGAAATGAATAGAATTACTTGCCACTTGCACAATACACCTATTATGAAATATAATTGTTTTCATGCTTTGGATTTATGTATGTTTTCTTACAAATAACAGTAGAGGTATTGGTAGAAACTTGACCTCACAGTCAGGCTCCTCTTAACCACCTGTTCCAAACTAAGAAAACTGTCTAGCACATGCACTTAGGTGCATAAAGGAATATCTGAATATGGACTATTGCCAAAACACAGTTATTTTCTAAAGAACTTGGGCAATGACCCAAGATTTAGTTTTGAAATAAAGCATGTGGCTTGTTCTTTCTAAAGAGACATTTTACAAGAGAGTGTTTTAAAAAATTTCTTTGATCTTAGATATGGTACATACCTACATAAGTTGTTATTTGTTGTATTTTTAATAGACTATGAGGCAAATATACTCTCTTACCCACCCCCCCCAAAATATAGAAGATTTCTCTAAAGAGATCTTGGGCGCATGTTATTTTTATTTATTTATTTATTTATTTAAGATTTTGTTTATTTACAGATAGAGAGAGAGAGAACATAAGCAGGTGGAGCGGGGGAGGGAGAAGCAAGCTCCCCACTAAACAGGGAGCCCAACGAGGGGCTCAGTCCCAGGACTCCAGAATCATGACCTGAGCCCAAGGCAGACGTTTAACTGACTGAGCCACCCAGGCTCCCCCTGGGACATTCTTAAAAAGTCATTTTAAGAAGAGTATGAAATAGGAACACCTGGTGGCTCAGTTGGTAAAGCGTTCTACTCTTGATTTGGGCTCAGGTCATGGTCTCAGGGTCATGATCTTGGGATCAGGAAATTGAGCTCGCATTGGGTGGGCTCCATGCTCAACAGGGAGTCCGCTTGAGGTTATCTCTTTCCCTCTCCTTCTGCCCCTCCCCACCATGCTCCTCTCTCTTTAAAACAAACATTTTTTTAAGAGTATGAAGTAAAAAGATTAACTAGTTGAAATACCTACATTAAAAAAATCAAGCAATGTTGCAACACTTTTATTTGTCATTACTTCTTTAGTTAATTTAATTAATTAATTCTTTAGTTAATTTAAATAATGGTTTTATATAAATATATATATGCATAGGAATATCTTGTGGAAACAATATTAACAAGCCAGATATGAAAGACTAGTAGTCATTCTAAAACGGCAAAATGAAGCAAAAGCAAAGCAAGTCTTTTTAATAGAACTTAAAGAAGCACAAGCATTTCTTAGAATTGTTGAGAGTTTACATATCTAGCTAGACGAAAGGAAAAGGTAATGAGATATATTCATGTGCAGTTGTTTTAAAGGATGGTACTTAGAGAAAGAGGCCAAATTTACTTGTGCCTATATGGAAAAGTATGACTGCGTCCCCACAAAAATCCAACAAGGTTTGTAAAGGCAATATCATGTAATGGTGAAGACCGTTTGAACCTCAGTTGTTGTTATTTTTTAAGTCTCTGTGCTTTAGTTTCCTGATCTAGAAAACAAGAATAACAAGAATGTGATGTCATAGGATTTTTGAGGCAATTAAGTGATATAAAAAATATATATAAAGACCTCAACATAATATCTGGGCACATAGTAAGTATTCTATAATATGAACTATTTTTATATTATTATTGTTAATATTAATACTACTACTAATAAGACAGGAGCCGAGATCTCAGGGAACAAAGTAGAATGACTGCTCTGAAGGAAAATACCCAGATTCAAAACCTATTGGGAGTTGTCCTCTCACAGTGGGACACATGAAAGATTTCTAGTTGGATTAAATCAACTCCTGAGGATTGAAGGAGCTAAATATTGCAAAGAAAGGTCACCCAGACCAGGGGCACCAGAGAGACCCCATGTTCAGACTGAGGAGAAAATGGAATTCGAAAGGAATGAATATTGAACTTTAACTTTTTTAACGTAAATTTGCAAAATGAAGACTTTAATTTCCTTCTGCGAAATTAATAATGGGAGTAGAAAGTTCATTTAACTGAATCTGAAGATACTATTCCAGTTTACAACCAATCTCTGGCAAGTATGTTAGGAGTAGTGGTTGAGCATATCTTGAAATAGGAAATAGAAAAGAAAATACATTTTTGGCTTAGGGCATCCCATGTCTGCAGAGTTAGGTAATTAATCCTTCTGACCAGTTTCAGAGATCGCTGGCTTTTATTGCTGAATCTCCAGTTCATTGGTGGAGGGAAACACAGCACAAAGTCTTTTGTAGATTTTTATCAAATGGTACAAGCAGAAATGCAGGAGAGAAACAGAAAAGTTCTCACTTTCCGATATTTATCCTCTTATTCCAGCAGGGAAAAGCCTCTTTCTTCCACTTGAGGGAGAGTTGGAAGGGAAGAAACACCTCCAGACTTTCTCTCCAACTTATTCCTTATTCTTGCCTGTATTTGTTTTTTAGGGCGCTGTAACTAAGTATCTACACCGAGTGGCTTAAAACAACAAAAAGTTGTTCTCTCACAGTCCTGGAGACTAGGACTCTAAATCAAGGTGATGGTAGGACCCTGCTCTCCTCTGAAAGCTTCAGGGAAGAATCCTTCCTCACCTCCTCCCAGCTTCTGGTGGGCACTGGCTCACTGTGGCCTTCTCAGCGTGTCTGCACAGGCCCCGTCTCTGTTCCGCGACGTTCTGCCCTCTGGTGTTCATCTCTGCAACCGATTTCCCTCTTAGAGGGATCTTAGTCCTTGCGTTAAGGCCCAGCCAAATTCAACACGACTTCATCTTAAATAGATTATATCTGCAAGGACCCTTTTTGGTAAATAAGATCACATTCAAGGAAACTGGGGGCCAGGACTTGGAGGTATGTTTTTGAGGAGACACAATTCAACCACAACCCTGCCTAAATGAAGGGATGGTAATTCTGATTATTTAGAACTTGACATTCGTTGGTGCACATTTAATATTGGACAGGTTCTTATTGCCCTAAGATTAGGGCTTGAAGATATACCATGCTCATCTATCTTCTTCATCCAGGCACAAGTGGCTCTACTGTGCTTCTTTTGGCTCACTGGTATCTACACCCCGTAGGCCTCCCTACCATGGTGAGAGAGGATCACGGTTCTCGGACTCAGTTACAACTTTTCCTGCAACTGGGTGAGCAATTCAGGCTGGGCATACACCGTAGAATCAGCTGCCTTCAACACAGAGGAAGAAGACTAGGAAACTTCCCCTTACCTTCAAATCTGAATGACATTCTCTAATAGAGTTTACCTGACGCACTCAATTTAGAGATGAAAGTGTGCTTGGCTCGTTTAAACACGTCATACTTCATTCTCCATTTAGGTCGTGATCTTGTGTATGTTCCAGTACTCAGTACGTGTAACTCAGTGATTTCTCACTGGTTTCTATCTTATTTCTGTAGCATCTCTTCTCTCAAAACTCCAATACAACAGAATAGCCTCGTGAAAGTCTATTTCATGGTATATTTGCTCGGCCCTACCTACATGGATTTAAAACTTCTAAAAAGGAAGGAAAAATTTAGGCTTGTATCCTGGGTGAGCAGAGAGCTCAACCGAGTGAGGAAAACAATAGCAAACACACACACACATATATAATTCATTAGATATAACGTACATTATGTAGGTCTAATATATATAATATACATAGTACATATACATTTTCATGTATATATACATAACTAGGTTATATCAGATAGTGATAGATGTTATGAAGAACAATAAAGCAGAGAAAGGTTATACAAAGCGCTTAAGAAATACTATTTAGGAAAAGTGATCAAAGAAGATTTGGTGGAGAAAGTGACATTTGTTTTTTGTTTTTGTTTTAAAGATTTTATTTATTTGACAGAGAGAGAGAGCGAGAGAGGGAACACAAGCAGGGGAAGGGGGAGAGGGAGAAGCAAGTTCCTTGCTAAGCAGGGAGCCCGATGCAGGGTTCGATCTCAGAACCCTGAGATCATGACCTGAGCTGAAGGCAGATGCTTAACTGACTGAGCCACCCAGGCGCCAAGAAAGTGACATTCGAATAGAGATCCAATTATAGAGAATTAACCAGCCGTGGTAAGATCTTGAGGAAGACCATTGCAGACAGAGAGAATAACAAGTGCAAATGGCTGCAGGTGGGAACATAGATGCCCTGCCTGGAGGTCTGAGTGACCTGAGGGCATGAACAAGGAGAAGGGGGTTAAAAATGAGACCAGAGAGGGACCCACGGTCTGGAGTACATACGGCCTTTTAAAACCTGACAAGGATTTTGTACTACTTTCTAAATGCGGTGGAAAGTTCCTGGCAGATTTTGAACAATGAGGTGATGTTCTGTGATTGGGGTTTTGCAGGCTCACCCCGGCATATGTGGAGAAGAAAGTGTGTGTTGTGGGGTGGGAGTAGGTAAGGGCAGGGGTGGGAAACCAAGTAGGTGGTGGCTGGACTAGTCCAGATAGAGAGATGATGGTAAGAAGTCAGATTCAGAGGATTTTTTAAATTAAATTTTATTTTATTTTATTTTATTTATTTGACAGAGGGAGAGTGCACAAGCATGGGGAGTGGTAAGCAGAGAGAGAGAAGCAGGTTCTCTGCTGAGCAGGGAAACCAATGCAGGGCTCTATCCCAGGACCCTGGGATCATGACCTGAGTCAAAGGCAGCCACTTAACTGACTAAGCCACCCAGGTGCCCCTCAAAAGGATGTTTTATTTTTTTTAATTTTTAAAAAATTATTTATTTGACACAGAGAGATCACAAGTAGGCAGAGAGGCAGGCAGAGAGAGAGGGGGAAGCAGGCTCCCCAATGAGCAGAGAGACCGATGCGGGGCTCGATCCCAGGACCTTGAGATCATGACCTGAGCTGAAGGCAGAGGCTTTAACCCACTGAGCCACCCAGGTTCCCCCATAGGATGTTTTAAACAGAGAATAACAACAAGCTTGCTGATGATCGGCTGTGGTTAACAGACAGAAATGAGTCTTGGTTGACTCCAAGTACTGGACGTACCATTGAGTAGAAACCTTAGCTCATTATACTGGATTGAACAGTGTTCCCCTTTTACCCCACCTCCTCACCTTCATGTCTACGAGGAGCCTCAGAATGGGACCTTTGGAAATAAGGTCTTGTAGATGCAATCAAATTACAATGAGGTCATGCTGGATTAGGATGAGCTACAGAAGAGGGAGTGTGCACACAGGTGCACAAGCAGGGGCAAGATGGCCACGTTAAGATGGAGGCAGGGATTGGAGAGATATAACTGTAAGTAAAGAAACAGCAAGGATTGCTGGCTACCACCGGAAGTTAGGAAGAGACAAGGCAAGATTCTTGCCTAGACCCTTCAGAGAATGCTTGTCCCTGATAACACCTTCATTTCATATTTCTAGCCTCCAGAACTGAGAGAGAATAAATTTCGGTCATTTTTAGCCACCCTGTTTGTGGTAATTTGTGAAGGCAGCCTTAGGAAACTAATATACTAGTTAAGGTGAATATTGGTATTTTGTTTTAATTTGCTTTCTTTGAGTGCTTAGAACATATTCCCATAAGTCTGCAGAATGCTGTTCCTCCTTTTAGTTTTTGTTTCATGCTTTTAGCCTTCTTATCGATTGGTGTCTTTGTGTTTTCATATTGATTTGTGTGAGTTTTTTTTTAATAAGAACTGTTTTATCTCAAGGTTACATTTCCTACAATGTAGTAAAGTACAACATGTATAGTAGTCTCTTGCAAACTTTCAGACTTTCTCTTCTTTAAGTATGGATCTTCAAAAGAAAAGACATGGATATGTTAAAAAGGAATTGTAAAGAAAATTTCTCCAAAACCAGAATTACTTATTTTACCTCCATGTTATTACATTATTGAATGTGTGATTGCAAAAGCATTGATTTCAGTGGAACCAACAAAAACAAATGAAAGATATTGCTGTGGAATATGTATTATTTCACAGTGTTTTTGCAGATGAATCTGACTTTTTTCATGGAAAAAGCCAGGCTTTTCTGGTGTTTCCATTCTTTGTATATACAGAGGAGTCAGAGAAGAGGGGCTTCAAAATTATCGGCTTAGCATAAGAACTAAATTTAAACTGATAGAATTTTTGGAATAAATTATGAATTTAATAAACCACACATTTTTAAAGTTTTTTTTTTTTTAATTTATTTGACAGAGAGAGATCACAAGTAGGCAGAGAGGCAGGCAGAGAGAGGGGGAAGCAGGCTCCCTGCTGAGCAGAGAGCCCGATGTGGGGCTCGATCCCAGGACCCTGAGACCACGACCTGAGCTGAAGGCAGAGGCTTTAACCCACTGAGTCACCCAGGCACCCTGATACCCTGTTTTAGTTTTCTGACTACTTGTATTAAGCTATAACTGATTCCAAGTCCTTATTCATTTGTTGAGTTGACCTTTTTTTGAAAAATATTTTATTTATTTGAGAGAGAGACAGAGAGAGAGGGAGAGAGAGAGAGACCAAGCACAAAAGGAGGGGAGGGGCAGAGGGAGAAGGAGAAGCAGGCTCTCCACTAAGCAGAGAGCCTGACATGGGGCTTGATCCCAGGACCGTGAGATCATGACATGAGTTGAAGACAGATGCTTAACCAACTGAGAAACCCAGGGACCTCAAACTTTTTTTTTAAAGGATTTTATTTATTTGAGAGAGAGAGAAAGAGAAAGAGAGAGAGAGAGAGAGAGAGAGAGGAAATGAGTGGGGAGGAGCAAAGGGGGAGGGGGAAGGAAAGAAAGAACCTGAAGCAGTCTCTACACTGAGCGCACTAAGGCGGGGATTAGATCCCAGGATTCTGAGGTTATGACCTGAGCAGAAACCAAGCGTCAGATGCTCAACTGACTGAGCCACCCAGGTGCCCTGAGTTAAACTTTTAAAAATTCATTTTTGTAAGTATCCTTGCATGTATGTACTGTCTTCCCAAATTAAATAAAAATTTCCCCATAAAATATGAAACCCAAAGTCATGGGCCATACTTGCCTACTTCTTTTTTTTTTTTTTTTTAAGATTTTATTTATTTATTTGACAGAGAGGAGAGAGATCACAAGCAGGCAGAGAGGCAGGGAGAGAGAAAGGGGAAGCAGGATCCCCGCCGAGCAGAGAGCCCAACGTGGGGCTCGATCCCAGGACCCTGAGATCCTGACCCCAGCCAAAGGCAGAGGCTTCAACCCACTGAGCCACCCAGGCACCCCTGCCTACTTCTTTTGTATAGGAAATACTCAATTTATAACTGGCTTGCAACTGGCTTACAATTTAGTGTTGTAAAACTTTCCTTGTAAAAGGAAACCATTTCCTTGTAAATTGAAACCATTGAAAAACTTATCAAAAACATAAAGATAATGCAAAAATGTCACTGAGGGTGATTTCACTGTCATACTAAAGCACTGTCTAATCAATCAGCCTGCTTACAGTCATTTAGAGATTGGAACTTTTGTTGGACTCAGTCAATAACTTAGTGTTAATTGGATCCAGGCTATGCAAAGGTAGATGTTACTTTGAAGAGATTGTTAAATTGCAAATTATTTTTCTCTGGTAGAGAGGCAAACAGTGTTTTTCCAGTAAGAAAGATAGCCCCAAAGGTTATGGTTTATTTCCCTGAAGGAAATTAATCAGTGTCTTGGTCTGTTTGGGCTACTATAACAAAGTATCACAGACTTAGTAGTTAATAAATGACAGAATTTATTTCTCACAGTTTAGAAGCTGAAAGTCTGAGATCAGGGTGGAAGCTTAGGTGGGTGAGGGCTCCCCTCCAGGTCACATGGCAGAAGAGTTTAAGGATTTTTCTGGAGCCTCTTTCACCAAACACTACTCCTAGGGATGCCTGGGTGGCTCAGTAGGTTAAGCAAGTTCCTTTGACTCAGATCATGATCCCAGGGCCTTGGGATCAGAGTCCCACATCAGGCTCCCTGCTCAGTGGGGAGTCTGCTTCTCTCTCTCTCCCTTTGGCCCTGCCCCCTGCTCCTGCTCTTCTCTCTCAAATGAATAATAATAAAAAAAAAAAAAACCCAAAACATTAATGCTACACATGAGGGATCCACCTCATGACTTAAGCACCTCCCAAAGGTTAGAATTTCAACATATGAATTTTAAATTTTTTTTTTAAAGATTTTATTTATTTGACAGAGAGAAACACAGCGAGAGAGGGAACACAACCAGAGGGAATGGTAGCGGGAGAAGCAGGCTTCCCGCTGAGCAAGGAACCTGATGCGGGGCTCAATCCCAGCACCCTGGGATCACGACCTGAGCCGAAGGCAGACGCTTAACAACTGAGCCACCCAGGCGCCCCAACATATGAATTTTAGAGGGACACAAACATTCAGATCATAGTAATCAGTATTATAAAATCTAACTTAGCAACCTTTCTTTTTTTCTTTTTTTTTTAAAGATTTTATTTATTCATTTGACACAGAGAG